>JABSTQ010011258.1:0-401686 GCA_013358835.2 Ixodes persulcatus
AAAGAAATGGACGCGACAGCATAATTGGGGCAGTCTTTTACTTACTTTTTCATTTACAAAAAGCTCCTGCAAAAGAAAAAAAAAACGCTATTACACGTCCCTACATAGGTACCTCGCTATCCCATTGGCTTCATTGCGCGTGACGATTCAACGCTCTTTGCCATGGGAACGTTCGTGAAACTAGAAAGCCTCTGTTTGCCGCTAACAGTCGCTTTTCGAGTTCGGGTTGTGACGACAAAATGACGTAAGAACAAGAATGCACGAGAGTATTTGCATTGTTTTAACTCGACAGCCGTACCCTTGGCGTGATGAACTCGAAAGAACATGGCCGCGATGCTCGTCGGATCGACCGCGGCTGGGGTTTGACTTGGGATCGGTAACTTGATCAACGCGCACACGAATGCTTTCGTGCTTTTAGATGAGCCCATTCAACGGCAGGACCGGATTGAAGAGCACGGGAGCTGGCGTTCAACGTCTCCGGTATAACACTTGGCGAGAGGCAAGACTTGGCTTCTTTTGTGCCGGTGTTATGAAGCTTAAAAGTTGTGGTGTTGTGGCTCGGAACGGCAGCCTTGCTGAGATTATGAAGACGGTAAGATACCTTTATTCAGCTTTGCCATGAGTCAAGATTCAAAACCTCATCTTGTCACAAAGTGACCAACGCTTCTGCGAGGACGGAGGCAGCAGCCAACGGTCTGAGAAAAATTGTGCCGCCGCCACGACCGCCAGTGATCGCCCCAACGGCAAGGAAACAAACGACAAGCTCATTGAGGTTTGTGTAGCGCTGACTGCTGATTCATCGGACGACAAAGGTGAATTATGTAAAGCGCAATGTAAGCTTGCCAGCGTTTTGCAAATCTAACGCGTTTCGTTGAAAATTTAATTTGTGGAATTTGTTAACGCCTTGAAAGTTTGTCGGGGACTGCATTGTGAACGCAGCCTTCACGCAAGTGTTTTCTGAAGTGTGTGCTTTGCTTGCATGCCTATAAAGACAGAAACGCATGCCTATATGGGGCATAAAATAAAAGAAATTTCGCTTGTCCTGATAATGTTGACTATCTATTCATGTTGAAAAAACAGCGCGAAAATCACACATTTTTTAACATGGATTCTTACCAACTCGCCCAACTTTCCATTCTAGTAAGACTATCTATTGAGTGCTGTTGATCGTAGTGGCGTAGCCAGGAACTTTTGAGGGGGTGAGGGGGGAGGGACGCTGAGGTGAATGAGATGTTCACGACTTGGGGTGCGCGGGGGGGGGATGTGGATGTTGTCAAAATTTGTGTGCATATTCTAGGGCCCGCCGGATTTGGGGAGGGGAAGGGGGCGAAGCCCATAAGCCCGCCCCCCCCCCCCCCCTGGCTTCGCCATTGGTTGATATCATATGGGGAGAATCCTACATTCACAGGCTGCCATAAGCCTGTGCATAGCAACTGAGCTAGTACAACAATGGCAAGATAGTTGCTGACATTCTTCACGTTACGTAGCAGTTCTTTCTTTAGCATATGCTCGCTTTTCCTTCACACATCTACTCTGCGTCCGCTTATTGTTTATGCTTGATGGTGATAAGTCAACAGTGCGTATCTGCTCTGCATCGCAGGCAAATTTAAACAAATCCAGTTAACACCACTCTTTAATTTCAATGAGTTACTGTCACTTTTGAAACGACAATCTATTTAATTGGTATCATAACCTTTACATTAAACATACGTGTGTTGAATGTAGGACAATGGTATCTTTATTGTTTTTCTTGGTCACGGAGGTGACAACCATCCACAAAATTGTACTGGCTAAATTTCTCGTCTACAGTTAATGGCGGGGGGGCTATGTTGCACGTTTTGGACTCCCAGGAGACTAGGGAGAAGAAAGTGACGTGAACAACGCTCTTTGTATGTTGATTGGTGGAGTCGCTGATGAGCGATGCGTGGTGTTGCTGAGATACGTTCATTCACACTTACGTCACTTCCTTCTCGCTAGTCTCTTGGGAGTCCAAAACGTGCAACATAGCCCCACTGGGAATCGAACAGTGTTTCTTAGAACTGTCCGATGACTGACATGCAACTCCAAAAGCTTGGCGTAGAAAGGTAGAATATCTAATTGATACAATAAAATGCCATCAGCAGCCCACCCAGATTTTATTGCGTGAATGACAGTAGCTACAAACCGCAATAAACGGTCAGCTGTAGACATAGGCACTACGCGTGCACTAACTTCGAAGCGGTAGAAACCCTGAAGTTTTAACGTGCTTACCACCATGTCGTTAATTGCAAAGTGGTGTTTGCGGCAAAGTGTAGGAGGCCTTCAGAACGGTGAGGGTCTGCTTCAGACCGATGATGACGGTAACGAAGGTTCAGTTAGATTCTAGGCTCCGTCAACGCACCCCACGACGTCGGTGTGCTTGTCGTGGTGGCGACGAAAGCCTTCTTTCGCACATGCCTCAGCTTCCTCGGTCCAGGGTTTTGTCGACCCAGCCGCCTCTTCCCAGCCGGTTGACAGCGACACTCGCGACGGCCGTCACGGCTCTGGTCACCATCGACTGGGAATTAGCTATGAGATCATCGGTGGCAACCGCGCCCTTGCAGCTTCCCGTTGCGCAAAATCTCAGTGCGATTCGATTGGTAGCTGCTGCTCGACGGTCATCATCTCTGATCGTCTCAGTCTCTCGGCGCGCAGCTGGTCACACTGCGATCACACGGTGCTTTTCGACAAACGGTACTGTCGTCAGAAACAGTCGTCGTGCATAGCGAAGGCAACCGGGTGCTCGCAGAAAACCCGTCATTGTACGCGTTGATCGAGTTATCGTTGAGCAACAAGCATCGCCGCCATTTTCTACGCTCTAGAATCTTGCCCAAAGCTTTTTCCTCTACGTGCAATAGAAACAGAAGTTAAAAGCACGAGCACATCACCCCGAACGATGCTTGCTCGAGCGTTGGCTTGCACTGCGCAAGCGCGCCTGCTCGACAGGGACGTTGAAAGCCCGGAACACGTTCTTGTAGCTCCTATTAGCGATGTGCGCGACCAAAAGCGTCGCTGCGGTCAGCTTTCCACGATTGGCCAGACCATGGGCATATGAGCATTGTCAGATTGTCAACTTTGGCGGTGTTAGTTCCGGTTGCGATGGTTCCTAGCTTCCACTGTGCTTTTTAAACACACCATCGAACTCGTCGTCGCACCTGGTGGTAAGTAGCCAGGGTAACAACTGGTGACGTCACGGCGAGGCAAATCCCAGTCCTGACGTCACGGATTGAAACCATTAGAGGGCGCGACCGAAATATCTCGGCGCTAATACTCGCACTAGCTCGCACTCATAGTGAAACAGAGATTAGGGTGTGTCGAGTAGTACCGCAGTTAATCTAGTTACGTGACTTCCGCTATGTGCTACGTAGGTCGGACGTGGTCATACGTCACTTTGTCGTCACGGTCCGAACTCGAAGAGCGGCACTTACGGCAAGCGGTTGCTTTCGTGTTTCGCGAACGTTCCCATGGGAACCGCGTGGAATTATCACGCGCGCTGTGGCCAATAGGAGCGCGCGGTTCGTAGGGGGGAGGAGTTTTCGAGAAACACGAACGTGACCGTTTATGACCAGAATAGCGCCCCTGGACACGTTCATTGCAACCACGTTTCTGACAAAAGGAATAAGTGTAGTCGAATCGAATAAAGTCTTTACCTTAAAGTCCTACGTTTTATCGAACTTATTCGACGACTTCTTGCCATCCTTCAGCACAGAAAACGACCACCTGGCAGTCTTGAATAGTAACGCGTTACTAGTAACGCGTTTCTGTAACTTTGTTTCTTTTTCTCTAACTTGTAACTGTGACGAGTTACTTTTTAAGGATGTAACTTGTAACTGTAGTTCCATTGCTTTTTCCGAGGTAACGATGAAAGTAACGACGTTACTTTTGTCGTTACTTTTCAGTTCTTTGTGAATAATATATCATTGAACGAGTATAATCTAGCTATTCCTTGCACTTTCCAAATTTTCTGTTCCGACATTTAGAGTGTCAACTGGCCTTGCCGAAACTTGAGAATACGTTCTTTCTCGCGAGTCACTATCCGAATATAACCACCTGTAGATTTGATGAAAAAAAAAGAAGAATGTAGTTATCTTTACGCACTTGTTTGTACTTTGTGACTGAACACTTACATGTTCCTATATTGAAGCACTATCTCTGTCGCGGTTTTTCTTTTTTCTGGGCAAACTTTTTAATCGGGTGAATCAACCGTGAAACAGCAATACACGCGGAGCGAACTTCGTATGTTTCGTATTTTGATTTGCGCCACTACTCCGGCGTGGTTTCAACGGTGCAGGCAAAATTCATCGCTGTTTGCGCAGGGCCTGTTTTTGGTTTGCCGGGTACGAACTGAAATATATCAAAGGAGTCCATGAACCCAGCGCAACCATCGATGAGCCAGCAATGTGCTAGTGCTACCAAGGATAGGGATCTTGATGAGAACAAAAAACTAGCATGTCCGGCGTACAGAGAGTATTTTTGTTTGTGGTGAAGGTGGTTCTATTGAATTGAATTCAATTCAACTTTATTGACTCCAGTATAGAGAAGGAGATAAGGAAAGAAAGCTATATTGCGTAGCTTGACAGGTCCCTGCCTCCCATACGGAATTGGGCAGATTAGTCGGCAATTTCAAAAAAACAAAAACAGGCAAAATGCATACAGAACATTATACAGCTTTTGATATGATGAACAGTACAGAAGTTTTAAAATATTATTTGTTGTTAAAATACAATTGTCTAACTTGGTTATTTGGCATATTTTCTATGTTAATATTGTTTTTAATGAGTTCAATATTGGTAGATGGTACAGTATACTGGAGCATTTGAAATCCGTAATTGGTTCTGAGGTGCGGCACTCTCCGGTGCTCTGGACTACGCGTATTATAAAACGGAGAGTTTTTATCCTGCGAAGGTTATGTGAAGGAATGATTTGTTATTATACTATATTTATATTTCTAGATTAATGTCTGTGTAGATAAGTCAAAAACACGTGTTACCTTAAGTTTTGAAAATAAAATGTCGGCATGACTATTATATGGTACATTGGCTACTAAACGTAAGACCTTTTTTGTGTGATGTATAATCTGTTTCGGTTTAATTTTGTCGTATTGCCCAATACAAGCTGGCAGTACTTTAAATGTGAAGCAAGCAATGTGTTATATAATATATTCTTGACCCTTTCTGGTAAATAAAAAGGATGTTTCTAAATAATACCTGTTATTTATATTAATTTAGACATAAGATGTTCTGCGTGTTAGTTCCAACTCATGTATTGGTTAAAAAACACACCTAGTATTTTTGCCGTTGAAACAACTTGTATGGTCGATCTATCTATCTTAAGTGGGATACCTATTTGACAGAGAAAACTTTTAGGGCGAAATAGAACAGCCTTTGTTTTATTGCTCTTGACGTTTAACGAATTTGCCATTTCCCACGAACTAAGCACATTAATAAAGCTATTCACTTCAGATGAAATGATATTTATGTATCTTCCTTGAAACAATGCGCTCGTATCGTCCGCATACGCTGTTATCTGGGCATTATGTGAGATATTTTAATTGTGAAATATTTTAGATGTGAAATAAATTAGAATTAATTCGATTCTGCATTCTTTGTTAACGACAATTTCCTATGATCTATGCCTTGGTAAGGACATTGACGTGCTCAAAGCACTGCATTTGCCTGATTTTAATTCGCTATTGATGGAAACTGTTGTTCATAGGCATTTTTGGGACAGTCAATTTTAAGTTCCATATGTACCTTCTCGTATTCTTAGACCCAAAGAGCGTTACCGGGTACCTCGATATTCGACAAGATTTGGAAAAAGAGCTCAGAGTTACTATGTACCAGCATTTATAAACAAACTACCTTCTAGTATTCTAAATTTAAGAACAAAATACAAGCTCAAGAAAGCCCTGAGAAATTTTAGTTTGTAAAGTGCTCACTAGTTTGCTTTTGTTATTCTAATTTCTTTTTTGTGTGGATTTTATTTTTCATGTTTCCTTTTGCAAACGTCTGGTTCACAGATTGTAAGACGCTGCCAGTCAAACCCAATGTGGCTTAGGCAGGTCTGATTTAACATACGTTTTTTTCATTGCAATAAGATATTATTATTATTATTATTATTATTATTATTATTATTATTATTATTATTATTATTATTATTATTATTATTATTATTATTTAGGATGCTGTTAATGCATCAGTTGAAGAAAATAGGTCCCAAAACACTTCATTGTGGTACACCTGCCTGTAGTTGTTTTAGATAAGAAAAGTGGCCATTGATGTGAATGCTATGAAAACGAAAGCTCAAATAACTTCTTATTGACGCCTCCGCATTTCCACGAATGCCATAATTGTAAAATGTTCTCATTAGTGTGTCATGTTTTAACCGGTCGAAGGCTTTCGAAAAGTCAATAAAAATTCCTACCGTTAGAATTTTATTTACTGAATTTTTCAGAATTATTTGCTTATGATCAACAGCGCAAGTTCAGTCGATCGCCCTTTTCTGAATCCAAATTGAGAATCTGTAACACCTGAAACGTTTTCACAAAACTGGTTCAATCGAAAATACATCAGTTTTTCTAAACCATTTGAAAATATCGGAAGTACAGAAACCGGTCAATAATTTGACAAATCATTTTCACCTCATGATTTATAAAGTATTGACACTTTTGCTATTTGCATTTTTTAGGAAAATACAAATACAAAAACTTAGCAAAGTTTGCATACCGCAGTATGCAAACATTACAACAAGGAGTACTCCGACAACAAGTCTTTGTGTTCAAATCTGAGAAAACACATCCAGTTGAATTCCGGTCTTTATTCTTTTCATAATATTGACTAATTTTCTACCTAAATTATTAAGTTTGAATTTACCGCTATGGTGGAAGCCCGACTGATTCGTGAGTATATTTTTTCTTTCAATCACTAGTTTTTCCTCAAATGTTTTGTTATAGAAAAGTAACTGAAAAGTAACGTCGTTAATTTTGTAAGTAACTGATTGTAGCGAATTACTTTTTAAAAGTAACTTACCCATTACTGCTCCTGGACATGTTTGTGCTGCAGCAATGCCTTGTGCAAAACGCGACGATGTTCAACACGTTTGTGAAATACTTGACATGTACAGTGACACTCTGAACTGACGGAACAGTTCAGCTTACCTCATGCGATTTTAAAACTTGCAATGCCTTTAGGAGAACTTGCTTTGTGATTGTATAAATTGTATGTAATGATTTTGTCTTAAAAGAATTATTGCCAAGTATGTTTTCGAAGTATTATATGAGAGCTTTCATACATGCTGAAAGAGTGAAGGTTCAAACCTCTTTTGAGTGGCATATACAAGCGAGTTCCGTTTATGCCAGAATTTGCTAATAATATTATTTCGTTTATTTCCATCAACACTGATTGTGAAGGTCGAGGAAAGAAAGCTGTAAAAATGCAGCTTGACAATGCCCTCGACGTCCTACATAGGCTTAACAGCAGATGCATTAAAACAGGTGTTCAGTACGCATCCACCGAGTCAAGAACAAATAATTCGTAAAGTAATAAACGAAGAACAAAAAATACCGCCACTTTACCCATGAACCTTTTGAAATATTCTTTCATTGTTTGGATGATAGAGAGGTAAATCCAACCTACTACCATCTACTTCGTTAATCAATTTACGCACCTTATTTCTAATAATCTGAAAGTTGTAATTTGTTCTGCGCGCGATATACTACCTTGCTGATACTCTGGAATATAACGAATGTTTTCATGAGCGAGGAATGCGACAGGACTTGTATCTCACTCAACGTGACATGCCAATATAAAAAGTCTTGAAATGGTACTGCCATGAATCGAAGCAAACAGTATTCCTTCAGTCAAAAACATATTTCAAATATAGAACGATGTGGTTTTATTCTCCGCAGAAACTTAAGATGGTGCCGCCTGCATGGTGCCGCCTGTATGGTGCCGCCTGCAAACAAACCGTTAGATCCCAGGGGACTGCCACAATACAACCACGGCTTGTGGGGCCCGTGGAAATGACAACTTTTCAAAAGAACACCGAATAAGTGCAATAGCAGAAATGTTTGAAAAAAAAAAAATCTCAAAAATGTTATTCGCCAAAAAAAAAAAACTTTAAATAGGAATAATAAAAACACGAAGGACGTTCACAGACAACCGCAGTATTTTCACTGTAAAAAGAGCGTGGTTGTCTGTGAATGTCTTCGATGTTTTTATTCCTACTATTTTAAGAACAGAAACTGGTCTCTAAATTTTAGTTTTAATTTATTTTGCTCAAATTTAGTACGCTTATATATTTGTCAATGGTGATTTCAAATATGCAATTAGGTTTCAAATAGCTTTACTAGATCCTGAGTTATCAATAAATTTGTAACTTTAATTAGGTCCTCTTTACAGGTCGTTACCGTAGAAGTCTTTAGAATATATCGGAAATTTTTATAGAATTGCATTCACCAAGACATGCTTTGCGCGGTGATGCTATTTTTGTTGCTTTAGATGTCATGCAAGAATTTTAATTAATTAGTCTAAAAAGACATAGCCTCCCGTTCGCTGCAACTTGATTGCAAATGTCTTTTACCAATGTAATATCATTAAATTAGGTTTAAAATAGCATCACCGTACAAGACATGTCTCGGTGAATACAATTCTATAAAAACTTCTGACATATTTTAAACATTTTACGCTGACAGCCCGTCAGGAGGACCTAATTAAAATTTAAAAAAAAAATATTAATAACTGATCAGTATCTAGTAAAACCATCTCAAAACTAATTTTATATTTGAAATCACTACTGAGAAATACACCAGAGTACTAAATTTCAATGCGATAAATTAAAAATAAAAACGTTAAAGACCTGCAGTGTCCCACCACTTTAAGTACTCATAATTACAACACGTTCCCTATAACAAGTAAAAACTAGTTTTGATTTGCTGATTATGCATGTTTAAGGTTGGGTCACACACTTTTACGACTGTATGCATTAAAGCTTAGGAAAATTTATTACGACCAGAAAATACACTGGCGTGATCTATCGGGAAGCCTGGGCATTTCCGTACGTTTCCCTCTTTTTCCTTTTTTGTTTGCGCATAATTCTTTCTGTTCTGGCTTAAAAAAATCTTTTGACAATCTTATAAGCGGCCGCCTCTTATAGATAGTATGTACATTTGATCTCGTAAACACTGCTGTAAAATTATAGTTCGAGGATCACCGGATAGATGGCGCCAGCGTTCCAGTGTGCTCTCTCGTTCTAAGGGATCGCAAGGACTCGGTCGTAAGGAAACGTAAGTGTGCCAACGCGCCTTACGCCATTTGGGAATGAATATTAAAATATAGATATGCGATAGATGAGGAAACTACCACGATGGAGAAATGTGGACTTCGCGAAATGTCGCGTTATGTGTTTCTAATGATACACATTTTAAGCGCAAGCCTTTGCTAACTAGAAGCAAAAAAAAAAAAAGTGTCCTTGCAAACTATCTTTGAATCTTGTCAATGCGCAGCTCTTAGGCGCCCGTTCGCGGCTTGAGCGGCGTCGGCGTCGGCGTAGCCGCGCAGTGCATGATGGGTAAATTGTCCCGCTAAGTTTAGCGGAAAAATTTCCCCGCTAAATCTAGCGGAATATTTTCCCGCTAAATCTAGCGGAAAATTTTCCCCGCTAAATTAAGCTGAAAATTGTCCCCACTACATTTAGCGGAAAAAATTCCCCGCTAAATTTAGCGGAAAAAATTCTCCGCTAAATTTAGCGAAAAATTTCCCCCGCTAAATTTAGCGAGAAAAATTCCCCGCTAGATCTAGCGGAAAAAATTCCCGATCTAGCGGAAAAATTTTCCCGCCAAATTTAGCGGAAAAAAATTTCCCGCCAAATTTAGCAGAAAAAAGTTCCCGCTAAATTTAGCGGGGAACTTTTTCCGCTAAATTTAGCAGAAAGTTTTCTCCTAAATGGGAGGCGAACAGGAGAGGAGGAGGGGCATAGCCCCCTTTCCGTACCTTCCCCTCCTCCTCCTCAAGAGCTGCGTTCTAATTTGGCGTTACAGGGAGTTGTAAACGGCTCTCATTTTTTTTGTCTTATATAAAATAAAGTTGAAAAACATACTTAAATGCATTCTCAAATGAATAAATTTTGTGAAAATTTAACGATGTTGATGATGATAATAAAATATACTATTTTATTGGCAGCTGATAATGTACTTGAAATCTTTAATCTAATAAATCAAACCTAATTTGTATTGTGATCTCTCCGTAAGCACTTAAACGCCACAAATATAACATGCCGCAATGATGCGACTATGGCAGCGCTGCTGGTCAATTTAAATGGTCCGGCAAAATTTTTGGCCGTCTGGCTGATTTCTGACTTCGCCTGTAACTCAAAAACATTGTGATCCATTGAAGAACATCCTTTCTCCAGGTTTGCAGTAGAACACATCTGTGTACGCCTTGCTGATCTTCATAAACGTGTGCATTCTGAAAAAAAGACAAAGAAAAGGACGCTGTTAAAAAAACAAAAAAAAGAAGGCGTGTCTTTTGTCCCTTTATTCTGACCACATCGGAGAAGAATTTCATTCCTGAAGTTGAATGGAGAAGAAGATGGGGAATGAATTAGCTTAATTTTAATCATTCGTTTTCTAAATAAATATTTAACCCAGTTGGAGTATGAGAAATATCCTTTTTTCAGTTCTATCTTCTGCACGTTCTAACGTATTAAGAATCCACAAACAAGAGACCAGATTAAAATCCTTTAAATCGTGCAATGGCAGAACATTTTAAAATAACGACACTTCGAATTCAGCGAAGGGTGTCAACCAAATGTGATCTTGATTCTACTCAAAAATGAACAGGAATTGGCGGATATGGGCAACGAAGCGTGATCAGGAGCAGAAGTCATCTAGAAAACTATCGATTCAAACAAACGAAAAAAAAATTTGCGTAATACAGTAATAATTCCAGGGACAATTAGTTTGTGATATATAGTGGTATGTATCTTGCTAGCGAAGTGAGCGTTCAAAAATATTGTTGTGGTCGGCCTTCCGCGATTGGCCAAGCGACGGGCATTGTCAGAGTGTCAACTTCGACGTGGTTCCTTTAAAGATGCGATTGCTTCAAACATCCACCGTGCTTTTTACACGCACCACCAAACTTGTCGTCACAACTGATGATAAGCAGCCAGGATCGTAACTCGTGACGTCACGGCGATGCTTGTTTTGGTCTTGACGTCAAGGATGGTTACAATGAGTGGGCTTCTCCGAAACATCACAGCGCAGCACTTTAGGGTGACAGCACTATCGGGGTAGCATCACTTTTTGTCGCTAGCCTACTTCCCTTTGATCGTAGCCTTTGGCAGTACTTGAATGAACTTGCGTGTGAAAAAAGACGCCATTCCAACATTATCGGATTTGCGTATTCTTTCTCAATACGACTCAATGTGTGCTAATCATGCAAGCCCTGAAATAAAAAAAAATTGGCATTTACGAATAACAGATGGTTTCGGGAAGATGTATTTATGAAATGAACTTACACGCGACTGTGTAAAAGCTGTGGCGATTCCCTCCACAACACTATACTAGGTGGCTGTTTGACCTGAACTCAACGGTAGTTAACCTCATATACGACCGTAGCTGGAAGTTTAAAATATGCGTTGCTCACAGTACAGGTTCAGGGTTATCAAACGAAAGTACAAGTACATCGACGTACGCGTTCGTAGAATGTAACTCATGTGAACGATGACGTCATCAGTGCTTACTTGAGCTCATCCGAGCCAAAAGCAGGATCCAGAAACGGTGTAACAAAATTTCTGAAATTAACGATACACGAAAGGCAAACATTAAAATCACTTGAACGAGGTTATTTTTTGTGCAAACAACCGGTTTGGATTAAAGAAAATTTCTTTATATATTTCCATCACCACTAGCTTTATAAAACATATATAGTCCTATTTTAAGCAAATATGACTCGCGATGAATTTATTTACTGAACATAGAGCGACTAAGACATCACATTTTTGTGACAATTGCTCTCGTTGAAATTACACATTTAATACAAGATATATAAAAAATTCGGATGATCACAATTAAATATGGATTCCACAGTGTTGTGAAATACACCATGTAAATATAATATGAAAAATAAATAAACAATACCGCTATTTTTTTTCATGTAATATTAAGTTACAATTATGCGCAAGCCGACCTCTATATCAGGAATTCCTAGCATAGCTGTAAAAAAAAATAAAAATATTGTAAGTGCCCCCTTGCAATACTCTTACTGGATCCGATTGATACAAGACAATTAACTTGAATCATAGAGCTGTCTTTGCAGCCCGTTATACATTCAAATGCGAGCGATAAAGCTAATAATGCGATACCTGTACGTACAAAACAAAAAACAAGTCTTGTTTTGTTGAAGATTTTCCGAGACCAGAGTATGCCTGCAAAGAATTCAAAGGGCGCAGCATTTACAAGATTGCATCATTTCAAGTTTTTGAAACGTGGTATTCAGCACATGATCAATACTCTATCAGGTATTATAAGTGGAATTCAAAGCAATTGAAATGGTTCCTATTTATTCTGACATTATTTGCTACGTTTGATATAAGAAATAAAGTGATCGGTACACACGATGATGTATTTAACCATAATTTTTTTAGACATAAAAGCAAACGCCCAATATTGTATATAGTTTTGTCCTGATAACTATACGCGACTGCCGATTGACGAGTGTAGTTCATCCGAGTCATAAATTAAATGAGGGACAACTTCTTTGTTTAGAAATCTATTCGAATTTTTTAAGTCCTGAAAATGGTAGTAGTACATACTTTTAAGACATCTTGGAGTGACTTAGCTTGCAAATATTGTTCCGCCTTTTCCCAAGGAGTGAGGACCTGTAAATATGTACCCGTTTCAGGTGTCGTCTGCCAGACGTTGGTGCTGAAGCTTTGAGCAATCTGAATGCGCATACCTGGATTTTCGCCATAGAATTATACAAACTGCAGTCGTTCGGCGGATGTTCGCCCTATAGATTTGAACATCCTGATGTTTGGACTGACGTTCGTCCTAACAATTTAAACAATCTGAAGGTATTCGCCTGACGTTTGTGCTAAATATCTATACAATCCTAAGGCGATCGGCAGACGTTTGTGCTGAAGATCTCACAAACGTGGACGCATTTGACTGATGTTCTACAAATATGAACAATCTGAGGGTCGTTTGCATAACGTTTGTCTTAACGATTTAACCGATCTCAAGGAGTTTGGCTGACAGCAATTTGAGCCATATTGTTCTGTTTTGAAACCTTTATTTTCAAAATCTGTGGATGTAAATTCGGAACTTTTTGTTGCGACTGTCCAGTATAACCTGCACATTCATAGAGACGAACAGCCCTCGATGCTAATGGGAAGTGTTAAAACATTATTATGCTTTTTTTTATGAATTTAAAATGAGATGGCGTTTAAAAAAACTGCTACTTCCGACTGTCTACTGGCTCTCCAATAGAATGGAACATTAAAAATTTGTGACGCGTAGTTAATTTATTTAGGACTAAGAAAACATTGTCTTTCTACCTACAACACCCTGTAGCTCAGCTGAGGTGTTCACATAATTATTGTTTATGTTTATTTATTGATGTCCACAAACAGCAGCATGTCTTCTCGGTGGTTCATAACAAAGGAGAATACGAAACAAACGCACACACATCAAACACACTAATATTTAAGACGAAAAATACCAAACAAAAATAATATTTTGTTATGGTTCTGACATTGCTATATTTTTTAAAGATAGCTCAAAAGGCAAGAACATGGCAATTGAGGGTGACGAAATACCATGATACACAACTTCCATTCGGGTGACTGCCGAAAGCTGGAAACACACCAACAAAAAAACAGTTCCATTGACCCCGGAGTGCAAGAAGATAAACAAAAGCTTTCTGTTTGAAATACACTTTAGCATGACATTTTGCAGTTTAAAAGTTTTTGAAAAAAAAAATCGTGGAAGACCTTTTTATTCTGAAAGTCTGTCCATGCCTATTTTACTCGTCATCCAGTTGTAGTCATAATAATATTTAGTTCCGTTGCATAGGTCATCAATTTACAAAAACGACATTAATCTTCTCTGGGCGCTTTCAATGCATTCAGATTTTAAGAGTTAAGTGAATTCCAGGCAGTAGAAGCAAACTAAAATTTTGAGGGGACAAAGGAATTATAAACAGCACAAGCGCTGATGACAGTATTTTAAACTCTCCTCTAACTATTTACAATATGCTGAGCATCCTCAATGATGAAGCCACCACAGCGTTGACGCAAATATCACGCAAATAAAAGCCGCAGCTTCATTGAACATTCTACAGCTTTATTTATATTAATAGTGCAGATAGCTCGTAATCACTATGACTTTGCGCGATATAGAGAAAACATCTTACCGTTAAATTTTTACCAGATATTGTATTGTAAGCATTTCCCAAATTTGTGGCCACACATTTGGTAGTATCTTGATCAGGAGTCACCACTGTTAAAGGGATTAATAAAGCCATAATTTGCAAACATATCTGGTGCTAGAAGGTAGTAAGTGAATTATTATATTCCGTGAATCCTCGTATTGATATGATTTACAGATTATTTTATTGCCAAGATCAATTTTTATAGCAATTGCTTCTAGCATTTGTCTATAGAAACAACTGCTTTGCATAGCAGCCAGGAGTGCTCAAACTTAAACGTTTAAATAATGATTTAGACAAATTGCAACATGTACTGCGTACGATATGAACGAATATAAGTCTTCCTACATTTGAGATCATATGAATAAAGTATCGAGAAAGTGTCCTTTCCGCTTTGCGTCCCCAGATTTGTAATTAATTTTTATCGGAATATTTACGCTACCTATCACAGCAAAATTACGCCGAGTGTTTCCCGAGCTAAACTAAATGTTTGGGTTACATGCAGCTATTCAACGCGTGGGCTGTGGATGCACAATAGCCTTCAGGAAAACCCTTGTCTTGCAAGATTGAATTTCACGTAAAAACGCCAAATTATTTGCAACGAGAGTCGTCCTATCAAATAGGGACGCACTCATTTTCTGTCAAACAATTACTTAGATCAGATACGTATTTATCTTCAACAACACTGTTCACGCTATCCGTGCGGTGGGCTTCCTCGTGTTTTCGCTTCATCGTGTGCTTCTGCTGTGAAGCAGCTGCATGCAGGTCACTACCACGCTGTGTATTTGTGGCGCTCATCTTCATTTATTTCCACAGGTAATTTCTGGTTTGCCTTATTGGTGACTCTAAACAACTTGAATCCCGGACAAAAGCTCACCGGACAAAAGCTCACCGGACAGAAGCTCACCGGACAAAAGCTCACCGGACAAAAGCTCACCCATTTTTTCACAGACCCGGACAAAAGCTCACCACGAGAAAATTGCATGTTGGTCTTAACACGAGTGCGGACAACTTAGGTGCATGCGTGCGATACAAAAAGGCAACGATAAATTAAATCTGACAGGCGCATGGTTTGTTGATTTTAATACAAACAAGTTTATTTATCGATTGGTTAGGAGCGAATGCAGTCCCCTACTAGCTCCAGCAGTCTTGGTAGATCTCGATGTACATGCAAGCCCTCGCAAATATTTCTAAAACGATTCTGCAGGCGCAGAGTGGTTTTTCGCACCCGCTTTACTGTGGGCTCATTTCTCAGGGGTTGTGTCAATGCCGTGGCAACGAGCACCTCATTTTGCTGTAGGCATTCAATCAGCCTCAAGACGCTTGGATGGGCGTGGCCGACGAGCTTCTGGAACCCGGTACTCCATCCTTCGCAGGTCTTGTTCATCCGGTCTTTATCTTGAAAAGTGGCGTCGTACATATTTTACCGTAACGGGGAAACTCCGGTCGTCGTCGGCGCAGAGTCAGGCGAAGGGAAGAATTCGCTCTGGGTGCCGCCGCAGATGGAACAGAAGCATAACGGAAGCGGCCGTTGACATACGTGCAATCAAAATAGTCCAGCAGGTAGCCGATGTCACCGGTAGACTTTTCCCTGGTGGTTAGTTCTTGTGGAACAAGCTGTGGTGGAAGGAACGCGAGCCTGTCTAAAATCCCGCACAGTTTTCTAAATTGGTCATCTGTCTTGTACTTTTCCAAAAGGCCCAACTCCAGTTCTTTCAAAGTATTTTTAGAAATTTGCAACTCAATGGTGGATGGGGTACAAGTTCTCCTAAAAATGGTCCAATGTCCATCGCGTCCGCACTTTATTTCAGCCCGTGTTTTGCCCGGGTAGAAAAAACAAATCGAGGTGAGCTTTTGTCCGGGTCTGTCAAAAAATGGGTGAGCTTTTGTCCGGGTCTGTCAAAAAACGGGTGAGCTTTTGTCCGGTGAGCTTCTGTCCTGTGAGCTTTTGTCCGGTGAGCTTTTGTCCGGTTACCAAACAACTTCCTGAAGTACCCAGAAAATACTTACGAGCCCTGTTCAGGGTGTACGCAACCTCAGTCGCATATAGAGGAAAGGCATCCACCGGCCTGTGAAGACGAAGGTCTCACTTAAGGGGCGATGCCACAATTTTTGTACTTTCAGTAAATACTACCTAGAATTATTCCTTGGCATTGATAGCCTATAAAACTCGCGTTAGGTTTCTTCTCGACGCAATAACAGTAGCAAAAAAATCGAGAAGAATGAGCCGCGTTGATGTCATAAAGTCGCAGCCAGTACACGCGGCAACGTAGCATGAAGCCCGTTGTATGCCGCAAATATTTACCAGCCCCACTCGCTGAAGTTGGCAAATCACACGGCTCAATCTGAGTTCCACACATTGTTTTAAGTTTGGCTATTGCAACGATTGGGCACAATTCTAAGCAGCACGGAATTAGGCCAAGCATTCGCCAATGGCTGGCAATGGTCTTTTGACCAATGGCCAAAGAGTGGCCATTCATCGGCCAATGCTTGGCCGACGGCTGATGGCCATTGGACATTGGCCACGGACCAAAGAAAGGCCAGTCATCAGCCAATGGCTTGCCACTGTCTGGCCACTGGCCAAAGGACGATTTCCAGCCATTGGCCAATGACTGGCCAAATCTGTGCTGCTTGGGAAGCCACTGCCCGAATGCGTGTTGAAGCACTGACTGTCACGAGCCCAAATCGGATGCTCACGCAGTGCTCGTGTTCATTGAATAATTCGCTGGGGATCGCATTGTTAACAGCGCCAACAATGCGTTCCCCACAGTCTTTGTCACCGATTTTTGAATGAGAGACTGGAAGGAAACGTCCTCTTTTATGCTTTCAATAACGCATGGACAAAGAAGCGTCTTGGTAATTGGTGTTGCGTGCGAGTGTACTTGGGTCGTACTAGTGTAAATAAGGTAGTGTGAAGTAAGTAACGTTCCTACTCAATATCGTTCCACGGCCCCTTTAACAGAAAGTGAAAGCATGCAAAACATACATAAAATTGAAAGAATAAAACACGGAGGACAAGCACAGGACAACCACTCTTTCTTCTTTCAATTTTATGTATTCATGTTCAACCCGCTCGCCTTCACCAGCCATGCAAAACATCGTTTCTGTATATCAATAGGCGTCTTCTCCGTGCCGCCATCTATGTCTACTGGGTCGTGATATGCGTTCTGAGCACCCCACTGAATCAGCATCTTTCCGCTGTGTGATAAGCGCTCGAAATTTGAATACCTGTTCAGACATTTGAGTGCCTGCAATACCTGCACTATGGACATTAATGGCATCGGTACGTAAAGCTAGCGTCATCCGCGAAGTCAGTTTCAAGCACTAGATCTTGCGTAGTTCAAAGCAAGGTACTAGATCAAAGTTAGTTTACAAGCTTCCTAAAACACCTGGCATCTTTTGGTGGCTCATACGCTTGATGGTCCAAGCTAAGCTATTAGCTCGCCCTATGGACAGAAGCGGCGGAACCGGTGCAACGTTGGATTAACATTGCTTGCGATAGAAAGTGATTCTATTTCGGTTTTTACGGCAAACGTCAAGTTTGCGCAAAAGCTTGCGCAGAAAGGGCGTCTTTCCAAGACGGCCCTTGTCCGTTGCCCGTGGAGGCATTACCGCCTGTAGTGCTTGGAAGGCTATCCACCCGTACCTGGTTGCGTGCAAAAAACAGGTAAGAACCATTTTTGGACGCCGCTCTTCCTAGAAGCTTCTCAACTGATAGATCTAAAAACGTTGGTGCGAAGGTCGTCTACTAAAACTTCGTTTGTGACACGTTTTCTTATCGAAATTCAAATGCCAGCAGACTATTCTTGGCAGATCAGCTTGGTTCGGCTTTCCACGAACAAGCTAGACCGCGTGGATTCAGCGCTCGTATTTAGCGCGCCTGTGGTTACTACAGTCCGGATTACGTGATGCCCCCGTGCTGACCAAGAGGTCGCACTAGACCATTTCAATGATGGCCTTCTGTACGCTGCCATCTTTGTCGGCTGGGATCTGGAAAGCGTTCTGGGCATGCGCAGTAGCTCCCTTTTTTTGAAATAGGAGGCTCCACGCAGGCGTCTGCTACCTAGTGACTCAGCATTCTTAGCGTTGGTGATATGTGCTAGAAATGTGTATAGTGACTTCTCGAGATATATATATCATTTAAGGCAGAAGGGTCGTCGTTTTAGCTACTTCATTAAAAATAATCTTTACCCCAGAAAATTGCTTGCAGAGTTGCCATTATATAGACCAACAAAAACGCCATTGCTGCTACTCTGTTTGAAAAATCGCCAGTTCAACCTCCAAGAAGCTACAAAAAATATTTCATGAACACTAGCTTTATAGTACAAGGCGTTCCCGAGAAAAGATAGCAGCGTGTTTTGGCCCGTACAAATAAACTATGCATCGCAGAAAGCTCAAACTCCGAAAGAATGTTACTCTACCAGTTGATATGGACACAAAAGTTTGAGAACATGACGTTAACTTGATCTTAAAAACCAATAAGAAAGGCGAAATTCCTTCATGAGCCAACGTCCACCTAAGCCTAATATTGTAAAAACAAAAATGTCATTGTGGTAGCATGTGGTATTCATATCAGTGAAAACGCTTATGAACAAGAAATTAAATATTCAATGCGTTAGCATTTATTGTGCAGGTGCATGCAGCCGTCTTTCGTTTGGACGGTAGTGGTTTGGACTAGACTGCTTAGGGAATGGACTGGACTGGACTGGATTGGATTGGTATCGTGAGGCCGCTGCACGGTTCCCGCCGTGCCCTTTCTCTCCGTTCGTTCCATCTTTAAGTCCACTTTCCCTCCTAAAAGAAAACAGAGGGAAAGAGTTTTCCGGCACGCTTCCAATGACGCGCCACGGGAGCGGGATAGGAGGGGACCGAGCGGCCGGTGGCAGTGGCGCCACGTATGCGACGAAGTAGGCGAAGCGACGGCGGCTTTTGCGTGAAACCGCCGACACCCTGGAGGGAAGATTGGCTCTTTGATGACAACAGTGTGCGGGCCGTAGGCGGCGTTCGATGGAAGCTGCAGTCGCTGCATCTGAAACCGCCGACGCCCAGGAGAACAGACAGACTCTTCGAACACAACAGTATGCGGACTGCTGCGAAGTTGAAATTCCCATCCTTCGCTGAGTCGGAACCCCTTCGCCAAATACTAACGCATATCGTTCGGAACCAGCGTAGCGACAACAGCGATCTTTTAATCATTTTTGTTTTCTTTCTTGCTGAGAAGCTTTTTTTTTTGTTTGTTTGTTTTTCACTGAAATACTCGTAGATGCGATAAGCCCCTAGAATGTAATTTATTATTTTGACAATATTAGGCTTAGGCAGACATCGACTCGTACAATAATATCGTCTTTCTGAATTATCTTTTGATCCAGGTAACGTCATGTTCTGAAACCTTCCCACTCTACTCCTTTTTTTTCTGTATATTTATTTGGACCGCTCTCAAGTACATGTTCTTTTTTTATGTAGTGCATTTTAACATTGTGATACGTCACTCCTGCTGGGGTTCTGAATGAAGAATTTCAGTATTCCTGAAAAAGTAATATTAATTCTGATAGCGTCACATTTTACAATGTTTGAGCTTTCTGCGATGCACACTTCATTTGCGAGTGCCGAAAAACACGGTTTTCTATTCTCTTGAACGCCCCGTTTATTCTTATTCACAGAACCTGCAGGGTGCGGAACGAGTAAAAAGCACTTACGACAATCCATTCAGGAAAAGGGGCAGCATTAAAATAAATGGTACATCTGAAACAACCACAAAACGGGCGAAAATTAAATCATAGAAAATGATTCGCAGAATCCGCAAAATAATTTAAGTCTATATCCTAGACTGAGCTCACTTACGCAGTCTCTTGAGGACGGTATCATACTCGCACCTGAATTGCAGTTGCGACGCATAAAAGCTGAGAAATATTCGTTACAAAATTAATATTTATTCCAAATTAGGAAAATACATCAGAACCATTTCCGCTGCTTTAATGAAAAAATAACTTTTTTTATATGGCTAGGAAAATTCACCAAAAGTTTCGCTGATAGTTTTTCTCAGAAACCGGTCAAAAACACCCCGAGGGGGGGTAGAGTCACCGACAACTTAAGACACCTAGGTTGCGGCAAGTCCCAACCATCTCATTATCGATCCGTAACCAATGAGACCGCAGTATCAACCAACAAGAACGCTAGAGAAAAAATAACGAAGCAAGAATCAATAATAATGATAGCCACCGCCTCCCCGCGTTTCCAAACCCTTTGAGGGCCACGCCCCAGTCTTCACTCGGGCTTGCACTCATAGAGTTCAGTTTCGATTTGCTCCCCACATTTTCCGACTGGGCTGTCGATTTCATTTTTTTACGTGTCCATCAATGTCTCGTCTTGTGAGAACACCTGTTAATGCCACGTGGAAAGATTTTGTTTGGGAGACTTCTGACTCGGTTTGATGCTTCGCTGTTCCAAAAACGCCAATCAGTGTCGTTCAACCTCGCGATATATAGCGAACACTGAGATCTGGAAATCGCTAATAAGCTAATTTAGTTATAAACTAAATTTAAAAAAAAAATCGAAGTTTCAAATAAAAGTATGTCGGTTAAGGCCACCCGAAGATGGATGACCCCAGTGTGGCGTTCAGGCCGGGGGAATGCCACTTTGCATAGTACCGTGTCCCGAAAAAAAGTATAATTGAAGACAAATATCCTAGGTTATTGGCATATCGACATCAATTAACTTTGAGCCCATATATTAGTGTGTCTTCGATAAATAAACGTACGTCAAAGAAAGATGCATTCTACTTCGGACCAAAATGTGCGCTCGACAGGCGACAAAAAGAAAAAGGAAAAACAAAAACCAGCGCTCAGATGGTTAAGTTGGCAGTAACAATGTAGCCACAGCTAGCTTAAAAAAAATGCGGAGCCTGACTGATTATTTTTATGCTTCTTTCTTTGCCATTTGTCTTTCGAGGTTCTTATACACTGAAGCTGAAATCTGTCGAGCGATAAGAAGGTGTTAGGGACCAACCACCCACTCCGTTTATTAGGTGACAATATAGCAAAGGTACGTCCGTGGCTTACCTCATGTTGACACTCTTATTTATTTTCAGATTTGCGCTTTCTTCGTACATGAGGGCGATGTCCTTCCTAAAAGTTACCTAGAAACATAACACAAAGGGAGATCCTTCGAACTTTAAAATTAACGCAAAGGGAAATCGTTGGACTCTTCAAAATAAGACAAAGGAATGTCTTTGGACCCTTGAAAATGACACAAAGGAAGACTCTTTGGGCCCATTGTCTTTCTCGAGGCTTTGTAACTTATGTAAGAACTCATATATTATAGCACAAACCACTTTGTAAAACTTTAGGTCCTAAACGTACTGCAAGATTTTGTAGTGTTTTTTAATGTCTCTAAATTTTCTAACAGAAAACAACATTCCCAAATGATTAAAGGACTTGTGCAATGTATCATTAAAAGCACTACATACGTGACATGTTTCAGTTCTTTACGGTTTCATAACTCAATTGAACTCACAGTTGAACTACGCCTTGCACCTTTTACTGTTGCTTGAAAGATTGCTACTTCGGAGTACGCACCTTGTCGTCCTGGCGATCCTCCAAGAAAAGAAACGGAGTTTGCTGCATAAAAATTTACGATCAGTGTTAATGCGTCTCCTCGCATTAGGGAGCCACATGTCGAGTAATCTCTTGTGTATAATTGTTGTGAATAGTTGCGAAACTCATTAATAACATCCAGCCACCACATCATGTGTCTTTAAAGTTTGATCACTAAAAAGTGGAAGAATATCGTAATGCAAACTGTTTTCTTTTTTGTTTTTTAAAGTATCCGCAATTTGAACGTTCTGCACTAAGACGCTTATGTTCGCGATGCTGATTGTTGCTACGATATATTACGAAAATTAATTATATAGTGAACCATAATTTTTGCGTGTTGATGTATACATGTTTTTTATGTTTCCACTTATGTACCACCTGGCATAATGTCTAACTCGAATCAGGTATAGATGCAAATAAATAAATAACCCATAGTATTCTCGCGTAACTAACAAACTCTGCACAAATGACTTTTTCTAGCAAAACTGTTAACAACTCGTTGGTCGTTTTTTTTTGTTTTTTTTTTGCGTTCATTGACAGTACAGTAGTCGACAGATAAAATAGTCGACAGAAAACCATCGCGAGAGCCTTATCTCTTATCATGTGGTTCTGACACTTGTTTCAATAGAAAACCACAAAACAAGTGTCAAAACCACGTGATAGGTGATAAGCACGTAGCGCTCCCCCCATGCGTTTCTCGGTAAAGATTACAGTTGCATAAGCCGCCGCGGCAACGGCAGTGGACGGACTCTTTTATATATCAAAAAGTTTTGGTACAGTGCATTTACTTTTCCTTCGTCAATCATTTGGTATCGACCCTTTTGCTGTTTACAAACATGAACTGCCGCTTGCCTCCTAAGTCGGTCGCAACGTCTCTGCAAGCCTGTTGAGCTTAGTTATGCCACCACTGCTAGAAGGCATAAATAATACACGGACAACAAAGTTGGAGATTTAACGAGGGCCTTCGGCTGTACAATATTTGATCTTGGAGGAGGCAATTTGGTTTACAAGAATACTCGAAACATTTTAACGGATCTCGCACTCCTTCGTTCTTTTGGCGTTCCCCTGAAGAATTGGTGGTGAATCGTTTCATCTACATTTCAAGCAGCGGTGTTAAGGTTGCCTTTGTTCTTTCTTTTTATAAACCGGAAGTTATCTGGGACGTCAAAGACTGGAGCACCACCTGGTGGAGTTTTCCATAAAAGGGTCTACCGTGCAGTGAGCAATCGTTGCAGGTGACACCACAGCTTCGCTGTCCAATCATCACCACAGCGTGAATTGGAGCCTTAAGTTTTTTTTTATAATATTTGCTGTGAGTGTTGTTTTTTCAGAGCACTTAAAGGGATACTTCAACGAAATTCAAAATATACCCGTCGTGTTCAAAAATAGGTTGAATATGATCCACAATATCCGTAAACGGCAATCGCACGTTTGTATTTTGAGCCTGGTGGCTGTATTTTTCGTTATAAACGGCCCACTCTTGCAAGCGCTCGGAGAACAGCCAGCGAAGAGCACGTGACATCCAACGAAATCATGACGCAGTTCGTCTCGGGACGAGCAGAACTACGGCGAGGCTGACGTCGAGAGGATGGCCTAGTCGTTCCAGCCACCGAAGCGGCTGCTTTTGTACGAATTTTGAGTGACGGGTTAATATTCTATAATCTTGTAGGGGGACAATAGCGACTTCTGGGACACACAAAAGGGATTCTCGGAAAGAGGGGAGTTCCTCCTTTCCCTCTTTTCTCGTCGTGGCCGGAGGCGAGACAGTTACCGTCACTAGCTTTCAAGGTTCCTAGACGGGCATTACAAACGAGGCGTTAGCGACATCCACCAGGTGCTCTTTGCTAATCCTTTAAGTCGTTTTAAAATTCCTTTTCGGGACTTTTTTAACAAGATATTGGTGGTGTTCGATCTGATACTGCTCCTTTAAACACATATAGACCAAAAAATGAGCGCCGAGATTTCCTTGTAGTATCCCTTTAACAACGCTTACTCCCTCAGTAGACAAAAACATTATGAATGTGCAGTTTGTTTTCTTTAAACAAAGACATCAAAAATAAAAACGGTCAAGGTGCAGGCGAGCTGCTGCGTATTAATCCTGATGATCAAACCCTGAGATTGGGAAGCAAACTTGAAGATACATTCGAAAGGACAGACGAACGTGACGGACAAAGCGTTTTGAGACTCTGTCTGTCACCTTTGATCTGTCTCTTCGAATTATCTTCAAATTTCCTTTAGGGTTTAAACATCATGATCAAATATTAATCGCTAATGGCGAAAAGGACGGACGATGGCAGCTATCAGAGACAGAAAATACCGTATTGCAGAAGTCCTGCACCCGACTGCTGAGAGATCGAGTGCTGTCCATTCGTGGGTTTTTCTCCCATCAGTCAACCATCTTGTTCTCATAGTCACCAACAAAATGAGAACGGCAAGGTGCCTCTTTCGGATGTCTCCGGCACGCATTGGACGCCTTCCGCCGGGCGTTGGCTGTGCGTGCATGCTTGAAACTCCCGAGACGCCCAAGCGTTAGCGACGGTAGGAAGCTCGCGCTGGAGGCGGGACAACCGAAGGTCCTCCCTGCCGTTCTAGATCTGTCAGCGACTTCATTAACTAAGTATTGTCTTCCGACGTCGATCTTCGCATATATCCCAGCAGCAAAAGAACCAAATTACAGGAAGACGCTTAAGCTTCGCCTTCAAGAGTGGCACGCGATACCTCAATATAAACATCTACTCTTTCTCAAGCGTATATGTGTGGCCTAGTCGGTAAAGTGTCTGGCTCGAAACTGAAGGGTCGTGGGTTCGATCCCGCCTAAAATCATTCCATTTTTCTTTCAGGCAAATGAATTACTTATTGTCCAATCGGGATTTTTCCATCCCGCCGACGCCGGCTTTTTTGCGACAAGAGCACCTTAGAAGGATGCTGAACCAAACATTTCAGTGTCTATAATAAGTGGCGCACTATCTTTCCATGAGCCAGCAGCCGCCGGTGTCCGCGAGCACACGCAACGAAATTGGCGTCATCATACCCCTCATTCACGCTTAATAAGCTTGAGGAGGGTTGAGATCCAACCAGACTTGTACACGTTACTGAAAAAAAGTAACCAATTACAATTACTACAGTCAAAAAAGTAACCGATTACCGTTACTGATTACTGCCTCCCAGAAGTAATTGAACAATTACTGCAAAGTAATTGATTACTTTTCACGTTACTTTCACGTTACTTTTTATTGCGATGACAGAAATACACAAATACACAGTAAAATCTTGCGTAGACAATTTTGTTTGTTTATTGTTCCCTTTTTCGTTTTCAGAACTTATTAAGTTTTAGCAGGAGCTGCCTCTCAAAGTTTTCGTCCGTCATCTTTCCGCGTTTTCTTGTGAAGACGTCCGCCGCGACGCTGAAAACCCCCTCGACGGACGCACTTGACGGAAGCGCGGTGTTATAGCGCACGAACACCTTGCGAACCAGTTCATGCTTATGCAGGGACTCGATGCCCGTCTCCGAGTCTGCCATAAAGCGGTCTGCTTCGATGCAATTTACGCTAGGAGAAGGTACTCCGGGTGAAGCCAGCGCAAAACTAAAAAAATCGTCCGTGGGAGATTTTTTGGGAGCACTCAAGGAAACGGCGGTCACTGTGCTACCGTAGCACTGTCGGTTCAGCTCGTTCTGCAGAAGTGTTTGAAGCTCCTGACGCCGACCTTCGCTTGACACCCACATCGTCTTGAATCGAGGAATCGTGACGGATGCAGTCAAATGCTCGCGGTCCTCGAAAAGCTGGTCGAACCTGTGGCATAATTAAAAACAAAAGTGCACCTTAAACATACATGAAATTCAACAAAACGTGGCAACAAAGTATACTACTAAGCGGATACGAGTCAGATTTTAGACTGATATAGATATTGAACGTTTGTAAGTATGATAGCAAACAAAGAAAAAGTGATAGGCTGCGCGAACCTTGACAAAAACTGCGGAACCTCTTACCTCTTGTGGATTCCGGTCAAAAGCGCATTGACGAGGGGTGTACAGAATTCCAGTCCCGACATTTGCAGGTGTTCCAGGTGGCGCTGAAGCACGCTGATGGTGGGAAGCAGATAACCGATGTACATATTTTCGTCTTTTTGGACGATGTCGATAGCACACGCCAGGGGCTTCATGACCTGTGCAAGTAATGTAAAAAAAGGCATCGTCGTTAAAGCTCTAGCTTCAACTGCAGTTAATATATAAAGATACAAAAGACATGGAACTAACAAATATATACCGAGGTTAGTCGGCCGGATTATTCATATTAATGACGACATTTGGACTTACCTCACAGTACTCTTTGATGAACTGGAGGTCCTGTGGACGCTGGAAAGGAGGTGTTTGTAGAGCCCTACAAAGACCGTCTAAGTCTTTTCCCGCAGAGTCAATGGCCAGGATGCATTCGAAAGCGTCGAAGAAGGAATTCCAACGAGTGGCGACCGGTCTTAACAGTGTCCGGCCACAGTACCTCAAGATGGTTTCGTTAGCGACGGAAGATTGGCCCTGCTTGCTCCATAGGGCTCGACATGACCGCAGGACGGACTTGAGGGGCCCCGCAAAAAGGTCATATTTCTCCGCTTCAGAGGCGTCAGCAGTCGCCATAAGGTTCAACGTGTGGGCAGAACACCGGTGGTGAGGGGGGGGGGGGGGGGGGGGCGGGCTTCGCCATCAGCCACGTCGCTCAGGAGGGCTGTCACATCCAAGACCTCTGAGAGGTCTTTTTCCACATCGGTTATTGTGTCTTGTGGTTCGCTAAACAGTCTGCACAAAATCAACAGGACAGGACTTATGTCTTTTCACTAAACATCAGTTAAAGAAATGGAGTAATTAGCAATTCATACCTGAATGCCTTGACAAAGTTCGAGCCATTGTCCGTTACGACCTTGGTTACTTTTCCCTGCAAGTCGTAGTCTTGGAATGTCTCCAGCAGAGTGCTGGCCAGCTTGTCATAGGTTATTCGACCTGGCATGCGCCGGCAAATTAGCACTGCGGACTTCCGACTTAACGCTGTAGGTTCGAGGCAAGACAGAGTGGCTCCCATGTAGCTTCTGCGGTAGGAAAACGCAGTATTAGTACATATTCTTACAAACGGTTAAAATAACTTACCGCCGAAACGTTGTCAAGCAGTCGGCCGTGACCACCACGTAAGGAACGCTTGCCAGGGATTCCTTTAACCGGAGCTTCATTTCCACGTAGCTTGCATCCAGCCTTGTCATCAGCACTCTCCACGTCATAGGTGTGCAGTTCGGTGCCACATATTGAAGCGGGTTCACAAAACTTTCAGCCTCTACAACCGAAAACGGCTGCAAAGAGTCGACAACGAAGTTGAGAACGAGCCTGTCGAGCTTGACCTGGGACGTCGTTTCGCTTGCAAACGATATCTTCGGTTGTTTGCGTTCAGGGGTTGGGGCTTCACAAGTCTTCCGCTTCCGCACCAGACTCTCAAACTCTGACAAACTGCCAGGGTGTTGTCGCTGAAAATAATACCGAATAATGGCAAGGTTTAGTATGATAAACATTATTTCATTTGCATTTGATGCCTTCCTTTGATAACATGAAATCGTCGCAGATAACACATGCCAAAGCCACCCTCCCCCCGCCCCCCCCCCCTTCCAGCAGCAGTATTATTACGATAAACGATGCGATACCTAAGAGTTGACATCTCCTTCCCCAATAATATGTAGCACCTACAAAATGCAGTGGCCAGCGCACAGTTGGGGTTATCTACTAAAGCTGCCCTGTATACCTTAATTAGGAGAGATGTAAGGACAAGCAAAGAATATGACGCTAAACGTATTGAAAATTACTCGTCAAAATTGTTATCAGCACAAAAATGCACCTTACCTTGATGTGCGTCCGCAGGTTGGAGTTGGTGGCCCTTGAGCAGGAAAGCATCTTTTGCTGTGGTCGACAGAGCAAACACTCGAAACCCACGTTCACTTTATCTTTAGAGTCCTTAACTTTAAACATAGGGGCAAGCTGAGGCCAAGGGGAGTCTATGCCTCGATGCTCCATAATGGTATGCGTTCCAAAAATATTAACGAACTGCCGAAATCAAGAGAAGCGCTCCCGTTTTATAGCACCGCGAAGACCATGCGTCATCCCCGTCCTGGAGTTGATGTCGTGGATTTGTTGAAAATCGAAAATGGGATCTTGTTGGCCTTGTTGACCGGATCACACAATGAATAATACAAGAAGGATGGCTATAAAGAACACCGCCTCGCTGAAACAGTGCAGTACTGCCAAGGCTACAACTCGCTGAAGCCATTTAGAAGCGAGAAACGTGTCTAATGAGTCATTTCATTGATAATAGCGGTAGGAGACCACCTCGTTGATGTCACAACATTGTACCCTAGTTTGTTTGAGGTTAGGGCGCAAACGTAGATTTAGTTTTGTATAAAGGAGGTCAGTGCTTCTCAGTTCTATTGTAAAAATTGCTTTGTCCGTGCTTGTGGCACGGATTTCCCCACTTCTCTCTCTCTCTCTCTCTCGTTGTTGTCCGTCTGTTTTTTTTTATTATTATTTTATTCTTAGACCCGGACCTTGTCGTGTGGCTGACGCGTCGACCTAAGGAACAAAGCCCACTAAAAAGTCAATAGCGAGTTCCCGTCGACTTTATCAGCATCTGCAACGAGATCCGGAACTCCCCAGCCAAGGCTGGTGGCGCGCTTGTAGAAGAGCGTGGCGTAAAAGAAAAAAAGAGTTGCCGACTAATCCTAGATTTAATTTTTTTAGATGTTAAAAAAAATGTCAAACATTTTTGCTACATGGCTGAGTGACAATGCAGATTTTTGTGAGAAAAAAAAAATTGTGGGATGAAAAATGTAATTGGTAATTGTGTAATTGATTTTGTAATTGATTATAGAAAAAAAGTAATTGAATTACTCCGAGCGTTACTGCTTGACAAATGTAATTGAAGCGTTACAAAATTACACTTAACTGTAATTGATTCAAGTATTGTTTGCGTTCAGGGGTTGGGGCTTCACAAGTCTTCCGCTTCCGCAGCAGACTCTCAAACTCTGACAAACTGCCAGGGTGTTGTCGCTGAAAATAATACCGAATAATGGCAAGGTTTAGTATGATAAACATTATTTCATTTGCATTTGATGCCTTCCTTTGATAACATGAAATCATCGCAGATAACACATGCCAAAGCCCCCCCTCCCCCCGCCCCCCCCCCTCCAGCAGCAGTATTATTACGATAAACGATGCGATACCTAAGAGTTGACATCTCCTTCCCCAATAATATGTAGCACCTACAAAATGCAGTGGCCAGCGCACAGTTGGGGTTATCTACTAAAGCTGCCCTGTATACCTTAATTAGGAGAGATGTAAGGACAAGCAAAGAATATGACGCTAAACGTATTGAAAATTATTCGTCAAAATTGTTATCAGCACAAAAATGCACCTTACCTTGATGTGCGTCCGCAGGTTGGAGTTGGTGGCCCTTGAGCAGGAAAGCATCTTTTGCTGTGGTCGACAGAGCAAACACTCGAAACACACGTTCACTTTATCTTTAGAGTCCTTAACTTTAAACATAGGGGCAAGCTGAGGCCAAGGGGAGTCTATGCCTCGATGCTCCATAATGGTATGCGTTCCAAAAATATTAACGAACTGCCGAAATCAAGGGAAGCGCTCCCGTTTTATAGCACCGCGAAGACCAATCGTCATCCCCGTCCTGGAGTTGATGTCGTGGATTTGTTGAAAATCGAAAATGGGATCTTGTTGGCCTCTGTTGACCGGATCACACAATGAATAATACAAGAAGGATGGCTATAAAGAACACCGCCTCGCTGAAACAGTGCAGTACTGCCAAGGCTACAACTCGCTGAAGCCATTTAGAAGCGAGAAACGTGTCTAATGAGTCATTTCATTGATAATAGCGGTAGGAGACCACCTCGTTGATGTCACAACATTGTACCCTAGTTTGGGAGGTTAGGGCGCAAACGTAGATTTAGTTTTGTATAAAGGAGGTCAGTGCTTCTCAGTTCTATTGTAAAAATTGCTTTGTCCGTGCTTGTGGCACGGATTTCCCCACTTCTCTCTCTCTCTCTCTCTCGTTGTTGTCCGTCTGTTTTTTTTTTATTATTATTTATCTTAGACCCGGACCTTGTCGTGTGGCTGACGCGTCGACCTAAGGAACAAAGCCCACTAAAAGTCAATAGCGAGTTCCCGTCGACTTTATCAGCAATCTGCAACGAGATCCGGAACTCCCCAGCCAAGGCTGGTGGCGCGCTTGTAGAAGAGCGTGGCGTAAAAGAAAAAAAGAGTTGCCGACTAATCCTAGATTTATTTTTTTTAGTCGATCTTCGCATATATCCCAGCAGCAAAAGAACCAAATTACAGGAAGACGCTTAAGCTTCGCCTTCAAGAGTGGCACGCGATACCTCAATATAAACCCCTACTCGTTCTCAAGCGTACATGTGTGGCCTAGTCGGTAAAGTGTCTGGCTCGCAACCGAAGGTCGTGGGTTCGATCCCGCCTAAAATCACTTCATTTTTCTTTCAGGCAAATGAATTACTTATTGTCCAATCGGGATTTTTCCATCCCGCCGACGCCGGCTTTTTTGCGACACGAGCACCTTAAAGGGATGCTGAACCAAACATTTCAGTGTCTATAATAAGTGGCGCACTATCTTTCCATGAGCCAGCAGCCGCCGGTGTCCGCGAGCACACGCAACGAAATTGGCGTCATCATACCCCTCATTCACGCTTAATAAGCTTGAGGAGGGTTGAGATCGAACCCAGGAGGTTCTGCAGCGCAAGCTTTCGCTCTACGCTCCAAGTTGAGACGCGTTAGCCCACTCGGCCACCGACCCCCTGGCCACCGCAACTAACTCCACGGTTGCTTTTGTACGAATTTTGATGACGGGTCAATCTTCTATAACCTTGCGGATAAAAAAGAGTGACATCTGGGACACACAAAAGAGAGTCCTCCTTCCGCACTTCTCTCGTGGTGGCCGGAGAGCTGACGTCAGGTTCAATGCATGTAGATTTCTAGGCGATACAGGCATCGTCACCACCTTTCAAGGGTCCTAGACGGGCATTACAAACGAGGCTTCAGCGACATCCACCAGGTGCACTTTGCGAATCGTTTTATTCGCTTTAAAATTCCTTTTTGTGTCTTTTCCAACAAGAGATTGGTGTGTCCGATGTGTTCTCTTTAACACATATAGACCAAGAAATAAGCGCCGCAATTTCGTCGTCGTTGATTGTGCTGGCTTTAACTGAATTTAACTAAATGTGGCCATACAAACAAACTTAATTATTAAGGGTTCTGAATAAATTGCCTTCAGTACTTTAATTATTTCAGTGTATACGTATAACGAATTACAATATTCCATATTGCGCTTAATCATTTATTAAAACAAACACCAAGGTGTCGCGCAAAACGTAATTAAAATCATTTAAGTCTCACTTAATAAGCTCAAATAAGAACGCCTAAAAATGAGTTTATATAAAGCAGTTTCAGTATTACGATGTAGTGACATTCCTTACCTTGCTTGGTAATGCTGCTGATAGCTGATTTTTAATGTCGGCAGCAAATAACTGGGCCTGAAAATATACTTAAAATCAGTCAGAAGGAATAATTACGAAGACATGACGGGCTTTTTTACAATTTTAAACGTTTTAAATAAGTCTAGCGATACGATTGAGGTTTGAGAGTGTAGTGCCATTTGTTTGCATGCAATGAAAAAAGGCGTAAAGTGCAATGCTATAGGAACGAGTGATTAGCACTTACTCTTTCCCACGAAAGTATAAACAAATTACCCGGCTGTGATGAGGGTTAAAATATAAAAGCAAACATGCTGTCGAAAAAAGTACACCTTAAACCCATAAACTAGCCAGGACTCCATGGCTTTAACCGCTCAAGAAACCTCGCTTTTTGTGGTTGTGAATTGAGAGAGATGAAAAAACCTTAAGCATTAACATAAAAAAGAGTGACCCAAACTAAAAAGATTGTTAGACGTGTTTGGGGGGTATAAATGGTTTAATCTGTTATCCCCTTCGGGTCCACCCTGAACAAACGCAGGGTAAAACTCTCATGATTTTCCCTTGCCGAAAGAATTCATAAAAATGATTTAATGTCAAAAAGATACGTTGTCACCAGCAAAAAAAAAAAAAAAAAAGATATTATGTTTTAATTATAGCCAGCCGGCAATGGCGAGGCGGCTTCACGAGAGTATTGCATTCAGCGCCACAAGCGGAGGCGTCTCTGTTATTCGGGCGGCCAGTCTGCCCGTTGCACGCTGGCGACCCCGATTTCAGCAGTCCCCGTGTGCACGTGCGCGCCATGTACCTGGTTCCTTTATGCGGTTTTTTAAGACCATCGGGAGCCTTGATAGGTCGAAGTGTTTAGAGAATATTTTAGAGTTGTCATTTGGACACCAGTTTAAGTTGTCTTCACAACTTGTGGAGTCGCTCTGTAATAATCGCCGCCCGATCGGTCTCTGCTTCGCTCGTCTACCAGGAAGTGACACAACACGCGAGAAGGTGGCGAATGGGTTTATTGTATATCCTGGTTGTGCGTCTTCGAGAGCCGGCAGTCCGGACCCGCCGACCGTAGTTGTCGCCCGTCGTTCAGAGCTCACAGTCGGAGTCCGTATCCAGGCCTGCCGATCGTCTTTCCCACGCCAGCGCTGCGTAGGCTAGTTCCGGGCTATCACAGCCAGTCTCGCTGCGGAACCACTCCGGGATCGTCATAAACTAGGCCGGTACGGCCAGGGCTCGCCGTATCCGCCGGTCCTGATCCGAACCTCGCTGGTGGAATTCTCCGGGGTTCGCCATGGGCCAGACCAGCCAGAACGGCTCTATCGTTCCTGCCCAGCCCCAGCCTCGTGCAGCACGCTCTTCCTCTTTCTTCGCCGGCTGCCCCCGCTCGCGCCTCGCTCGACCGTCCTCTTCTTCTGCCGACGCCCCCACACACTAGAATAAAATGTGGGCAAATAGGACCAAACTCTGCATGCTGTACACAAGCCTGGTGTAAAAAGGCGACAGGCAACAAAGTGAACGTGTGAGGATATTTACGCTTCGCATGGGGTTTTTCTAAAGAAAAACATTTGCATCCTATTTTCTGCACGCCGTCACATTTGTTACCAAACTCAGCATTAAATTTTGTTGCCGAAACAAACGAAACTTTGTGCTACGAAAATCCACGATTTGAAAATTTGCAGGTTTGGGAGGTTTTGGTTGCGACCGCGCGTGCCGAACGGCTATACACGCGTACAACTACGAATGCCGGAACGGGCCGACGGACCTCTCGCTTGAAGACCTGATCGCCTGATTCTCGACGTCACAGCGAAGCAACAATCGGCCCGATTGTTCCTACCGTATTTCTCTATGTGGCTGTCCAAGTGACTCGTTAAACAACTTGTATAAATATGTTATTTTGCCGAGTAGTCTGCAAAACGAGTTCGTCAGACCACTTACCAAAGCTGCGCATCTATTTTCCTTCACTTCAACAATTAATGTAAAATTCACTTACTTGATGCGTCGCACTGCAGTAATCCACTTCTGTCGCCGTGTCGCTTCCCAAGATCTCGAAGGGAAGCGGTAAAGTTTGACGCTTGAGTCACCTTCGCGACTGTGGCAGTCTTTCACGCAGCAGTAGCGACGTTTTATTTTTTGGGGGAACTCTAGGAGTAGGCGAGATGTCGCAGGAACCCGGTGAGGTCATAGAGACGAGAAGTTGGGACCTACTTTTACGAAAAACGGTTGCAAAAAAGGCTCACGCCGATCCGACATACCACGTTCACACGTAGTTTCTGAATGCGCCATGCGCCCGCCCGCAGTCCCCGCGACCCGGCACTGCCTGGCCTTCCCAGTTTTTTTTATTTTGCAGCCGCTAGATGGCGCTACGTGTAGTGCCAAACTGCATTGCCGGTTGCCTATTAGAACCGTTACATTGTACCAGTGCACGTTTTAAGACTCACATTTCCTGTTTTGTGCATGTCTGCGTTTTGCAGTTTTCGAAAGCCCTGTGCTTTGTACGTTGTGCACATTAACCGGCACTTTGTGTATTATCTTTCCTCGGAATATTGTTCTTCAACATAAAAGGTCGCGTGCTTCAGAGGAGACTTAAAAACAAATTTCTTAAAAGAGGGTGGTTGAGGAACAAAATATACCCTCTCTGTAATGAACTGCCAGCCAGAGTGGACCTCAGAGATTGCGGGAAGACGTTACGAATTAACAAACTAATTAACTGGAATGTACTAGTTATCATCTTTTTTTAACTATTTGGTGGCCAGTAGAAATGGTAAATTTGTGACCTGAACAAACCAATCTCATGTCCGGTTTTTTAACAACAAAAAGGTCCTGCTCCTAATCAATGAAGCGCGAGAAAATATCATGACTTCTCTGCAGAAATGAGCCTTATGAGCTCATGTTCGGCGATACTCATGCGGTTTTTTTAAGGAAATGATTGAGACTTTCTCGCACTGCAAGGCTTAGGCGAAAGACTTTTCTCGGCGAATATTTTTATTCTCGCTGAGGTGTCGGTGACGGGTTAAGAATTCAGTAGACTTCCAGCGAGAACTTTCCGCCTTCTTTAACACTTCGTCAAACTCGCACCCAAAGCCCGCCGGAAGAAAACGAGCACGCGCTGTAGGCGAAGCTTCTAGTGAATTCTTAACCTATTATAAACACACTGAAATGTTTTAAAGCCATCCAGCTTCATATTTGTAAACATTAAAAGTCTGTCAAGCAAAAAAAAAAATTATTCGGGACGTTGAATGTTTTGACGGTACAATGTATTGCGTCACCCTTTACATCGATGCAGACTGTTGGGAGAGTCGGTACTGAATCTTTGAAAACATGGTCACGCTTACATGCACGGACAAGAGGGAAGAACAGGACACCACAGTGCGCTAACTTTGTGCCATCTTGTTCTTCCCTCTTGTTCGAGTCCATAAGGCGACCATGTTTTCAATTTTATTTAAGAGAGAATTGAAAATTTCGTTAAATTTTCAAAAGAAAATGTATACCTTTTTGTCGTATTCGCTGGCGTTCAGGTTCAGCACGCCCCTGGCGAGCAGATGAGTTAAACCCAGCATCGTCACGTCCTCTGCGAGCCGCAGGCAGCTATGCAGACGAGCACGAAGTTGATGTCCGTACCGCGCAAGCAGGTTAGGGTCCATGTGGCCGTAGAATAAGGAGAGCTTGGAAAACACTATCAAGCGTAGGTAGTTTCGGGTAGGCCTAGGGAAAAGACAACAGGTCATAGACTTCATTACTCCACATTCTCCGAGCAAATGCGGGGGGAAATTTCAAGATTCAGATTCAAGCTTAAGTAAAAGCATGACGCGATTTTAATGTAAAATAAGCAAACAAGAAGTTTTAGAGCGCAACTCTTAGGCGCCCGTTCCGGCTTGAGCGGCGTCGCCGTCACCGTCGGCGTAACCGCGCGTTGCATTATGGGAAGTTTCCCATAATGACGTCACACGTGACGGCACATGTGACGTAACGAAGGTCACGACGAAGGTCACGACCTTCACAGTGAAGGTCACGTGAAGGTCACGACCTTTACGTGATCTTCACGAGGCCTTGTGAAGATCACCACCTTCACGAGGCCTTCACAAGTGACGTCACGAGGGTCGCTGGGTCACGAGTGACGTCACGAGGGAGGAGGGAGGGAGGAGGAGGAGGGGGTAGAGGATGGGAGGAGAATGAGAGGAGGAGGGAGGAGGAGGAGGGGGTAGAGGAGGGGAGGAGAATGAGAGGAGGAGGAGGAGAATGGAGGAGGGGGAAGAGGAGGAGGGGAGGGAAGAGGAGGTGGAGTGGAAGAGGGGAGGAGGAGAGTGTACGGAGGAGGAGGAGGGGCATACCCTCCTCTCCTACCCTTCCCTCCTCCTCCTCACGAGCTGCGCACTAATTCGGCATTAACGTGAATCGTAAACGTCTTTCATTTTTTTCTATTTTGTTTATTACAAAGTATCGCAAACTTATATAAGATCCTTCTAGGTGTGGAATGAAACACATACACTGCGCACAAACAAACAGGCAAGCTATCAAAACAGAAACGAGCCCTAAATGCGTAAAAGCAATTCCACGTATATCTGGGTAGTAAAGTCATTTTTCAGTACTTGGTGGGCCAATCAAGCAGCTAGCTCATTTAATTCTTAAGCCACCCATATCTGGTGGAAACAACCATGAGAGGTAAGCAAATTTAGCTTCTTATCATGTGTTTTTCACCATCTATAAATTTAAGGAAAACCATAATGACATTTTAACACAAAATAAAAAAACTTAACATGATCTGTTTTATTTATTTATTTTGTTTATTTATTTCAAAATGCGGCAGTCTTATTTAAGTCATTGAGGGAGTATAAGAAAACACATACTTATCATGAAACAGATATTACAAAAAACCAGTAAAGATGTAAAAAAAATAATTCAGTCATATTTTAGACGATAATAATTTCTGGAGAAGGGAGACAAGGATGGACGTGATTCTTCTCCAGCTCGCTTACGCCTTTGGATTAATTTTATTAACAGTCATATTCTAAATTAACTCGGTACTTCGTGGGGATAGGGAGCAACTTCCTCAGTCGGTAAAAACAACCCTAAGAGACAACCAAATTTAAGTTCATATCGCAGGTCCTTCACCAACAATCTCTTCAATGTGAAAGCGAGTCGTAGTTGAAATGATATTCAACTTACACTGGAAAGTCGGTAATCAACTTTAGAATGTCTTTAATAAACGGCAAGTGCTCGTCCACAATTCCATACACTGGTGACGAAAGCTTAGCTGCGGCAAAAAATGACGACCATGACCACTGCAATCAGAGGATGCTTTGTTAGCTTCTACAAATCATTGTGAACCTTCTTATGTAGAACAACAAACAAAAAATAAGACTTTGTAAATATTGTGAATAAGGTAGTGATGGGCATATTGCCCAAGAAGGGACAGAGCGATTTATTCTGACATATCGACTTTATAAACTCCCCATCCGAATATCAAGAAAGGTTAAAACAATATGTATCAAATATCTCACAAACACCGTCAGAGCTATTTCTAATTCTTGACGTAGCGCTAGTTATCAACAACTCAGAAGAGGTCAGTAATTGAAAGGTAAGAATAGTTACCCTTCAAACACTAAAGGGAAGCTGAAGCGGTTTCGTATTTGAGTAAAAACATTTAAGTCGTCTTTATACGGCCTCTAGAGATTATTGAGATTATTTTTAAATTTATTACACGGAGGCCGCAGAAAATAAATTTCAAAGTGCCCCTCCTTCCCGGAAGAAGTTTTCCGAAAGAAAACTCCTTCCGGAGTTTTCTTTCGAACTCCCTTTCGGGAGTTGGAAAACTCCCGAAAGGAGTTTTCGAAATATCCGCTCTCGCGCATCTTCAGTACCCATCAAAGTTATGCACGCGCACCCTTGCTATTTTCAAAAAGGTCGGAAAAACACGTCGCGACTAGTGTCAGTGCGGGGGAATATACCTGGCAAGCTTGCAAATGCACGCGCTACCCACACGAGCAACACCCGTTTGGTGGCCGAAACAACATTTTATGACGTAATGACTGGCCGGAGGCTTTCCGCGTTTAGTTACATCTTCGGCGAAAACGAATATAATATTCAAATTGACGGCATAAAAACACTCTGGAATTAACGTCTAACTCGTTTCTTTTCAAGAAACTCTTCAACTCAGTCACGTTTCTTAAGAAAATAAAGTTTAATTAAAGACTAAAACGAAAGTAGTTTTGTTTAAAAAAAAAACACATTAATCGCCGTCTCTCGGCCCAGGGTGATGAATATGACAATTAATTCCCACTGCGACGAGCGGAGTGCAAATGAAAGCGGCTTTAAAATATCACTCAAGCTCTTTCTTCTGGAGCGGCGAGTGCGAGGAGGAAAGATGAGGGAGCGTGACGTCATCAGAGGAGTTCTCAGCACATCCGTGCCTTTCCTAGGCGTTCCCAGAGCCTGTATTGCCTCGCTTTTTTGTCCCCGTTGCGGGTTCGCCAGTTTGTTAAAGTTATTAATATTGGGCAAGTTGGTGATTTATTATAGGAAGCAACAGCAAAAAAAGATCAGAACAGAGGACAGAGATAGACAAGCAAGGACGTTGGCTTACAGATAGACTCGTATGTAACGCGCTATTTGTATCTACTTATTTTTTACTGACGAAGTAACGACCTCGTTACTATTTGGGAGAGTAAAGGAGTAACGTATTTTTGTTACTTTGTAATAGAGTAACGAGTAAAGGTATTTAATCACTTCTTGATGGGAACGCCTACAACACGAGTCACACAATTCGGTTTTCACCTACGTAAGTACGTTCGATCCAGGGATCTTAAAGTGTGCCAAAACACAGGGGTCATTGCGTCAGCAACCAGCTACAGTCGGTGACACGTCAAGAATCCAGGGCGAGAGAAAGGAAGGCTCGGGAGGAGGATGCAGGCGGAATGCTGTAGAGAGGGGGATGTTACCTCCTCTCCGGCATTCCATCTGCTTCCTCCTCCCGTTTTTTTTTTTCGCTTTGAATTTTTGAGTTGTCACCGACCATACCACATCAAAATGAGTAAACACATTTTTTTTTGTCACGTCTAGGCTTCTACGCACATCCGGTAGATGCTTACAACAACAGCAACACTAACCCTCGGTTGGTTATTTCAATCAACACATTGCATGATGCGGGAATTTGATACGTCAAAGTCTAAACACTGGAAGGCGGGTACTGCTACGAATAACGAGAACACATTCCCTTTTAAGCTAAAAAATGCGTTCCTTTTGGATCTCAGTAAAGAGTAACGTAATTTGTTACTTTTTAAAGGAGTAATGGTGTTTAGTTGCTTTTTTCAGGAACATGTACATATTTTACGGATGAGTTGCAAGTCAGCGCTCTTGTTTGTCTTCCTATGCGTATCCGACGTTGCCCCAATGTGTTTTTTTATTTATTTTTTTGCGATGTTGCTGCCTATAATAGAACAGTCCGTTCATCTTTGCGTTTTTTGTGTGTGTAGTTCGCTTACACCTGTGTGATGACAAGAGACCCATATTGAAAACCCCACGGAGCACGATTGGCGGTCGAGCACCATTAATGGTCGCCATTTCCGGGGCACGGAGCATGCGATTGGATCCGAGACCCCCGCCGAACGAGGGCGCGAACTCGTATTCGATACGAGCCGGGCCGAGTTCACGCCGAACTATGACGTAACCCTCGTGTCCAATACCCGACCAGAGTACGCTCCCAAACAATGGCGAACCCGGATAACGGGCTTGGCCGCCACTAGACGGCGCGCCCTTTTAAAGAGGGTCTATTTTCGCCTTGCACAATTTTCATGGCACTGATTCAGTGTCCCAATCTGTGCCGTGACACTCACTCTAATAAAAGCAACAAAAAATGTCTGCGAGGTCACTTTCCTGCAGAACACGGGGACAGCCAATCACGGTGCGAACAACACTAGAGTCCTAGCGAATGACGATGCTCGGAATAGGATTGGACCAGAAAATGATATTTTCACAGGGACAAGGAGCATGACGTACGTTTCACTTGCAGTGTCGTGAGGTCATTGATATTTTTTTTCAGACCTAATCGTATTTTCTGCTTCAACATTCGAGGGGATATTTGCATAGTTTGCCACGATTGAGTGTGTCCGTGTTCCGCAGGTAAATAAACTCACAGACCTTTTTTTTTTTTTTTAGATTGCCGTGCATGACGTTTTACCATTCTCAGTATCACGCATGCACTGTTATTTTTTTTAAACGTATTTTTGGGTTCATCATTCACCGAGATCTCCCCGTAGATTGCAGCGATTGGCTCTACAAAGTGCTCTGCGGGAAAGTAAGCGCTTCAATTATTTTTTTGATGCGGGCAGAAACTGAGGGAGAGGAGGAGGAGACGAGGGCTCGCAAGGGCATAGCCTCCTATATACTGGCAGAGCCTGGCAGATCACCACGAGAAGCGGCCGCCGAAATAGAAAAGGTGGAGCGGCAGACAACGGATGAGAGGAGAGCCACGTGACTGGGGCCCCGCTGCGGCGAGACGCGAAACACGCTTCTCCCGAGCGAACAAGTGTGTTTCGGGTCCTCGCCGCTGCAAAAGCTGTGCGCTGACGTGCAGGTTCCGCCACAAATGGCTCTTTGATGCTCTGTGCTACCAGATCCTCGGGCTCTAAATCTGCGACCGGGCACTCTATGGTTCCGTTGTCGAACTGCCAGGCTTTGCGAGTATAGAGGAGGCTATGGCTAGAACCGAAGTATAGTTGGAATGATCAGCGAGCAGACGCGAAGCTAACTGCTTTGGTCTCCACCAGACTGTTGGAACGCGTTCGAACGCGAATGGCAAACGCCGGAGTTCTGCGTTCTAACTCGTCCGACGAGTGCAGCGGCGTAGGCAGCTATAGCTTTGCGTTTACTCACTGATCGCTCCAACTAAAGCTCGGTGTTCTGATGTCCCAGCGTGCTCTTGTCTCCTGCTCTCCCTCAATTTCTGCCCGCATAGCGTGTAGATGAACAGCAGGACAAAGATGTAAATTGTAAACCAGAAAACAAATGTCCTCTTAATGGACTCTTAATGGAAGACAACATTATTAAGCAGGTGAACTGGTTGTTAATTGTTATACTAAAACCCGAAACGGAGGGAAAAAAATTTGGGGGAGGGGGGGGGGGGGGGTGCGGCAAGCACAATGGGCTGTTCAGTGAAAGCAATCCACCTGAAAAAGAATTCAAATCTTGAAGTCAGCGGTAAGAAAACTGCCGATTAAATTACCTTATCGGCTATGTCCGTGGTCCCGAGGCCACCCCCATATGTTATAATCCATTTCTCGTAATATATTACTGAAACTTGGTCAGTGGTGTTGATCTGCAACGAGACGGTAATTGGCGCTTGACGTGATCGAGAGGCATTGCTACAGCAAGACAAGTGGAACCTGCCCAAGAGATGTTGTAATGGCAGCGAACAAAATGTGCGTAATACTGTGGCACTTGGAACGCTCCTCCGACCGCTGTGTTCATCGCATTCTCGTTTGTGGTCCCTCCAGTTCCACCGGATGACGCCACCATGGAAGTGTCTTGCCGCTGCCTGCCGCGATCCTGGCGGTGGCAGAGCAGCGGGGGCGGCTGCGGCAGACGCCTGGTCTGCCGCAGCTTCACGCTCCACGGAACCTTCAGCAGCCACGAGTTGGGACACTGTGACGACGGCGGCACTCCCGTCTGTATAGGATTTTTCGCTGCTACTTGTACGACCAACCGCCAGGATCGCGACATCCGACAGCGCTACACGCCGGCTTCTCTGACGTCATGTGTTGCCACTTTGGCGACTACCTTCAATGTAATGGCGGTCTATAGGACGCAAGACACACCAGTCCAAAACGCGATCCAGCCACCAAAAAGGAACTAAGTACCATCATATTGAGGAGTTTTAGTAGATCGTTTCCAGGCCTCGAATTGCAATGCCAGATAACAATACCATACACGCGCAAAGGCGCCAGCGGAGTATCGGATGTCATTATCGGAATTACTGGGACGATCAACTTAAAGGCCATAATAGGAAACGCAGGGGCATCCGCAGACAGCGGTTATACTTGTGGTCACTCGCCCTTTTTACGGAAAAGTCTGCACAAAAACGAACGGCTTTCGTCCCTGCTTTATGACTTTTGCCATAACACCAAATAACGAAAGGGCACTGAACCAGGATCGCTGGAAAAAAATTCGTGGCCAAAGCCAAATGCGAATAGGAACAGCGGGGACGGGACCGGCACAACCGGCATGAATTAAGCAACCGCAATATGAATGTGAGGCGCCCGTGCAGCTGCTTGTGCATCCAAAAAAGGTATACTGAAGGCAGATACACACAGACACCACAGCTCTGCTTCAGCTGCTATTAGCCAGCGCTGGAAATAGCGCCGTCCTTGATGACGCAGTGCAGACTTGGCGCTGTATACAGCACTGCACAACTGCTAAGTTCTAGTCAGCTCTGCCTCAGCGCTGTTCCTCGTGTTGAATTTGCTGTGCGCTGCAATGTTTGAACCGGCGTTCAGAAATATGGAGCGTTCTTTTTAAGTCTGGCATATTTTCAGCACCGTCATTCGCCGCGAGCTCCCTACGTAGTTTGCAGCAATCGGCTCTCGCAGGTGCTTTGTGGGAAAGTGAATGCTCCAGATTCCTTAGTGTGTATTAATTCCACGTGACATTAATTAAGAGCTAGTAGAAACACTCGGAGTACGAATAGACTTGCTGTTTGCAACTTTTCCACGAATCGGAGGACGTCGGTGATCAGACTTTCTTCGCCCGGAGCAACCAGAAAGTCTTTCCAAGCCAGAAGCAGCCGTGCCACGTACTCAACGTCGAGCTCCGGCACGGATCCTGGGTGTCGAGGAAATACCTGCGTGGCAGCGTCCTCTCAGAGAGCCAAGATTTGAGAGAGCGAGCAAACTGAAACCATTCAGTGTGTTTGAAATTTAATGGCGGACGCCTAAAGTGGTCGGAAAGGCGGAGATGTTTGCAGACGATCGAGGGTCGAGGCTCTTGTCGCTTTCTCACAGCTTGTATTGCAAACGCAGCTCAAAAACCACGCGATCGCGATCGATGAGTTGGAACCCCTCTAAAATCTAGTCGCACTACGTCCCCTCGCCCCTTGGGACTGGTAGCGCCACCATGAATCAAAGTAGGGACGTCGCGAACTTTTGTCGAACATGAGGTCCGACTATTTAGGCAGAACTTCGAACCTCTAGCGAATTTGACGAAGTTCGACTTACGAACAATGTTGCCCGACTTCTGCACAGTGCATTTTGGGGGAAAAAATCCGTGAAGGTTATATTATTATATTTTAGAGCGCAGCTCTTAGGCAGCCGTTTCCGGCTTGAGCGGCGTCGCCGTCGGCGTAACCGCGTGTTACATTATGGGACGTTTCCCATAATAACGTCACATGTGACGTCACGAGGGTCACTAGGGTCACGAGTGATATCACGAGTGACGTTACCAAGGTCACTCGTGAAGGTCACGACGAAGGCCACGATTTTCACGAGTGACGTCACGAGGGAGGACGGATGGAGAGGAGGTAGGGGGAATAGGACAGGAGGAGGGGGAGAAAGGAAGGAGGGGAGGAGAATAAGAAGAAGAGGGGAGAGGGAGGAGGGCGGGGGGAGGAAGAGAGGAGGAGGGGAGGAGGAGAAGGGGCATACAATCCTCTCCGTACCCTCCCTTCCTCCTCCTTAAGAGCTGCGTTCTAATTCGGCATTACAGGGAGTTGTAAACGTCTTTCATTTTTTTTATAAAATGATAACCAGTTGTTTGCACACAACATACAAGCAAACATGTGCACTTTTAATGCTACGGTTAGTTTGTTAATGTAAAGCATTTAGAGAATGTACCCCAAAACATTCCACTTTTCGTCCACCAGGTGGCGTGAGCCCGCCTTTAACATACGCGCATGCGCACAACGGTCGAACTTTAGGCCACTTTCGTCCAATTTCGCGTTAGATGTTTTCAAAAAGTCGAAACTGGTCGAATTTCAAAGGTGCGCGCCATCTAGTAGCTGATGTTCCAATTAACCGACTCCGCCATTGTTTTGGGCACGTACTCTGAGCATGTATTGGACAGCAAGGTTTGCGTCAGCGCTCGGTGTTAACTCGGCTCAGCTCGCATCGAAAAGCGAGTGCCACGTCAGCGTTCGGAGAAGACTCGGAACCAACCACACGTTTCGTACCCCATGAAATGACGATTCCGCCGATGTTCTTGGTGGCGTTCCGAAAAGGGTCTATTCGGACCTCGACACGTTCGCGGCACCCCTAATTCAAGGAGGTATAAAGCACTTGAACACACTGTTTACGACCAAGCATCTGCTTGCCCAAACCGGGTGTGGGCACTGCGCCTGCGCAGAAGCCAGATCCGCCCGAGAGGAAGTGTCTGCACCCTACAGCAGCGCCACCAGTGGCGTGACGCTGAGAGAGTTGAGTTTGTCTATAGCCACCGACGGCGTGGTTTATTATGTTCGCGTTTCTTCCTGCTTCGTGACTGGTTCTTCGCCTTCCTCATCAGCTATATAATGCAGCAATTTCATTTGCTGTCGGACGATAATCAGATGCTCGCCACGCCCTCAGTTTCCTAAGCTGTCAGAGACTGTATACCTAAACGCCATCTGGGAAGTCATTGACAATCCGTAAACTTACGAATGGCCTTTTCGCCTCCGTGATGCTGAAGGCAAAGAAGGGGAAGACGGCGAAACGGCCGTAGAAGCGACCAGAAAATTCGGAAATTCGGGAAGAGTGGTTCGCCGAGAAGCGGAAGACCTCGGGCAGGGTGGCCACAGCATCTGCAAAATTGAGTTTAAACGGTAAGGAAAAACAAAGGGGGAAAAAAGAACAAACCAAACCTGTGCTGGAAGCCTGGAACCACGAAAGATAGTGCGGTGGTTATTCACTAATTCCTGATTCCAAGGATGTGCATTTATTCCTCGTTTCTCTCCCCGCTTTACTGCTTCACATTTCCGCCGCCAGGCTCCACCCGCTTTTCGCGGCGTACCCTGATAGGTCGCAGCTGTCCGCTTCTTTGTTTGGAATATTTTCCGCCAGGAGGCATTGCCTCTAGATAAAACTGTTCATCCAGACAAGGTTAGAAATAAAAAGCAACGTGAAGTTGGTAGATTGCCTCTTGGAGCACATGGCAAAACACCGAACAAAGGAGTACAGGGCGATATGGGATGGTCCTCATTCGAGGGCAAGGAAGCTAGCAGGAAGATAGAACTTGAGGATAGGCTGAGAGGAACGGATGCTGAACGTTGGGCACGAAGAGTTCTTAGCTATTTACATATGAGAAGCGTCGATACAAAATGGGGAAAACGGACTATAAAACTTAGATCTAAATATATGGGCAATAGCAGGGAGGCGGATGAGAAAATAAAGGTTAAGAAGAAAGTCAAAGAAACAGAGAGGGAAATATGAGAAGCAGGGCATGCAGACTAAATCGGCCTGGGAAATTTACAGATCGTTTCAGAAGGACGTTACTAAGGAGCCAATCTTCGACAGTTTTATATTGGGAGCTCCTTGTTGTTTGAGGCGAGGACGGGAGTGTTGCGGACCAAGTCATATAGTGTTATAGATAGTAAGAAGTAGATACGGTGTGTGGAGCTTGTGCAGAGGAGGAGACGGTTGAGCACTTGGTACTTTGCTGTAAGGGGCTTCACCCTGGGGTAGCTGAAGATGCGACTAATTTAACAAATGCACGGGGAAGGTGCAGAAGACAAAGAAGAGGTCACCTGACTGGTGGCACAGGTCCAGAGAAGTATGAATATTTTTCTATTCCCTTCCGGGCGACCCGTAGGACGGAAGGTGTGTGCACCCGGTTGTATAGAGGCATCTTCGTGGTACGGATCGTAGCTTTTAAGAATAAATCTCTAGATATATAACTCTACGTTAAATAAATGTTAGGGGGAAAAAAGGCACTCGCCAGGTGGCACAAGCTATCGCCCGATTAAAAAGGTTCAGCCTCATTCATCCATCCATCCATCCATCCTGGAGTTGCCAATGCTGCGTGCAACGACATAAAAAAACTTTTGATACCGTTATTTTAGAGTTGCGTGTAATGCTAAAATAGTAATATGCTTATACTACATGGTGTTACAAGTAGACGTGATATTAGAGTCCAGTGTCAAGCAACAATACTTGCTACAGATAAATAGAAATTATGCACGCCTACGTTTGCGCAGAACGCTTACTGTTTCTGTGGTACCTCCTCAAAATAAGAGAAAAGCGCTAAATGACTGCATACATATATCGTGGTGTGTTGTTCTTTGTAGCATGAATGAAATAACTTGAGGTTTTCGTTTTTCTAGATAATATCTTATATATTTCACGAATGTAAACAGTTATTCATGCAGGAAAAAAATGTGTCCTAAATGAACTTAATATCTTCTTTCTTAACCTTGTAGGAAATGATCAACACTCGAGAACATTTGTAAGGCCACACAACTGCCTCGTGAGATTCGTGCTTTGAGTTCACATAAACACGTGCTACTAGACATAAGGAAAAATTAGACCCGTACATCATGCGATAATCTAGTCGTCATTGATTGCACTTCGATTGGATCTTTTGTGAAAGAATGACCGTTACTTATTTCCGTTTCCTCTCATTAAGAATCATTAAATGTAACAAAATTATGTTTTTTTCGTGTTTTGCTTTGGGATTTTCATTTTGAAGTTGATTTTATTTGATTTCTGAAGCATCCAAATCTTCTGTTCCTTGTCTCGATTCTTTTAAAAATGCAGATTTAAAAAAAAAAAAGAAAAAGGTCTTTTATAACAAACGGTATGTACATGAGGCAGCGGTAGCCACGTAAGGACTTGGAAGAACATTTACTGCCGGCTTACGCTCGGTGTAGCACTGTTTAACCAACGCTGTGGCTGCTTTCTCTGACGGGAGTGGCCCTTCCGCTGGCAGGGTGAATTGTTCTGTAATTTCGGCAAGGAGGAAGATTTCACGTTAAGCGCATGAACTGAGTGCACGTGTTCACACTCCGTCTCAGCATGGCTTCTCAAACGGCTCTAGCTATACCGCCCGTCAAAACTGATCAGAGCGACCGAACGAGAAAGGTAACCGCTCTCCTCCTGCGGAGAGTTGTCACGTATTCACTCCTTCGTTCTAGCAAACCGTTTGTCAAAGCGAGTCCGTTCACGGCGCCGAACGGAACGCTGGAAATCGACTGTATAGAACCGGCTGTAGAAGAGGACGGAGGCGATGCATGATGCGCAGGCAAGAAACTGTGGCACCAAGCTACTTCCGCCTCCCTCTGTTTCTCTCTCTCTCTCTTTTTCTTCCACTCATCACTGTCACGTGGTAGGGGCTTCGAGGGCAAGGAGGAGCGTACAGGATGTTCTCATAATTCATTGCGCGCTTCGCGCGCGGCCTTGCGGGTTTTTCGCAAAACGTCAATTGGTTTACAAGAGCCGAAGTATTCGCCATTGGGCAATTTATGGCTGGTTCATACATATGTGTTTGTCTACGGCCGACGACTTACGACCACTTGCGGTTGCTTACGGTGAGAGAACACACCGGCACATCACTGGCGCCAACTGTCGCGTAGCCCTGGCGTAACTTGATTGAAGGTTTTGCAGTATTTGGGAAATGAAGACCCCGCTGTTTTTAGGAAATGTTTGTTTTTAACGTTATTTCAAGCCCATGGCGAAAGAACGACGCGTAAGACATTAGGAAATGAGTAAGCGAGAAAACATTTATTGAACGATGAGATTATGGCGGTCGGTTGCACTGCGGCAGGGTGCCTTCAGGAGGAGGGGATTAGAAGGATCGGTCGATGCCTGTGCTATCCAAGTGGGACAATAATGACTTAAGTCCAGTTCACACACTGGCGGTTGTTTAGTACCACGTTCTTGTGATGTCGAGAGAACACCCTGGCACGTTGGCGCCATCTATATGAGGTGACCCTGGAACTGCACCTCACTAGAGCAAAAATTCTACGGAATTTGCGAGATCAAACGCGTACTACATATGATAAATGATCGTTTATAACATTGTGAAAAGGTGTTAAGTCACAAAGAAAGAATGACGTGCGAAAAAAAGGAAATATACCAAGTTGCCAAGTGTTCCACCGCTACCCGAAAGGTGGAGACAGTGTGTTCTCTCAAGCATTTACAAGACGTCCTAACGCAGTCGGTTAAAGGCCCTTTCACACACTTGCGCATTACTCCGGCGGACTGAGACAAGACTAGGTTTTAAGCTTTGTGCCACGGCTTACGACCAGCTGTGCTGCTGCGAAGCCGGTCGTCAGCCGTCACGAAAGGCTTAAAAACCGGTTTTTAGCCTCTCCGGTCCTAAGAAGTGCCAAATGTGTGAACGGGCCTTAAAGGCCCGTTCACACACCTGCAACTACTTAGGGCGTGCGCTTTGAAACCTCTTAAAAATCTCGTATCACGGGAGCACGGGAGAACACACTGGCGCCACCTATCGGGTAACGTGGAAAACTTGGCGGTAGCGTATATTCTCTTATTTTTTAGCGCATTATAGCTTTTCTTTTTTACTTGAAAGAACGTTTGTCAATGTTATAATTTATAAACGACCATTTATCATAGGTAGTACGCACATTTAAACTCGCAGATACCGCAAAACCTTCGCTCTAGTGAAATGTAGCTCCAGGGTCACCGCCTAGATGGCGCCAGCCTGCCAGTACCTTCTGTCGACGCAAGAGATTTTAACGGGTTTTATGGCACTCGGTCCTAATGAGTCGCGAGTGTGTGAACGGTCCTTTAAGGCTGTTTCACAGACTTGCGTGAGTTCGACCGAGCGCGACTGCAACGACTGGCGAAGTTAAGGCCCGTTCACGCACTCGCAGCCGAATAGGACTGACTGAGGCAAAACCGATTTTTAAGCCTCTTGCCACTGCGTAAGACCGGATGCGCTGCTGCGGAGCAGGTCCCAAGCCGTCAAAAGAGGCTTAAAAACCTATCTTGTCTCAGCCAGTCCTAATCGGTTGCAAGTGTGTGAACGGGCCTTTTATTCCATTACGGGTTGCTATGACAACGTGGTTTTAAGCCGCTTACAACCGCCATTGCTGCTGCGCGGCGCGCTCATAAGAGGCTTAAAAAACGGTTCTGTCGGAGTCGGTCGTAGTCGGTTGCGACAGTGTGAACAAGCCTTTAAGGGCGATTCACACACTTGCGTTGAGTCCGACGCAGCTGTTGCTATAGCAACCCTCGCACTGGGTCGGACTCGACGCAAGTGTGTGAATCGGCCTTTAGAGTCAAACGCAGTTTCGCGAAGCGGCCTTTATGCTGACACCGAGCATAGATCGAGTAAGCAGCTCTTGCCTAGGTGTTCGGAAACCTTCTTGTGGATGATGAAGGGAAGGTAATCCCTGAAGGGAGTTGGATTGGACGTGTGACACAGTGGTTGGTGCAGCTGGTTGCACTGGTAGTCTCGGAGGCGGCGCATCATTCGAGCTACGCGATAAGAGACAGAAATAAAACTTAGAAAGTGAAAAATCCTACTTTTGAGAAACTAAAAAAAAACCCTAGTGCAGCTATAGTCACTCAGAGATTAGGAATCGCAGGGTGTGGACTATTATGATCGTAGTTATTTCATCCTGATTGCTTCTTTGGCGTTCGAATCGCTTAATTCTGCAGTCTGGGCCCATTTGCTCGAAGCGCTAGCCGCGGCTAAAGTTAGCCGCAGTACCTAGGAGAGGGATTTTGAAATCACGTGACTGGCTCGGTAGGGATGCGGGGAAACATGAAGGTGCTCCGGTCAGTGAGTGCCGCTCGCGTTAAAACTAATATGTCGTTGTAGGAGGCTTTCGCTTTGCCTTACCTCTCTTAAATCGCAAAGCATGAGCAATGATCTCGCCGCATTTTTTTTTTATATAGTCTTTCCAGTCTGGCCATTCCTAAGCCAAAATGAACGCGATAATTGTCGGCATGGCAACGTCTGTGGAAAGCGGATTGCCTTCACTCAATCGGCCAGGTATTGATAGCACACAAAAGCAGACAGCGTCCCAATAGACCTTTTTCTAAGTTTCCCAATCACCGAGGTGCATGCTACGGTTGTAGTTACACGCGCTGCACGTGCTGGCGTCTGCAGTAGTAATTGTTCTAAAGCAAAAAGTCTAAAACAAATTTTGCCTTGCACGCGAGTTCGTCAAAGCCATATGATTATTTACTTCGAATCTTTTCGAAGAGGAAGGCCAGCGCGCGCTGACCGTAGAATTACACTTCCAGCGTTCTCAGGTCTATTGGGACGCTGTCTGCTTTTGTGTGCTATCAATACCCTGCCAATTGAGTCAAGGCAATCCGCTTTCCACAGACGTTGCCATGCCGACAATTATCGCGTTCATTTAGGCTTAGGAAGGGCCAGACTCGAACGACTATCTAAAAAATGCGGCGAGGTCATTGCTCATGCTTTGCGATTTAAGAGAGGTAAGGCAAAGCGAAAGCCTCCTGCACCATTCGTTGCTGACTAACGCGCCCGATATTACAGCTACAACGACATTTTAGTTCCAAAGCGAGCGGCGCTCACTCACCGGGGCACAGCCATGTGTCGCAGCATCCCTACCAAGCCAGTCACGTGATTTTAAAATCCCTCTCCTAGGTACTGCGGCTAACTTTAGCCGCAGTTAGCGCTTCGAGCAAACGGGCCCTGATTGGCTCTGGAAGGCAATGAGATACACGGGACTGGGCCGCGCCCTGCATTTCTTAAGGTGTCGGAGACTCTATTTAACATTAAAGTCGAAAACCCTTTTCTCGAAATTAAGACAATGTCGGACCTTCACGGTACTCATTACAAGTAATAAAATTATTCGTAATCGATTGCTTTTTGGTGTAACTTCGTAATCGTTTAAATACGTCTGTTAAGAAGTAATCGCAAGAATGATAATTACTTTTAGAAGTACGAGGACTACTTGTAAAGGTTACTATTTTTCCGTCCCCTTTCTAATGGCGCCCATTGTTCCAACAAGTTTTCTACCATCTACCAAAAAAAAAAATCCTGGAGCCAAGTTTTTGACAGAACGTTGATGAATTAGGAAGGTAAGACGTTTAAAATTCGGTACTTCTAATTCAATATTGCACAGCCTGAAAGACCCGTTTTCAAACCGGCAGAAAAATATGTTCGTTTTAAAAATTTGAAGTTAATCGGAAGTGTAACGGTTACCCTTTCAAGTAACGACGAATTACTTATACTTTCAAGTAATCAGGTAATCTAGTTGAATACGTTTTAACCAAGAGTAACTGTAACCGTAGTCGATTCGCTTTTTGTTTTGTTTTTTCGAGTAACGTGTACAAGACGTGATAAAGTTTAAGATTAAGAACAAGTCGCGATATAGCGATGCACAGAATTCAAACAACATAATGTAACATTTATATCTATTCGTTTCGCGGTTGTTTGACTACCGTCACAAAACCAAAAAAGTTGAAGAAAGCAGAAAAAAGAATCAAGGAAAAAACCATTATCACTAAAAATTTACGGTTGTTCATTGTTAATTATGGTGACGAACATCCGTCTTCATCTTATACTTTTTGTTTACTGATTATTCAGACACTTTCAGTATAAATGCAGTGTACCGTTCCTTATGGGATGATATCAGACTATTCACAACAGCAGACGATGTTGTCTTTCGGGTTCTCCGCGTAAACCTGTCAAATATCGGAAGGAAACCATTTTACTTACATGCATCTGAGCATAGGACCAGGGGACAAAGCTTGGCTGAAATCAAAAAGAAAGCTTTCCATGCATGCCTAATTCTCGTTTGTTTTAAAATGTATTTTCTTTTGCGTTTTTTTTTACAGCATTAACAGCTGACGCTGTAAAAAGCTTTTTGTACTGGGCGAGTGTCGTGTTGCCGAAAACGAACTGAGCATGCATGCGTGCGCTCATGGCCCCCGAGATCCCGAAGCGCGCGCGCGCCGTTCGCGCGCTTCGAAATCTCGGAGGCCATGGTGCGCTTATCTCAGTTGACCTTGGCGCTAGGAGAGGGCGCCACTGCTCTCTCTCGCGTTCGGACGCCCTTTCGTTCGGCGCTCGGCCTCAACTTGGGTGTGAGGATGGAGCGCATTCGACGTCAAGATCACGCAGTGCGTGAACGTGAAAGCGGCACGTGGAAGAGAGCGTTACCGAGCGAAAAATGGACACGCTGGTTGCACTGGTAGTCTCGGAGGCGGCGCATCATTCGAGCTACGCGATAAGAGACAGAAATAAAACTTAGAAAGTGAAAAATCCTACTTTTGAGAAACTAAAAAAAACCCTAGTGCAGCTATAGTCACTCAGAGATTAGGAATCGCAGGGTGTGGACTATTATGATCGTAGTTATTTCATCCTGATTGCTTCTTTGGCGTTCGTATCGCTTAATTCTGCAGTCTGGGCCCATTTGCTCGAAGCGCTAACCGCGGCTAAAGTTAGCCGCAGTACCTAGGAGAGGGATTTTGAAATCACGTGACTGGCTCGGTAGGGATGCGGGGAAACATGAAGGTGCTCCGGTCAGTGAGTGCCGCTCGCGTTAAAACTAATATGTCGTTGTAGGAGGCTTTCGCTTTGCCTTACCTCTCTTAAATCGCAAAGCATGAGCAATGATCTCGCCGCATTTTTTTTTTATATAGTCTTTCCAGTCTGGCCATTCCTAAGCCAAAATGAACGCGATAATTGTCGGCATGGCAACGTCTGTGGAAAGCGGATTGCCTTGACTCAATCGGCCGGGTATTGATAGCACACAAAAGCAGACAGCGTCCCAATAGACCTTTTTCTAAGTTTCCCAAGCACCGAGGTGCATGCTACGGTTGTAGTTACACGCGCTGCACGTGCTGGCGTCTGCAGTAGTAATTGTTCTAAAGCAAAAAGTCTAAAACAAATTTTGCCTTGCACGCGCGTTCGTCAAAGCCATATGATTATTTACTTCGAATCTTTTATAAGAGGAAGGCCAGCGCGCGCTGACCGTAGAATTACACTTCCAGCGTTCTCAGGTCTATTGGGACGCTGTCTGCTTTTGTGTGCTATCAATACCCTGCCAATTGAGTCAAGGCAATCCGCTTTCCACAGACGTTGCCATGCCGACAATTATCGCGTTCATTTAGGCTTAGGAAGGGCCAGACTCGAACGACTATCTAAAAAATGCGGCGAGGTCATTGCTCATGCTTTGCGATTTAAGAGAGGTAAGGCAAAGCGAAAGCCTCCTGCACCATTCGTTGCTGACTAACGCGCCCGATATTACAGCTACAACGACATTTTATTTCCAAAGCGAGCGGCGCTCACTCACCGGGGCACAGCCATGTGTCGCAGCATCCCTACCAAGCCAGTCACGTGATTTTAAAATCCCTCTCCTAGGTACTGCGGCTAACTTTAGCCGCAGTTAGCGCTTCGAGCAAACGGGCCCTGATTGGCTCTGGAAGGCAATGAGATACACGGGACTGGGCCGCGCCCTGCATTTCTTAAGGTGTCGGAGACTCTATTTAACATTAAAGTCGAAAACCCTTTTCTCGAAATTAAGACAATGTCGGACCTTCACGGTACTCATTACAAGTAATAAAATTATTCGTAATCGATTGCTTTTTGGTGTAACTTCGTAATCGTTTAAATACGTCTGTTAAGAAGTAATCGCAAGAATGATAATTACTTTTAGAAGTACGAGGACTACTTGTAAAGGTTACTATTTCTCCGTCCCCTTTCTAATGGCGCCCATTGTTCCAACAAGTTTTCTACCAAAAAAAAAATCCTGGAGCCAAGTTTTTGACAGAACGTTGATGAATTAGGAAGGTAAGACGTTTAAAATTCGGTACTTCTAATTCAATATTGCACAGCCTGAAAGAACCGTTTTCAAACCGGCAGAAAAATCTGTTCGTTTTAAAAATTTGAAGTTAATCGGAAGTGTAACGGTTACCCTTTCAAGTAACGACGAATTACTTATACTTTCAAGTAATCAGGTAATCTAGTTGAATACGTTTTAACCAAGAGTAACTGTAACTGTAGTCGATTCGCTTTTTGTTTTGTTTTTTCGAGTAACGTGTACAAGACGTGATAAAGTTTAAGATTAAGAACAAGTCGCGATATAGCGATGCACAGAATTCAAACAACATAATGTAACATTTATATCTATTCGTTTCGCGGTTGTTTGACTACCGTCACAAAACCAAAAAAAGTTGAAGAAAGCAGAAAAGAGAATCAAGGAAAAAACCATTATCACTAAAAATTTACGGTTGTTCATTGTTAATTATGGTGACGAACATCCGTCTTCATCTTTTACTTTTTGTTTACTGATTATTCAGACACTTTCAGTATAAATTCAGTGCACCGTTCCTTATGGGATGATATCAGACTATTCACAACAGCAGACGATGTTGTCTTTCGGGTTCTCCGCGTAAACCTGTCAAATATCGGAAGGAAACCATTTTACTTACATGCATCTGAGCATAGGACCAGGGGACAAAGCTTGGCTGAAATCAAAAAGAAAGCTTTCCATGCATGCCTAATTCTCGTTTGTTTTAAAATGTATTTTCTTTTGCGTTTTTTTTTTACAGCATTAACAGCTGACGCTGTAAAAAGCTTTTTGTACTGGGCGAGTGTCGTGTTGCCGAAAACGAACTGAGCATGCATGCGTGCGCTCATGGCCCCCGAGATCCCGAAGCGCGCGCGCGCCGTTCGCGCGCTTCGAAATCTCGGAGGCCATGGTGCGCTTATCTCAGTTGACCTTGGCGCTAGGAGAGGGCGCCACTGCTCTCTCTCGCGTTCGGACGCCCTTTCGTTCGGCGCTCGGCCTCAACTTGGGTGTGAGGATGGAGCGCATTCGACGTCAAGATCACGCAGTGCGTGAACGTGAAAGCGGCACGTGGAAGAGAGCGTTACCGAGCGAAAAATGGACACGCTGGTGCGACCATGGAATTTGTGCAGGGCGCCCGCGAGAACGTGTTAAGGCCACAGTCCCACTGATTGTGTCAGTTTAGGTACTATTTGGCAGGTCATTACTCATCTTCTTTTGAATACTGTTTTGTGGGATTGATGTCGTTCGAAAGGCAAAGCAATCCTCTTTCATTTGATATTATGTATGCATTGGTTTATACTGCTCATGCGCATTTGTTGCGTTGCGAATATGATGGCGCGGACCCTCGCTTGCTCCGCTGGTTCATGTTTCATAAAGAATCTATTAAAGATAACACGGTTCCAATAGAGCAGTTTTGTTAAGATGATGTTGGAGCAATATTTGCACTACTTTGTTTTGTTCATCTCTCCAAATATTGCTCTAAAATTGTAATTTTTCAGCACAAATATGTTTTTAATCACATGCGCTAGGGCAATGAAATTAGCTACAGACGTAGTGCTTATAATTGGTAATATGCAGAAAAAAAATTAATGTTAGTGTAAATTTTTTGTGTTTAGATATTTTATATCAAACGTAGAACTTTTTTGTGCTTCGAGTCACGGTGCTTCAAATGCCGCTGAGGAAATAATTAAACCATGATAATATCTTTCATAACATTTAGAACTACAATGGTTGCCCAAGAAGTGGACGATGACATTTTTTTCATTTTCAAAGTCATAACGCTCCAAGAGCCCTTCAAACTTACCTGTTTTTAACGCATATCTTCTATGGACATCAAACACATTTATTGGCATCTAATAACATTTATTGTATGGAATAGATATACATTGCGATGTATTAGATTTTCACAATGATCTTGCTTTGGTTTCTTGATAGTTGTAGAGCTCAGCTAATTTTAAAAAACAATTAAAACCTGTTTGGGTGTTTTGTTGCGTTACCTGCCGGATGGCAGACAAAAATGCTGATTTCTAATGTTCAGGAAATTTTCGAGGGTGGCGTTGGCGTCCGTATCATCATCAATCTTCGTGTCTTTTTACCTTCACATTTAGAAAATATATTGGAAGATTTACTATCGACAAATGATTGATTTAAGTACTGGGTCAGGTTAATAAATCTAAGATGAATAATTACACAAGCACAGTGAGATATAATGTGTTCATTATTCGATATGGTTGAAATCGATAATCAAAAACGACGAAAAGGAAAAGAATACACCCGAGTTCACTTCGTGCATAGAGTCACTAAATGAGCTGCGCTTAGAGTATCGGCACTCCGTTCCCCAACATTGTTGTGGGCGCCGCCATTTTGGGTCTTGTGCAGAGTAAACGCAACTGCCGATCGTCATGATTCAAAAGTGCGACTTCCTCAGCATTAGATACGGTGTCAGGAGGCTGATGCAACATTGCTTTGCGCTGTCGCGGACTGTTTAAACGTTTGTAGAGGACGGAAAAGCGTTTTCTGTGATTTTAGATAAAGGTTCAGATAACTGGCAACCATGGTATTAAGCCACGGTATGCCCAAGTGTCGTTACTCTGAAGCGTAGCTTATTTAATGACACTATTCATGCCCTTGTTCAAGGCGCTTGTAATACCTGAAGTTGCCATGACGTAAGCCCCGTGGGTTCCACAAGCCACTACCTTTTGACGCCTGCCCCTTCCTCATTGTTCCCGCTAGTGCCACTAAATTAGCTACGCTTCAGAGTAGCAACACTTGACCATATTGTGGCTTAAAATCATGGTTGCCAGTTATTGGAACCTTTATCTAAAATCACAAGAAACGCTTTTCCGTCCTCCATTTTAAACAGTCTGCGACAAAGCAAAGCAATATTACATGAGCTTCCTAACATCGAATCTAATACTGAGGAAGTCGCACTTTTGAATCATGACGATCGGCAGTTGCGCCTGCTCTGCACAAGCACCAAAATGGCGGCGCCCACAACACTGTCGGGGAAGAGAGTGCCGATACTCTAAGCGCAGCTCATTTATTGGCTCTAGTTCCCGGGAACCTCCTTTCCCCTGACTGAAACTGAAACTAAATATGAATAATACACCATTATTATAGCTTATTTAGTTATGACCAACTACACATGATGAGAGGAGGAAGCGACCGGGTAGGAGAAACGCGGGTTTTATGTGTGACCGTTCTAACCGTCTCAGAAGACAAAATGCCAGCTTGCGCTGGTTTCAAAAAGACTATCCAAAGAAAAGAGGCGGCACGCAGTGTTCCTTGGGATTGTGCGTCTACATTTGAAGATCGACGACGGACGTCGATCGTCTTGAAGGGGCACTGACACACCAAAATCATATTTTTTTTTATTATCCGAAACGATTGAAAACGATGTCGGGACATTACCCTCAAAATTTGAAACTTTAAAATTCAGTATTTGTGAATTAAAAAAACAATTTCCAAATGCCGAATTTGAAGTTCCCGCGCGATAAGCGCCAGTGCAGTGACTCAAATTTTGCGGTCTCCTGCGACTCGACTTTCTTTCGGACCTCCGCCGTTCCCACGGCGACCAGAAGCGAGGAGGAGGTGAGGGATAGAAGGGCGCCGGCGGGAAACAACCGGTTTTTCCCCGACTCGCCTTTTAGACTCGCCAACGAGCGCCGGCAAGTTTTCCGAGGGAGGGTACAAATCTAGGAAGCAACAACACACCGAACTCTGATTTCTGGTATTTCAAAAAGAGGAGCCGTAGTGCGTTCGCAATTGCGTTAAAAAACTTGTTTTACGATTGCCGTTATTTAATGTTATAGAAATGTCACCTACAAAGCTTCTAAATTTCCTGATTTATGACGTCACCAATCAAAAGAAGCGAGGAGGTGAGCGGCGGGAAATACAAACGCCAAAACTAAAAAGGGGCGCGCGCGCGTGGGAAAATTTTTTTTCGCGATGCGGTTTTTTTTGCGTGTCTATGACTACAAGTTGCATCGTTTTAGACAATAAAAAAAATACGACCTTTGGGTTGTCAGTGCCCCTTTGAGGTAATGTAACGTATTAACATTATATAAATAATAAACATAATGAAGGACTGAACGACTCAATTTTTTAATTCATGTATCGTAATATGGCGGTAGCGTATTGTACTTATTGTTGATGAAGAGCAATATGAGGTGACGAGGTAATGATTAAATGATGAGGCTCTATAAGGACGACGACAGTAGTGGGTATCGAACCACAACGTATACAGTGCCAGACTTGTTTCAAGTATCGTGTACCCAAAGACATTTCTTCACCCGCAACAGATTATGGTAGAATCCATGAGGATGCTGCTTTAATCTGTACGTGGAACATGAAAACTGCACTGCGCGAAAGTGCAGGTTATTCATTAATATGAAGGACAGATTTCTAGCAGCATCCCCTGATGGAGTGCTTGGAACAAATGGCCTCCTTGAGGTAAAGTGTCCCCGTTCCAAAAGATTCTTATAGCCTACCGAATCCGCAAAAGAGTATGAGGCGAAAAATAAGAAAAAAGGAGCCTGGTGTGAAAGGTCTAAATCACCACCATACACACTAAACATCGTAACACCCTTATGGGCGTAAATGGCTTGTCCTATAACTAACACCCTTATGTGTGTAGCAAAACGCCCTAAGAAAAGGGCGTTTTTCCTAACACCCCTAAAGGACGGCGATATTCCGAACACCCTTAAAATAGGGTGTGATTCTACTGTACACCTTTTTATTAGGGTGTTATGACTGCGCAGTACGCCCTCTAAATTGGGTGTACCACCGCCAGAAAGGAAAATATAAAAAAAGCCGCGATGACCAACACCCATAAAGTAGGGTGTGATAACCCAAAAGAGTGCACGAAAAAATAACTGCAAAGGAGTCGAAACATGCCTGGTTCACTTTTTATTTTTCGATCAAGGTTCTACCAGGTTCTACTAAATTCTCTATAGACGATTGCAAGCAGGTTATCTGGCCGCAGCCAAGCCTCTGCTTATGCGGGCAGTGTGCGTACAATTCCAAGCTTGCAAAAGGCAAAACTACGTTCACGCGCACGTCATCAAACTTGGCGGGCAAGACTGAAAGAAATAGTTCCCCTTTATCCTCGCAATTTCACCACGACCAAGACGCTTCTGAACCAGTGGCGGTCCGTGCGTGTAAGGTTATGAACATTCCAACTGGATATTGTTTCATAACCCCTTTAAATTATACAACCGAAGGCCCTAGTCCAATTTCCAACTTTACTTTTCTTGCGACATTTATGCTTTCTATCACTGGTGACGTGGACACAACTGGCAGGCTTGCAAAGACAGAACGACCTGGAGTTGCTTGGGACGTAAGCGGCAGTTCATGTTTGTAACAGTAAAATGTTCTATTGAGACGGAAGCAGGACTACTATCAGAAGCATGCTTGCACAGTACTTACAAATAAAAGAGCGATATCATGTGATCCGTGAGAGAAGCATAATTCGATTCGGGCAGCACAGAACAATCCACAAACACAATGTCGAGAATGAAGGCGGTCGCTCACATTCAACGGAAGTTCCGTGGTCGCCGATGAACAGCTCTCTGTCGTTATAGATGCGTAATCCGATTCGGGCAGCACAAAACAACGGAAACACAATGTCGAGGTTGAAGGCGGTCGATCACATTCAGCGGAAGTCTCACGGCCGCCGATGAGCAGCTCTTTGTCGAAACGCGTCCAACAAACACAGCACAATAATTCCATGGACTCCGACGAAAGAAACGACCATTACCGAAAAGTTGGCATGAATGTATTCGGGCCGTTCACGACGAAAAATCACGGCCGCGACTGCAACGCACGGAAGACAGGAAAACACTGACGGCATAGAGAAATATAGTACTACGTAAAGAGCGGACACTTCCCTAGGCCCGAGCGGCCCAATTCAGCGTCAGCGAGCGCACCCAGCGGCCAGTATAGTCCCTAGTTGAGTGTTTAATGGATGGATACACGCAGTAACCGCTGGCCAGATGAATGAATGGATTCAAGGCGAGTTCTGGCGGCATTTTTGTATCGGGCAGTAGCATGCGCCCTCTAGTTTAACGAGTCAGTGTTATTGTACCTAGCATGGTTTTTGTTTAAAATAGAATTGTTTTATAAGCATACCTTAATTGTACTGCAGAAGAAAAGTCATCTAGCGCTACATATAATTTAAACTGACCGCACACCGAAAAGGATATTTCCACATTACCGAAAAGGATATTTTCACATTTCTGCTAACTCTCTTCAAGGGACGACATAGGATGACACCAGGTATTGACACACAAAAGTATTTATTTTTGTAACTATGACAAGCAAAACAAACATCAACTCTGAAGACAAGGAGTTATGTATGTTATTCATATAGTACAAAAATAACAATACACATGCAAAATGTATGAATAACGCGTCAACAGTTGTACACTGGAAAAAAGTGCTGTATTAATTACAGCGAGATTTACAGCGACAAATGCAATACGATGGAGGGCATTTAAAAAGGTTACCGTCCAAGTTCCATGAAAGGCGCTTGCACATATGACCATGTGCTGAAAGGCGCTTGGACATATGACTGGCCCAGTCGCTTCTACATTCAGTGACCGAATGCAAATGTCCGTCAACAAAGAAACTACAGTCACGATACTTCTTAGATATACCGTATACCATGACCGCAACGGAAGATTGACTAGAAACCCGCACGAGACAACAAGCCGCGGAACCAACTCAACCCACACAACGAGACAAGAGACACAGACCAAGCAGCCGAAGTATCCGCCCTTCGTCGAGTCCACCATAGAGTAATATACACAAGGTAAAGAGCGGACACTGCCATAGGCCCCAGCGGCCCAGATATACGCGTGACAGCTAGCGCTTCTAGCGGGCGGCATTAAACATAATCTAGTTGCTGTTCCGGTCAAGTTAGTTTCGGTTTCGGCTTTGGGCGTTTCTGTTCCGGTTCACGGTATGCTTCTCCTTCTTTTTCTCCCCATCTTTCCTTGCTGTGTCGCTCCTCGCTAGGCTCTCGGAAGCTCTTCGGCTCCCAGAGCCGCTGTTTCTTTTTTTTTCCTTTTATGTTGACGCAGTTTTATTTTAATTATTACGATAGAATCCGTGCAAAATGGGTAAAACAAAATTTCTACTTCCCAAAACAGATGCGTATATCTTGTTTTTTTTTTCTACTGTAAAACATTGAAGTTACACGATCACCACATTGACTCCTGGCCGGCGGAGCATTTTGGGATCAACAATAGTAAGTGGTTCGAAAATATTTTATTGGACCACATTCGTATATACATTTACTTCAGACGCTCTCTATGTTTTATAAGAAACAGATACTAATACTCACAAAATTATATGAAGATGAAGGAGTTCGGCAAATCGTACACTTCGTAATAGATTTTTAGCGGAACCAAGTTAACAAAAATTTCCACAGGGAACATGCTGAATTATCCATTCGCTTTCACGCCGACTCGGGCACGGGAAGTAAGTCCAGAAATAAATAAGACATCGCTATCATTACCAGTGATAAGAGTGTAATAAGAGTGCAAAGCACATAGCGAAGAGTACGAATTCCCAATTTCCGGCTATTATAAAACATACGAATTGGCATAGCCTGAAACACACTGCGGGCGAACCAATACCAAACACTGAGAACTCTATTTGGAATCTGACAAGATTCAACGTCCCTAAACATTCCTCGAAATACATTTGATCGAAAGAAAGTATGGCTTAAAAAAGCGGATAAAAAACTATAGACAGTGGATACAAAAGTGGATATATTTTTTTTCTAATATGTATAGCATCTATACACTCTTTTCTATAGAAATTCTGTAGAAATTGGATAAATACTTTTGCAAAAGGGCCGTGATACACATTTGCTGGAAATAAGGAAAACAAATGTTTCGAGTGCAAGCTGCACCACTCAATTAATAAGCACTTTCTGTTTATGATTTGGCAACCACTTCCGTTAATACACTATTAACAGTTAAACTTGTCTAGTTGCTTTACAGCAACTGAAGAGTGCAACCAAACTTTGTCCAAGTTCCGGTTAAGAGATTGAACTTGCCAACACAAGCGTATTCTGCAAAACATTTATAAAAACCATTTGCGGCACTCTGCAGCAATGCTAAAACTACCCAGACCTGAATGTGTTTGATACAAGACAGCACACTCTCCTCAAACATGCGCCACACCCTCTATTACGGCAAGAAAGCAATTTTCTAGTAGCTGAATAAAATTAAAGGCAGCCTGGGATGGTATATGAGATTCCTGAAGAGTTTTCTAGGCACGTGATATGCTTTAAGCACAAGAAAGTACTGGCAAGGCCTGGTTAAGCTGTCAGGCTCTTCCCTCAGCGGCTGAGAACAGCAACAGCTGTGGGTTGTCTGTTCAAGAAAATGCTTGATCAAATATGTTAAACCGGATGTCTGATGTCAGCTCGGAAATATCCTCTAGTGGCGGGAAAATATCAATTAGAAGACATTCCACATTGTCTGCAATTGAACTTTCGTGATGCAAAATATAGGCAACTCCTTGAGGAGGTCAGCCTTTTCATCCTCTACGTTTTCATTGTTCGACAGTTTGAACAGTTCCTTTATCCCAATGTGTTTTAGTCCTGAGGTGAACTGATACACTTTTGAGTTTGTATTGCAGCCCAGCATTTGTCATATAGCTCCAAAAATGTTCGCAAGTGGGTCTTGCTGCAGGCGTCTTGTAAGTAAGAACTTAAGTCATGGCTGTTTCAAAGCTCCTCCCAGAGCATGAGGACACTTTTTATAGTACCTTGCCAACCTATGATGGTTTGTGGCTGCATACTAGTTTGGCACTTCCATGCTGAAATCCATCCGAGTTGCAGGTAAAGGAAATCGAGTACCTCAGATTCTCCTTTCAGAATGGCATGACGCAACTTCTGCCCTGTCTTCTTGAATTGTGGCTAGTGAGAAAGCAGTCCATTCTATCGCAGAAATAGGCTGTAGCCATGGCTGCCTCAGGACGCTCCTTGGCATAAACAGGGAATATAATTGCAAGACAGGCTGATGCACTCATTACCTGTGCGGCACGTTTTACTTTAATGTTACTGAAAGGGTTTTGAAAAATGTGTCTCTCAGTAAGTTTCGGATCCCTAACGCAACCTGATCTCATGGGTAGAACGATAAAGTTTAACAATATGGGACCACTCAACGACCTCGTTGCCAATGCAAATTTTGTGTGCTTGGAGATTGTTCCTGGTTATTTTGATGAGGTGCGGAACATCAAAGATAAAGTAAACATAATCATTGTCAACTTCAAAAAACGGCTTACCCACAGACACACCAAATTGGTTGGCCAAGCTTACGTTTAAGCCCCCTGATAACAGACCAAAGCCTTTAGTGTGAAGCGAACAGTCTTAAGCTCTTGCTTTGAGAGAAATGAGGAGACTGCGGATAACAGAAAACGGTGTTGAAGTGTGCACAACAGTGTATGCAAGTGGCTGAATCCACCTCTTAGAAATTCCAGAGAGCACAACAACCAAGGCTCTATCTGCAACACCGTTCAACTAGTTCAACACCATCATCTGTAAATCCATGGACAATGTCGTTCGCAGGGTCATAAGCCAAGTCCTTTTTCAAAGAAATCTCATCGAAAATCGAGGTGCACACACGATTGCAGCCCGACAGCACGACGGAAACAATTGCGCAAGAAGCTCAAGCCGCTCGGCTCCACAAACTCACGCCGAGCATGCGAGCACGCGGGCAGTCATGCGTCACCTTGTTAGATGCATAGCCGACCAAACACGCTGCAGCAGAAAGCACAAACGGACGGCACGGCACGGACGAACGACGGACGGACAAGCAGAGGCCATGCAGAATGATTGGAATGATGCTGAGGCGACAGCGTGCAGGCAAGCAGGCCCACGTCAGGCCGTGGCAGGCGCCATTTATCACGTGGTTTTTGTGACGTATAAGATTAAAACTATTTAGTCGTTTTAAGTACTTTAAATAAGTCTAAAGCATAACAATATCAGAAATGAATACTTCTAATAGAAAGAGTTCTAAGTGATTTTAACCAAATTACAGAAATGCGCCACGTAGCGGAGGGCGTTAAACGCACTATCTGGGCCGCGAATCGGCTTCAGTGTCCTCCCTTTACGTTTACTATATTACTCTATGAGTCCACGACTCAGAAGCCAACCGTCGTGCCGCAGCCATAGCCATAGCCGTTGAAGTCGTTTTTGAAAGCTTTCAAAGTTAGTAATAATTTTAAAAGTTTACTCTATACAATGAAGTTATTTATTAATATTATATATCTGACAAATGTTCAAAATAAGTGGCACTGTTGCGCCTACTAACGGCCAGTAGAGTCCCTAACTCCTGGGCCGCGAAACGGCTTGAGTGGCCACTCTTTACGTAGTACTATATTTCTCCATGCTGACGGGCGCCTTTTTGAAAACCGGACCTACGTGGCCCCTACAACTCACCATAACTTGGCTTACGCAAAGACTACGGCCCCAGTGAGCCCATCAGCGCGCAAGAGCGAGTCACGTGACAACGTTTCGTCCAAGCGTTTTTGTCCTACGGAGAGCGGTCACGTGTTTCGCGCCGCCCCTCTGATTTGATAGAAGCGGCCTTCGCACTCGCTCACAGCTACACGAAGAAACAGAAGAAGGTGTGGAGGCTTATCAGAAGACGAGGTCAAAGGGGGTTGGGCAAAGCAGTTAATCTCCCTCTGCTTCTTTGCATGAACACCTGCACTGCCCGGGGAGGGTCGCGAAATGGGACTCGTCTGGAATTGCTTTGTGTAGTACAACCTTGAGCGCATCAAACTGTCACTCATGTAGAAGGGCATGCTCTGGTGCGGACCGCGAGATCACAAAATAAATACAAAAAACAAATTTGAAAGCCGTCGAAGCACGGGACAAAGCTAAGACGCTGAGAGCATGAAACAAAAAGAGACGCGGCTTCACGTATAACAAAAAAAAAACAGAAAAAAAAAACAAAAAAAAAACGTCGGGACGCTAGATATTTTGGTGTCATTACGCAGAGATAAGAGTCGTTAACCCTAGCGGGGGTGTCATGAATCCGGCACTTTCGATGGTCTTGCGACATTGTTTCTTCAGAAGTGCACACAAAAATAAAATCTCAGTGAAGGTGCTATAAGTAGTGAGTAACCCAGTCAGATGAGTTTGTAATACCCGAAATGAAGGCGCCACAGTTTGTTCAAGGCTTTATCGCAGGAGATCTTTCTCGGGTTAAAAGTAAGCAGATTCCGTTTTGCTCAATCTTGTTTTGTTTTGTGGTTTAACGTCGGATTTTAGGCAGACAAGAAATAAAAATACCTCGCCGGCATAGCCGATTCACGCAGGACACTCTTGACACTCAACCAAAAACGGCGCCGCGTACGGTATGTCAGGATGGCGTCGGCGCGACCCATCCCATTTTTCACAAATATTGGCTAGACCAAAATGGTATCGGCACAATCTTTCCTATATAATTTCATAACGGCGCAATACTGTGTGCTGCCTCGGTTGTATATTTACACGTCTTCGTTCATTTTTGCTAGCGAAGATTATTTATTTAAAATCAAAGTTGAACTGATAAAACTGATGCACGCGCGACACGTAATTTTCGGCTCGTGTCGGACAGAGAGTTCGATCGGAGTTGCAAATCTATTCTCTAGAACGTCCTAATCATACGCCACTTCATGTGGTGATTAATTATACTCGATGTTTGTACCGCCGTACATCAGCAACAGCGTCACCAAAGCAATAGACATGAACGGCTATGAAATCATGGGTGTATTTGACAGCATCACCATTACACCCCTTTCACACCGTGTGAATGAAGGGCGTAAATTTCGCTCATACACCCTTTTTACACGATTCAGGACACAATTGCTACAAGTATGGCGTAAAACGGGCGTGTAAGGGGTGTAAGACATCAGCACACCCTTTTTACACCTACCGATATTCAGAAATCGTGTAAAAATGGTGTAAAACGGGTGTTTTTCCTAACTTACACCCTTCTTACACCATTTTTACACTCTTATGGTGTTACAATGTTTAGTGTGTAGCTTCTGCCACCAAATACAAGGGCAGTTACACAATACACAAATAGATTTTTGTGATTTCTTTATATTTACACTCAAGGGCATTGATATCCAACGTATTCAGAGGGATAACACCATCTGGCCAAACAACATGGATCCTTTTCTACTCAAGTTTTACATGAAAGGCCGGACTTCCGCTCAAATTCTTCACATAGACGAGTTGTCCGATCGAATAAACTGCATTACTCCCGATCTGGGAATCTCTCGATCTTCGTTCGTAGGCCATAGTGTCAACAGATCGAGGGGTGTGGCTGTCCGTCCGCCGAACATTTGTTCGGTGGGTGTTTTTCTCGTGGAAGATGAGACCGTAGCGTGTTGCCGGAACAAGAACCTGGCGATTCTTCACTGAACTGCTTCTTCCGTAAGCTTCAAGAGGGCTTTCTTCGTTTCACACACCATCTGTAATGCTTGCCCGCTAGTTGCTGGATGGTATGGTGCACTAATGTGGTGCCTGATGCCGTTTTTATTTTTCTCAAAAACTTGTTTATTTTATTTGAAAGAAGATTCGGCGCGTCATCAGAGAAAAGTATTTTCGGAAGGCTAAAAGTAGCGAAAAGAGAGCGTAGAACGTCAATGACGCGTTTGGACGTCGTGGCATGCATCGTGTAAACTTCCAATCACTTACAGTACGCATCGACCATGACTCCGCAGATGCGGATACGTTTCGTCACCCACCGCCTGAATAGTGGATCGTTTTGAATAGTGTATCATTTTGGCAGCGGCGGCGGCAATCGCATCACATACTAAATCTATACGAACTGTTTCAGGCCGAAGTAGAGGAACGCGCTGCGAGTTATCAAAGTGCGACAACGCCTGGGCTGATCGACGGACTGCGACTGCTGCTCTGGGCTGCGTTCAACTCTTCAATTCCTGCCCGCCGGTGATTGGCCAACAACAGTACGAGCCGTGCGCAACTCGTCTTCAAAAGAAGACTGACTTCATTGTGTCCGTCATTTGGCAGCGCCGGCGGCAATCGCATCACATACTAAATCTACGAAATGTTTCAGGTTGGCTCGAACTTTCCTTGATAACTAGTACAGTGTTGATGTTGCTTTTGCTGTCCCTGCTGCCAAGCCTATTGTGTTGTTTTTTGTTCATCTTCATTGCTTATCTCTATGTCGAAAGACATAGTCAAACTGTTGAATGAATTCAAAGATGAACTTAAACAGGAGCTCAAGATGTTCAGGGAGTCACTTGAGAGGGATATCAGAACAGAGTTACGTAACATACGTGCCGATCTAAAAGAATTAACGGAAATAAAAAAGGAATGAGCTTTATTAAAGACCGACCTACGGAACCATTTTCCGCAAGGTAGGAAAATGCCGCTCGCGCCACTCCTCTTCTCACCCTCTCCCAAAAGTCACGTGATGGCAGGGGCTTAAGCCGACCCGAAAGAAGCCCCTGCCATCACGTGACTTTTGGGAGAGGGTGAGAAGAGGAGGGGCGCGAGGGTCATTTTCCTACCTTGCGGAAAATGGTTCCGTAGGTCGGTCTTTAACCAGGAGCACGAGTCTATGAAGCAGTCATTGGTTTTAATAAAAAAAGAGAACTCTGGCCTGAAGAAAAAAAACGCTGAACTGAATGGTAAATGCGGAGAACTGGCCAGAGCACTGAAGGAAACCGAAAACAGGCTAGTCAGCTGCGAGCAATACTCGCGTAACAACAACCTCGAGGTAAAAGGAATCCCGAAAGACCAAGCTGAAAATTTCGACCAATTGATAAGCAAACTCTGTGAAGTAATCGGCGAGCCGATAACTGAGGCGGATGTCACCGCGTGCCGACTAGAGATAGGGAAAAGAGCAACATCATTGTTCGCTTCCAGAACCGCAACAAGCGAGACCGGGTCCTGGAAAAGGCAAAGAAAAAACGAATCTCGTGTTGCGACCTTGGCATCTCGATGGAGGCTCCAGTTTACGTAAACGAGCATTTGTGCCCGTATTTGAAGAAATTGCTTGGGATGACGATATCTAAGAAACGTGAGCATCGTTGGCTGTATCTGTGGGTTCGAAACGGAAAGATATTCGCAAAAAAAGCGGGCGACACCCCCATTATCACAATTTTGAAAGAGTATGATCTGAGTCAGATTTGTTGAATATTGTTGGTTGTTTTCTGCGATTATACTGGAGCATCATGGCAGAGAACCTTGATGTGTTGACGTCTGACCGATTGAAACTTTTTATGAATAAAAGTGGTAGAAATACTTCCAGTTTTTTTTTCATTTAAATGTGCAATCTGCCAGGACCAAAGGAGATGACAAAATGATACTTTTTGAATCCGTTCAGAGTTCATTTAATATTATCATGTTAACAGAAACATGGTATAGAGATGATGATGGTTTTTTTGTACTTCCTGGATATAACCATTTTTATTTAAATCGTCATTATGGTCGTGGTGGCGGTGTCTCCTTTCAAGCAAACTTTTCTGACCTCGAAATTCTTTCCGTTTATTCTATCGTTACCCGGGACTATGAAATACTTTGTGTTAGAAGAAAACGGGATATATTTTCTGTTTTGTATCGTCCACCTGGCGGAAATGTTGAAGTCTTTTTTTAATTTTTAGAAACATTATTTTGTTTTGCAAATGAGGAAGGATGTGAGCTTTTCCTTGGTGGAGATGTGAATATAAATTTGCTAGAAGAATCGCGTCTTAAAGATGACTTTCTTACTTTACTCACGTCTAACAACTTTTGTAATGTCATTGTCCCTCCTACTCGTGTCACAACCACGTCATCAACATTGATTGATGTGTTTGTGACCAATCGCGAGGAAAGTTGCATTAGTGCTGGTGTTTTAGGTTATGGTCTAAGTGATCACTTACCAATTATTATGTTAATAAACAAAACTGCGCCCCAGGCCACTGAGCTTGTTAATAAAGATAAGGAACCCACTAAAATGACCCGTAGTATAAATCCCACTACACTAGAACAATTCCGCTTAATTATTTCTACTACTAATTGGGACTCCGTATTTTCTGCAACAACTGCCAATGAAGCGTACGATGAATTTTTGAATATTTTCAAAAATACTTACGACAAGTGTTTTCCGTATAAGCAAATAAAAGAATTAAAAAAAATCGTAAGCCCTGGGTAAATAGAAAGTGCTGGAAAATGATTCAGAAAAAAAAATAAACTCGATAATGTCTTCCTTAAAACGAAGGCACCTGAGGTCCTTGCTCTTTTCAAACAATTTAGAAATACATTGAACAATGCTCTGCGTCAGGGAAAACAAGCCCACCTTAATAATTTATTTAATGAGTCATGCATGGATAGAACAGATGTGGTATGGAAACGGCTAAATGAAGTATTAAAACGGTGTCCCTCTAAACCAGCTATACACGTAATAAAAAGAGATGAGTAACACTGCAAGCAAAAATCCTCGCTGAAGCTTTCAATAGTTATTTGACTCGCCTTGTTAGTAGCATACATATACCTTCATCAATGGCATATATGAGGCCTAGAAACGAACATACCGCAGTTTTCTTTCCAACAGATCAAAATGAGATAATTTCAATTATGTAATCTCTTAAAAACAGCAATTCCTGTGATATAGACGATTTGCAGATCAAACCAATTAAGCACGTTTTGGATGTTTTGTCACCAGTATTAACACACATTATGAACTTCTCATTGTCCAGTGGTATTTTTCCTAAAAAGATGCAAACTGCAAAAGTCATTGTTTTGTTTAAAGGAGGAAACAAAAATGAATTTTCGAATTATAGGCCAATATCAATACTACCGGTGTTTTCGAAATGCCTTGAAAAGATTATTCACAATAGAGTCACAAGTTTCTGCACTAAATTTTCATTCTTTTCTGACTCACAGTATGGCTTTCGTAGAGGACGATCAACGGAGTTCGTCTTGCTAGAGCAGAAGGAGTTAATTTTAAAGTCGTTTGAAGAAAAAAAGGTAATTATAGGCGTCTTCATCGATTTTTCGAAGGCGTTCGACCGAATTGACCATACTACCCTAATAAAAAAGCTAGAGTGCTATGGAATTCGTGGTGTACCTTTAGCTCTTTTACAATCGTACTTTAAGTTTCGCCAGCAATATGTCGTAATAAATGGACACAGTTCTTCTGTCCTACCCATTAGAGCTGGAGTACCGCAAGGTAGCATTTTAGGTCCCTTGTTATTTAATCTATACATAAACGATATTGTTAATATCAGCAAAGCCCCGTCTTTCATCATTTATGCCGATGATACCAGACTATTTTTTTCAGGTACAGAAATAGAAGACCTTGTTAATAAAACGAATGCTTCACTTGAGAAGCTATATGATTCGAGTGAAGTAAACTCACTTATAATCAACACGAGCAAAAGCAAGGCTGACCTTTTTAAACCTAAGAATAGACATGTTTGTTTTTCTTTTAATATTATCCTGGGCCCCTCAGTCATAGAAATTGTGCCGAACGTTAAAACGCTTGGAGTTCATTTTAATGAACAGATGTCTCGGGATACTCACGTTAATAATGTTGTTAAAAATCTATCAAGAGAGCTCGGGAAATTATGTCAATTCAGAAATTTATTGCCTCGTCCCATTAAAATGCTTATATACAAGGCCCTTTTTGTACCCCATCTGAACTATTGTAATTTAGTGTGGTGTACCACATCTTTGTCAAATATTAACAAATACACCTTCTTGAAAAAAAGGCTGTTCGCACAATATTCAATGTTCCTTTCGATACACACACACCTCCACTGTTTCAAGAACTACGTCAAATAACTGTCCCAGACCTATATGAGTATAATTTATGGACACGATCTAGATCTGCCCTTCGTTCGAACGAGCCTTTCCTTGGGCATATTTCAAACCTAACACCAAATATAAAGATATACGACGTTCGTGAGGGAGAGCATTGGAAAATACCAAAAAATCGTACAAATTACGGGTTCCAAATGCTAAGGTATAATCTTCCATTTGTTCTAAATAAACTTCAGAAGCATAATTTAACAAATATCGAGAGACTGAATCTCAGTACAATTAGAAATTTTTTTCTGCATTAAAACTTCGCTTGTATTCTGGGGTCGTATGTTCTGTATATTTCTGTATACCTCTGTTATCCTTGAGGTAATACGATTATTATCGTTCCATTCCTGTTATGTACCTAAATATGTCTTCATGTGCCTAATATATATTATTTATTTGATATCTTTGATAGTGTCATTAATTGATGCTGTTCGTTTTGTCCTTTTTGATTGTTTTGCTTAATGTTAAAAACCTGAAAACTAAATATTATTACTTGATGTGTAGTATGTCGCCATGTGCCAATTGTAAGGCTCCAGAGGCCTTGTCAAGTCAAACTTTTGACTTTTTGCCCCTGCAGCCTACATCAGTTTCTAATGTGAAATTAATAATTTATTGATTGATTGATTTTCAGTTACTATTCATGATGGCGCTGGACTCGAGGAAGACTTCGAGTCTTTCCGCAAAGTTAGCCCAGGTGCCAACACTTTTGTCGAAAGCGGTAAGTGCTCGAAACGTCAACAACGTCGGTAGCGACGTGCTGTGCTTGACACTTGACGCTTACCATTCGCTGAGACGAATCTTTCTTGTTCGTCTGCCGCGAGTCGTCCGATATCAGGCTCCATCTCAGGTGCGAGCATCCTTTATTTTTCAGATTCTCTTTGGGGACTTAGCCTAAAATTACTGGCATGGTCAGTCAAGTGCGCTAAAAGCCTGAGAAAAAAGGGGGCAAAACTGCAAAGCAAAATATTTTTAAAGAAGTTGAGGCATATAAATCGAAGTACCCCGGCCGTTGCATCTGCTCAAGGATACACTTTGAGCGTACACTAATTGAGCAGGCACTTTGACCACACAGTGGGTATTTTTTTCGGAGATTTTGAAGGCTGCGTGTTAGAATGAAAGGAAAACTCTAACCAAAAAATATTACGGAGCCCGACGTTTCAAGGCCAGTTCGGCCCCTTGTTCACGGGTGACTGTTTTTGTCCTTGTCGTCGTCTTGCAAATTTCCCGGTGTTGTTGGCTTCTTTAAAGCGGCCGTTGTTTCTGCACGTGTTTTATGGTTCGTAGCGCCCCGCGTGACGCACCGCAAAACGTACACGTAGACGCTTGGAAGTGTCCCAGCTGACCGGTTGACGTTATTTTTGGTGTTCTGAATGCACCAGGACTCTAATAAAAGGAGTCTTCGCCAGTTTCTTTCCGTGCCAAGAATAGAGCAGTTGTTGAATCCAATCGTGTGGCCCTCTTTCTGGACGTGTTCTGCCAGCGCGCTACCCTGAACGTTATTCTTTTTGACGCCATACTGATGCTGGCGTAGACGTTCCGGGAAGTTTTTAGTTTCCCCAACGTAGGAGGCGGCGCAGTCACCCCAGGGGATCCTGTAGACGAGTCCCTGAGCTTTTTCTTAAGGTGCACAATCCTTTGGAAGCGAGAAGATGCGTCCAATGGTGGACACCGGTTTATGTGTCACACTGACGCCGTATTTTCGTAAAACGCGCGCGAGAGTCTCGCATAGGCCCTTGATGTACGGGACGCATACGCGGTTGGGTAGAGGACGGGCGTTTTCTGTTTCACTGTGTCTAAGTCTTTTGTACGTGTTGTTCAAAAACCTGGCAGGATACCCGTTCTGTTTCAGGTCGTGTTTGATCGTAGTGACCTCTTTCTTAAGAGCCTCTTCAGTGGAGCAGTCAGTAATTGCTCGCCTGACGAGTGCGGAAGCCACAGAAGATTTGTGCGTTGCAGGCTGGTAGGACGAGAAGTTCAGGTATCGGCCGGTGTGGGTCGGTTTCCTGTAAACTTCGAATGTCAAACGGTTCGACTTTCTCTTCGTGAGCACGTCCAAGAATGGAAGAGAACCGTCAGACTCCAGCTCAATTGTAAATTGTATCGCCGGTTCGATGGAGTTTAACTGGTGGTGAAGGTTGTTGATTTCACTGGTTTTGACCTCACAGAAACAATCGTCGACATACCGTAAGAACGACGTAGGTGTCGGGGCGAATGTCTCTAAGGCTTGCCGCTCGATCGCCTCCATCGTGAGGTTAGCCACGGTAACGGAAATTGCTGCACCCATTGCCGTTCCACTAGTTTCTTTGTAGAATCGACCCTCGAAAGAAAAGTAAGTGCTGGTTAAGCAGAGGTCCAGAAGGCGGCAAATCTCATCGATGGAGAGGCAAGTCCTCTCGGAGAGTTGGGTTTCAGACGGCGGTGCCGTTCTCGCTACAGACACCGCAAGAGGCACACTTGTAAATAGGGATACTACGTCGAAGGACACGCGACTTTCGTCATCGTGCAGTTCGAGACCGGAGGTGAGCTCGATGAAGTGGCCGGAGTTGTGCACGAACGTGTTTGTCGTCCCCGTGAGGGGTGACAGCAACCGATGTAGGTAGTTCGATAACGCACGTAGCGGTGATGTGGTGAAGTCCACTATTGGTCCAAGTGGAACACAGGGCTTGTGGATTTTCGAGAGGCCGTAAAATGTTTTCCTTTCATTCATAGTCATTCCTAACCAGGTGAATGTTCACCGAAATGTTACGTTCAAGAATGTACGACCGCGTGATGAAACTGCCTGCATGACCATCCACAGGCGCATAAAACCGGCAAGTGAAACTTTGAAGCTCAGAATAAAGCAGGCATACGGGTGTACACGTTTCACAACAAAGACAGATAAAATAGGAATGAATCCCTCGGCCAATATAAATGTATCACCATAGAGAAAAAAAATCAATCTTTACGTGAAAAAAAAAATCGGATTGAGGGGAGGCTTGCATATTTAAACCACACTTTACTGTGTAGACTATATGATGTTGTTTCGGGCTTACCAGTGGACTTGATGGTTCTGTTCAGAGCTGAATAGAAAAAGAGGAAGAAAATGCAATTGACGAGTATAGGCTTACGTGAACGTCGGGTCATTGGTATTTTTTGCTTTTCTGCTTAATCTACAGCAAGTAAACTAACGCTTTTAAGACACTTTAGAGTAGACGGACGCAAAAGTCGGTTTCTCAACGTATCACGTTGTGATATACTAAAAGGGAGCAAGCAGGTGGTGAAGTTTAAAGTGAAAATATCAAGAATAAACTTACCTCGCTTCAAAGCAAAAAAAAAAAAAAATACAGAAACCTTTTTTCGGCATGTTACGCCGCCACTTCATAGACGATGCACGTGTAGGGATAAGTGCTGCCGACAAATGGCGTACACAGCGTTGAGGGACAGTAGAGAGCCTAAGGGACGGCTGGACGATTCGGGTTGTGATAGCAGACGATCCCGTAAAAGAACTCGAATCGGCCGGCGCTCCCTCGACGCGTGCGTACGCCATCTGTTAGCAGCACTTATCCCTACGCGTGCATCGTCTGCGAAGTGGTGGCGTCGATTGCCCAGAACAGGTTTTTGTATTTGTTTTCTTTTAAACGAGGTAAGCCCATTCCTCGATTTTTTTACTGTAAACTTCCACCACCTGTTTGCACCTCTGTAGTAAATTGCAGCGCGATACGTTGAGGAACTGATTTTCGAGGGCCGTCTAAAATGTCTTAATGGCCGACCTGCAAAATAGTTTTTAAGCAGGGTGAAAATCCTCCTCGCCACCCTTCCCATTTCCCTCTCTTCCACTCTTAACTTGACGGCGAAGGGACTCCTTTTGTTGCTGCATCCTGGGGCCGGATACGCCGGGGCTTATCCCGGCTATGAGAATTAACCACGTCGCACCTACATCCTCAGGTACGTGATGATAATGTAATTAATGCAGAGGTGCAAGCGAGGTGGACAAGAATGCCGATAATAATCCCTAGAGAAGATATTATTATCGTCATTTGTCCCCCTTGTTCTTCTTCTCCAGAAATTATTATCCTCAGGTACGTGACGGCCCCATTCCACCCGCATTGCGAAACCATACTACAGCTATCGCTTTCCTTTCTTCGCACGCTGTGAACAACAACAACAAAAAAAAACTTTTTTTTTAGTTTGCAATAGACTATAGGAGACAGTCAGTACACACCGCTGACATCAACGGCGGTTGCATCCGATGTTGTTTATAGCGGAAAAGTTCAACAGTGTTTTGAAGCTGCCGACAGTCTGGAACGGGTCTGGCGGCGGGTGAAACTGCGTGTTTTCTCCGCCAACTTGATTATTTTGACGCACAACAAACCACGGTCGTACCCAAATAAGAAAAAAACACGTCATTTTGCGCTATCGCGAAGTTCGGCCGGTTCTATACTCTGTTTCATACTTAGCGTGCAACGCTGTCAAAGCTACTGGCGCGAGCGTGGGGCTTGATCTCCTTGATTATTTGCACGCGGTCTCGCGCAAACGAAACCTATAGATGAAGCCACGCGCTCGCGCCAGTAGCTTTGACAGCGTTGCACGCTAAGTTTGAAACAGAGTATTAGCGGCGAGATGTTTTGGTGGCGCCCTCCTATGGTTACCTTTCGTGACGTCATTACCTTGTGAACAACAAGTTTGGAGGTGTTTGTAAAGGGCATGTTGGAAGCTTAGAGGGCGACGAGCCCCTCGTCCCCGGTCCAAACTCTCTCAGTATAAACATCACTGATAACAGGCAATCGGATGTGACGTTTCTTCCGCCACTGGGTGTCTCTGCAAGCTGTCCGCCGTTGTCTCGAATAAAGACATAAATACCCTAATCTCTCCACCGAGAGCCACCAAACACGAAGCAAGTTACAAATATATACTTTTATGCGAAAATGCCACACAAGTAATTTTACGCCGCGCGGCGCCAGGCAGAACGCGTGCGCGATACTTAAAGGGATACTGAACCGAAAGTTCGAGCTCACAAAACAAGGCTGGAAGGATAGACGGGACGCTGCGAAATCCCAAAACATCACTCATAGAGCGATACCTCTAACCGATCGCCGTACTTTTGGAAAAGAAGTGCGTGATTGAAAACGGCCGACGAGGCCGACGAGACAATTAAGTCAAGTCACGATTCTCATCCCAGCTACGTCCCGTCGAGCTGGTGAACTGAAGCGAGGTGGAGAGAAGCGAGGCCGCTTCCCCTCATTTTCAAATTCTCCCGGAGGACAATGACGTCATAGGCCTTCTTGATCGCGCCCTTCTTTTCCAAAGGTAAGGCCATCCGTTTGAAATATCGATGGGTGAGTGATGTTTTGGAGTTCGTAGCGTTCCGTTCAACGCTTCTGCGGCCTTATTTTGCGAAATCCAAATTTTCGTTCAGTATCCCTTTAAAACGCCGTACAGATTCCGGCGCTTTGAGTGTTGTAGCGTAGTAAACTGTTGAGAGCAAGCTAAAAAAAGACGACAATGGCCGTGACGACGCAATTTTGGGTTACTTTATCGACTTCATCAGATCATAGCGTTGGCTGAGGCCGGACATTTAGACACCCCAGTTTCGAAAGTATACTCACATGATCCACGAAAAAGCAGCTTGTTGAGTGTAAACAGCGTGCCGCAAGTTAATATCAGCGCAATCAGAACGGACAATGCGAAGCAGGAATTGGATCCCCACTGGAACCTAGGCAAAATAGAATGGTTCGAGTCACATATCTCCCTCTTCCACGGCCCTGGTGTTAAGATATTTACTTTTCGTCGTGGAAACAGTGTCAGGACATCCGGCGTAGAAAAGCAAAACATAGACCAAAGATAGTTTGGACTTACCTAGATTCGCCAACGCTGCGTGCTGCAGAAACGTCACTGGGTTGCTCACTGCGAACAGAGGTTATCAATGGCACATAAACAAAAGAGTGTAGATTTATCGTCTCATTTCGATTTCCTAACTTATATGTCATAAATGGGTGCTAATGGGCGCGTCAGTAAAATTCTGTCCGTTCGTAGAAACAAAAAAGACCGCGCATGGGGAATACATGTGCGACCAAGAGTTCCACTATTGGCAATGACTTCTTTCAAGGGTTTGATTCTACTTTCACCCACGGAAGTAAGCTCAATTACCGACTGTCAACGTCAGCGGTGTTGGCTTAGGAATGCGAGGACTCCAAGCTTCCATCGTGATTGTTACACAACATGACCATCGAAACTCTGGCTTGTAAACAAAAAGTAGCCCAGACCACCACTTGTGACGTCACCGCGAAACAAATCCTGGTAGTGATGTCGCGTAGGGCAATCACTAGAAGGCTCCCCCGCAATAGCGCCAACATGTTTCGGTGTTCGTGACGTCACGACCAAGACTTGCCTCACTGTGACGTCACGAGTTGTGATCCTGGCTACTTATCGTCAGTTGCGAAGACAAGAAGTTAGATGGTGTGTGTAAACAGCACGAAGGAAGCCTGGAGTCATCGCATTCTTAAACCAACACCGTCCAAGTCGGCCGTCTGATACTGCTCTTACTTCCGCCGATGTAAGCGAAAATGAATCCAAATAAATTTGACATCATGGTGAGCGTTTGGCCCATCGTGAATGGACCACAGACCTCCTGGTATGGGCTCCTCGCCTTGTGTGGTGTCGCAACTCTTTCCGAGTTGAATAAATATTATTATTACCACAACGACGCTTTTTGGGGGGCACGTCCCCAATATCTATTGGCGACTGAAGTCCCTCAATAAATGTCACGTACCGAGGGGATTTATTGTCGACCAGGTCTTTCGATGGCGCCCTCTTATGGGCGCAGCAAGGAGACAGCAGACTACGTCGTCTGCTCGCTGCGCCCATTGGGAGATGGCGCCACAAGTTACATCTATCGCAAAGTCGGTGGTCTGCGAACACGCCCGCCGTTGACTTCAGCAAGTTCGTTGGTGTCACTTCTTTTTTCACTGGAAGAGAATTCGTTTTGAAATTTTACAAGGTGAAATGAACCACTTCAATGCACATTTGGTGAATGTTCGAGGTTTCTATGCAGGCGGCGTTTTTTCCGACTCCTTTTAAATCGTACAAATCACTTGGAGCGCCTATAAACCTTTTCCACGAGGACGCCGCCATCTTGAATGGTCGTCACGTTCAGTATGGGTGAAAACATTGTTTTGCCGACGCCACGCCAATAGAAGACATTTAGGATATAAGCATAGCTGTCACAAATTCTCGTTTTACGCCCCCCCCCCATTTTTTTGTTCTTTTATTATTTACAGGTTGAAACGTTTTATAATTTTTTCTCCGCCCATGACGAATAAGAGGTATTCCATGGACTCTACATTTGAGTGCGCTGTTGTCTGCGCATGCTCAAAACTAGCTCACATAAAGGATTTGTTCGGTAAAATATTGTCTTTCAGAAAACAATTAAATCATATTGTGAATGCTTTTAGAAACATAATCCGCACAATATCCGAATGTTTCATCCTCCGCGGCACAAGTAATTCAATCTTAGACAGCCCCAATGCTCAGATCCCACCCGCAAAACACAGAGCGTATCCGTTGGCAACAGCAGAAGCTCTGACGCAAGGACGTTTAAATAGGGCAGGACCCGGCATGACGTCATACCTAGCGACGCCGGAAAAAGAACCCAATCCCAGATTGCCTCGCGCACCGACGCGCTTAAAGGCTTAAGGCTTAAAGGACAACTCCGCTTCATTTTTGATATTTAGAAAACTATGCAGCCCTCTTCAGTATCATATAGGAAGACCCCGTGTCCAATATTACGATCTAATTCCGTCTATATATTTAATAAACTGGCCAGCAAACTTTCAAATGAGCCAAGTCGCCGGAATCTGCCAACTCTAGCGTGCGACGCGAGGCGCGATCGTCAGCGCAGTCAATGCGACGGAGTTGGAGCGGCCAACGTTGAGCCACTACGTCAGAGGCATGTCTACGTTATTCTCACGTTTTGTTTGCTTTTACATCTCAGAGCGAAATTGAACGATGACGTCATGAGTACCTCCTCCCGGTATTGGCTCAACGGCGTTCACGTGATCACCGTAACGCGGATGTGCTACTTTGCGCTGCCCTGCGCGCTTATCGGTCTGTTTCTCCGCTCCCCATGTCGTATTTCGGCTTCTCCCCTTTCCCCTCTCCCCCGGGCCATCACCGTCCACGCCATGCGAAGCGACCTGCCTGTGGCGCGTGTCCTGTTCCTCGCCCCCACGAACGTCACAACACCACGTGGTTCGACGTGACGTGGCCATGCCTCTGACGACACGAGATCAATGTTGCCTGACGCAACCGAAGTTTCGGTTTCAGTATCAACTGATGTTTAAATTAAAATTACACAAATAATATTCCACATTTCGCGATTCCGAAGACGTAGAGCTGTTTAGTAATGCTTTGTGAAACGGAATCACATGTAAGCCTAAATTTTTCGGAATTGAGCGGAGTTGCCCTTCAAGCGCGAGACACATGCGCGACCAAAACTGTCCGATTCGGCGTGCGAACCGCCGGAACGACGTTCGAGGGCGAGGGTTTTCATCGCACCGGAGCGTCGGATGGGGCCTCCGTCCTGCGCCGGCGTGCGTCCAACTTGCTAGATATCGCCGCACGGCTGTCCGATTTTCGGAAGGGCCGCAGCCAATGGCAGCACGGATGGCGCGAAGGTCATGTTGTCACGTGACTTTCGGCCCGATCGGGTGAGGAGGCGCTTCGTGGTGCGGGCAGTTCGGGGAAGTGAGTGAGTGAGAAAACGTATTTATTCGGATCTCCCCCTCTTTTACAACGCCTACACGACACACATATGTGGCGGTGCGCGGTGAAGGAGACTGGACGCCATCGAGTTTTCTCGCGGGCACAAAACAAGCTGCTGATCTCGCGCGCCATAGCAAGCCGTCCTTCTGGGACCGATCGAGGCCTTCGAAACCCGAATGTACTCCGTTTCACCTTACGATGGAGAGCAGCGGACGCTACGAGCCATTCCAATGCCGTGTGAGTGTCAAGTGAACTTTGGGAGAGACGCAGCAATGCGCGGTAAGCGTAGTCACGTGATTTGTACGCAGTGCTCGCTTCGCTGGGATGGTTCCTAAGGTCCGTTGCGGTCCATCGCGATTGAATGATGTTGAGCAGAAAAGTAACCTCACGGAAACTCTCTACAGACGCACACTTTAATAGAATGTAATAAAAATATTATGTTTGTTTTAAAGTCAAAAAAAGCAAGAAGGGCGAGGGAAGCATTTTAGTTTTCTAGGCTAGGTGGCGCGAGCTACCGCCCGTTATATGTATAGCCATTAGCATTCATCCATCCATTCGGTAGAGGGACACCCGAAACTGGGCGGAGCGCAACGGAGCGACGCAACGACGCGTCGGAAACCATGTGTCGCGAACCGTCCTGTGCGGCGATTCGGAGCAGCCATCTTCCCGACAGTTCGCACGCCGGACCGGACAGTTTTGACGTGCATGTGTTTCGCGCTTTAGGCTACGTCTGCTCCGCGCCTGCGGTCTGCTTCGTCTGCTCGCTGACGCGGCTGGCTTTCGATTCGATCGGCGCACCAAAAGATGTTTCGATGCGAAACCGCATTCTCATCACGGCGGAGTGAAACCAACACCTTCTGGAAGCAGTGTTTGCACGGCTTTCGAAACCCGCGAGGCCATTCTCAGCGTTCGTGCGCACGACGACTGACACGCGATCGCTTTCCAAAGCCGCGCTACGACGCTCCAGGCGCGGTCGCGCGGTGTCGAGAGCGTCCGCTACACGCCGACTTCCTACTGGTCAGGCAAGTGTTGGGCTCCAAATCTCGCCTGTTCGACACCGATTCAGTGGACGCCGCCATCGCTGTCGTGAAATATTGGGGAAAACAACAGCGTTGCCACGGAAATGCCATGGCAACGAGGGTTGTTTGCCCCAATCTTACACATTGACGAGCTCCCCATTGGTTGAGAAGAGTTCGTGGCCACGCCTACTTCCGTTACACTTCGCTCCATGTATGGAGAATACGGACGTCATCTCCTGCCCCTTATAACCTCCTTGCTCTGACGAAACATGATGCAAAGAGAGCACAACAGCTCTTGACTTTGTTCCAAATCTTACCCAAATGGATCCGAGTTACTCCGGCGGGTCGTGTCACGTGACAACACAGACTGAAAAGCGCTGGACGCGGGTAGCTTTTGGAACGCCAAAGTACAAAACCCTTACCCTGGAGTAGGATCGAGTAACTTTTGGAACACGGCCCTTGACTGCTGGCTCAGTAAAATAACCTCGTTCTAAGAAAGACAACATTAAAGCCGGGGTCACACTGCCTATACTGACCAGGTCGCCCGAGGCAGGGTGAGCGCGCCGCATTTGCTTTTGCTTGTTTAGTACTTTCTCTAGTTCGCTGAACCGCCACCGCGTTTTTTGGCTCTGTTGCTCACCACACTAGCAGACGCTTTCGCGTGTGTAACTGTCTGTGTCCGCTCCACGACCGGCGACGTTTTGAGAATAATCGGCTGTATTTTAAGGACTTTTCTCATCGTTATTGCGATTGTAAGTTCGGTAAAGAGCTACAAGCTGAACTAGATCACATTCTTCTCTGGACAAACGATAACAAACTTCCGCTAGACTAAACCAAATGCGGTACCATGCGCATCACTGCCTCGCGCCAACCTTCGACCCCTCCAACATTTTTCCTGAACCGAGTGGAGATCCCAAGAATAACGCATATCCTCCTCCTAGATGTCATCCGCGACCAGCCTTTCGATTTCCATCGCTACGTCCAAAATGCCGTGTCCGGGGAAAGGTTACTCCTTGGCTTCGTCATTCGGTCCACAAGAGGAGCCAGTCCCGATGTGTCCAGATTCCTGTTCACACCACTGGTGTTGACCATCCTAGAGTTTCGCTGCTCGGTGTGGGATTCGGCAACCAGGCCACTTGTTGCCTCCCTCGAGTCGGTGCAACGTCGCGCTTCCTACCTTATTATGAGGCGTCAACTTGGCCTCCGAACACCATCCTATCGAGCACTGCACCCCCTCGTTCAGTAGGCAGGGACCCGCTTCAACTTCGACGTCAAGTTGCGACCACGCAGCTCCTAGCCACTTTTCTGCTACCGGACTCCTCGCTTCCTTTTGCCTCCTCCCTGCGGCATACTCGCACTGGTGGACTGCAGCCCCTTTTAACCCGTCCGCTTCGTCACTAGAACTCCTTCGCATCCCGTGCAGTGCAACTTTAAAGGTCACCCCCCCTCCCCCCTCCCACCAGACACCAGTTCACTACCAATCAACAGTGTCTCACTTCGAACATTCACCAAGAGCGTCGCGGCCCACCTGCGGAGCATCTAACTCGATTTTTTATTCCGATCACGGAGTGGGCTACAGGGGCTAGAGCAGGCGCACTGGATGCACCATCCTCGTACACCCTACTGATGCTTATCTCACAATACTTACTATTCTGCTCGAGAAAACTATAATATAGTGACTGATCTTAACTTATTCTATTCACACTATGGGCTAGCAATAGCGTCTGCCTATTAAATGCGAAAGAAATCATCTGAAACCAAAGTTATTTCCACACGTTCCCATTGCCTTCCATAGGGGCCGCCGCGCTTTTGGTGTTGAGCTATAGGGCGGCGCCTAGCAGAACACTCGGTCCCTCCAAGCCGTTCACGTGATATTTCTTGGCCCGCGCGCTCCCATAGAGAAATGCGGAGTGACCTGGTCGCACCTAGTGTGCCTTCATGTGCGCTTTGCTTAGGGTGGAGTCATCCGGCCATTTTGTCCCACACTTCTTTTTTACTTTTTTGTTCTGAAGCGCGTGAAAGAGCGTGTCCCTGCACGCGTTCGTGGCGCTGACTGGGCTATGGCGACATTTTGTTTTCGTCGATTTCTTTGTATTTTACCCGTGAGCGCGTGCTGTCGGCATCGGGTACTACAAAGGGTGGCATCACCCTAGACAGAAGGACATTGAGGCACCCTAGTCGCACCTATAGGGAGTATTCACTGGCGACCATATCTGTGAGCGCGAATGCTGAGCCCGTGCTGACGGCGAGCTTTCACAGTTCTTTTGCAACATGCATTCCGCACCATCAAGAGTGCCGGTCTTAGCAGGCTATTGATGTGAGCTCGTTCTGAGCATGTGCTCTAAACAGTACCCACAAATATGGCGTCCAGTGAAAGCCCCGTGCGCGACCGAAAGCATCGCTGTGGTCGGCCTTCCACGATTGGCCGAACGCTGACTATGACGTCGGAAAGGGGATTTTCATCGACGGAAATAAGAGGAATGAAAGAACTTTAATTTTGACGGCGTTGGCAGTGTTCCTTTGAGAGCGCAATGATTTCAAACTTCCACCATGCTAATAACAAACACCATCGAACTTGTTGTTTGCAAGGTAATGACGTCACAAAGGGGAACCACAGGAGGGCGCCACCAAAACTTCTCGCCGCTAATTAAACAGATTCGAACACGAGTCACCGCAAGATCCGTGCTTCGAATGCCGCGTGGCAATGAGTTCAAGGAGGAAACTTGGCGCGCGGCATTCGAACCACGGATATCGCGGTGACTCGTGTTTGCAGACTGCATTTTGTATATGATATATGAGCAGTTCTTCGATGATGATCTTTGTACGCACCGTCAACTATGTTGGCCAAAACCGGGAATAAGTCAACGCCCGCGACTCTGACGTTACCATGCCTGATGTTGACGTCACGTAACGACCAGTCATGCATACTTACGAAATGTGGCGTAAAGTTTCGTATTGATGTTCATAACTGATTTAACGAATATTAGGGCGTCCTTTAATGATGATGATGATGATTATTAACTTAATCTTCATAAGGGTGGTGCCATGGCCTCATTGGAAGAAGGGGAACATGGGGAGGAAAAGTGTGGGATGCACGTTTCAAAGTGTAGTGTATATCGACTACACGACCCGCTAGGATATGGCGCCTCCGGCCCATCGGGTCACCGCCGCGCCCCAAACCCGTGCGCTGCACAACCAACGGACGGGAGACGAACGGCTGCAGCTATGAAGGCAGACGCCTCGTCGGCTGCTTATCTTGTTATTAAAATGCAAACATTATCAAAGACGACGAAAATAAAAAAAGTGGGTTTTCCTGTTGACCATCGGAACCAGCACGTACGCGACACTTCTCAGTCTGCTAGCACCAACAAAACCGGAGGAAAAAAATTGACCGCAACTCCACGTGGTGAATGATGTTGATTGGGGCGAAGCTCTGGTGGTGCTTGTCTGCGTAGACGCTGAGCCGCAGCATGCCGAGCCTTTCGTTCGTTTTCATCCATGTCAGAAAAATAATGCATGGTATGGGACGTGGATATATATACGCATTTGAGCATTTGACCGCAGCGCCCTCTCGTCTATAAACGTTCAGCCAATGCATGCAAAGTTTAACGCGATTATATACGCATTTGACCGCAGCGCTCTCTCCTGTATAGACGTTGAGCGGCTACATGCAACGTTTCATCCATGACATCCCCAGCTCATGAGTTACTATCACATCTCAGAGCCCCCTACTCGTCCCGCAGTCGTGGCCGAGTGGTTAAGGCGATGGATTAGAAATCCATTGGGGTCTCCCCGCACAGGTTCAAATCCCGTCGACTGCGCAAACAATTTTTTTTTCAACTTTTTTTATCTTTTTTTTTGCTTTACGTTAGCACGTGCTCACGTGCTTGTGAGCACGTGAGCACGTGAGCTCACGAGCAGGAACACGAGCACCGGACGCCGGAGCTGCATGCGGACATGACTAGCCCTAGGGTGCCTTCATGTTCGCTTTGCTTAGGGTGGAGACATCTGGGCCGGTTTGCTCAACTTGCGGCCGCGGCTGCGGCTGCGGCCAAGAGGGATTTTTCTGTCACGTGACCAGCTTCTTGGGGACAATGAAGTAACTAGCGTCCCTGCCTAATGGCGGAGAATACCGTATACGAAAGCTTAATTTCGCTCGCAGAAACTGACTGCAGGAACTTTCAACTGGAGTCCAATTGACCGCCCCTTTATACTGTAGGAGCGGCAGGTAAAGTTCCGGCCAGGGAGGGTAAATATGAGTCAAAATAAAGAAAAAAACTACGCAAGATAAAAGCGGTTGCAGTATGTTTATATACCTCCGCCAGCGCCGGCGCCTCGCGCCTTCTGTTCTGGTCGAGAGGTTAGAGCGTCGGTACTTCTCGTCGCGGCGTGAAAGTCCCGGGTTCAAATCACACCAGAAACTCTCTTTTTTTCTTTTTGGAATTGATTGCACTCCCACTAAGAATGTAGACAAGGCCCTATGAGCTCTATAAAATTATTTTGCGGGTAGTTCTGACTCACCAGTTCGTTGTTCATGACCTCGGAAGAGCACATACATGTCTCTGGCTTTCTTTACCAATTTCCGCCACGCCTCCTGCATCTGCGGAAAGTTGACAATATCTTCCCATGCCCGTCTCTTCGTTCGCCAGGTAACTGTGCTGGTGAATTTCTCTAGAATTTGTTGTTTCCGTTTTCCAACTGCTCTAATTCATTCCATTTGTTGATCCAAAGTAATTTTAGGTGTTTGCGTTAGAGAAATGGTTTGCGATGTCGACCCCTGATTCATTTTTGAATTCGGTTGCGATCGTCTGCTATTCTAACTAAAAGTCAACAAGTAATGTGTTAATATTACAAAACAATTGCCACAGCAAAATGTAAAGAGTAAAAATATACCTTTTATCCCATTCCATGCAAGTAAAATTATGATATCTTTTATTTCGGTTTTTCTACTTTCTCAGACGTTTGACTTGCTGCCTTGCCTGTAGGATTTCGCTCAATCAGTGCATCCAGAGCTGCTAGTCTTTTTTTATGCTTATTTTGTGGAAGGTTTTTTTTTTTTTTTAATTGCCACAGCTGCAGTTTTTATTAGTACTAAATAGGCGTTTACTGTTATTGAAAGGAGTTGTAGCAAGATCGTTATATATTTAAAAACACATAAAATTGTAGTTGCTGGGGAAAGGATGCTTGTTTCGGCTCCGTTTGTGTGAAAGCCACACCAATGTTGTTACCTTGGTTTCCTTTTAATGAACATTATGAAACGATTGGATTAGCGCGTTAACTTGCCTTGATCTTTTTTTTTTTCTTCCCGGTGTTTCAATTGAACAGGCGGGACTAACTGTAAAAACAGTGTAAGGCGCAGTAGTGCAAGTGAATGATTCGTAAAAAGGATCACAATTAAAAAGTGAGACAAGCGCAAAATTACGCAAAAAAAAAAAAGTTCCTAGCGCGATTTGAACCCGGAACTTTCACGCCGCGACGAGAAGTACCGACGCTCTAACCTCTCGACCAGAGCAGAAGGCGCGAGCTGCCTCCGCTGGCGGAGTTATATAAACATAGTGCAACCGCTTTTATCTTGCGTGTTTTTTTCTTTATTTTGACTCATATTTACCCTCCCTAGCCGGAACTTTACCTGCCGCTCCTACAGTATAAAGGGGCGGTCAATTGCACTCCAGTTGAAAGTTCTTGCAGTCCGTTTCTGCGAGCGAAATTAAGCTTTTGTGCTTGAAGCGATACGGATTTCTCCACAATTAGGCAGGGACGCTAGGTACTTCATTGTCCCCAAGGAGCTGGTCACGTGACAGAAAAATCCCTCTTGGCCGCAGCCGCAGCTGCGGCCGCAACATGAGCAAACCGGCCCTGGCCATTTTGTCCCACACTTTTATTTTTGTTTTTTGTTCAGAAGCGCGTGAAAGAGCGTGCCCCTGCACACGTTTATGGCGCCGACTGTACTATGGCGACATTTTGTTTTCATCAACTTCTTTGTATTTTCCCCGTGAGCGCGTGCTGTCGGCATCGGGTACTACAAAGGGTGGCATCACCCTAAACAGAAGGACATTAAGGCACCCTAGCTAGCCCCTAAGGAGCTTCACCCCTAAAAAGAATACAAGGAGCTCATGGCTACCTTGAACAACTACTTTAGCTCGCCACCATCAGAAATCGCCGAAAGCTTTCGGTTCAACACAAGACTATAGCTGGAAATCGATGGCGTCGCGGTGTTCGTCGCCGAACTTCGGCAGATGGCGGAGCACTGCAACTATCGGCAGAGCCGTGTATTGGGAGAGTTTGGCCAATAGGCGGAGCAAAGGCCGCCGCCAAGCCGAATATTCCCCCCACGCTTATTGCGTAAACTAAATTTGTGACACATCGTCGACCAATCAGGAGACCTCTACTCCATCTCACAAATGTCTGCAGCGAAGACAAAGGCACAGGCGCGTGAGCCTAGATCAGCGAAACGCTTTTGTTTGTACGAGACCTCGTGCATAGGAGGCACTTTCTAAAGCCACGCGCTCGTGCCCATGCCTTTGTCTGCACTGCTAGAACAGCGTCCTGAGACTGGCTGAAAGAAAACAGTGCAAAGGGTGGGGTGCGCGAGCGCCTTGAGACGCGGAGTTCCGCTCGGCACGGCTCAAATTATACTTCGTTTCACTTTATCTGCGAGCGAAGCCAAAGCTAGAAGCGCGAGACCAGCGCTTTTTGCATTTCTCCCCAGCTCGCGCGCTCGAGCAAAACCTGAACGCACGGAGCTTCCGTGCTCGCGCTTCCAGTTTTGCCTTCGCTCGCACATAAGGTGAAACGAAGTATTAGCCCCGTGCGCGACCGAAAGCGTCGCTATGGTCGGCCTTCCACGATTGGCCGAACGCTGACTATGACGTGGGAAAGGGGATTTATCCTCGACGGAAATAAGAGGAATTAAAGAACTTTAATTTTGACGGTGTTGGCAGTGTTCCTTTGAGAGCGCAATGATTTCAAGCATCCACCATGCTATTTACAAACACCATCGAACTTGTTGTTTGCAAGGTAATGACGTCACAAGGGGGAACCACAGGAGGGCGCCACCAAAACATCTCGCCGCTAATAGTCGTGTCACATATTTAGATCACACGACCACCGCTAGGGGCTGTTTTGCCGCCTGTGGTTGGCCCCGAGATGCTCGCCTATTCAAACCAATGTATGGCCAAACTCTCTCAATAAACGGCTCTGACTATCGGCACAGCCAAGGAGGTTATAACTTATAAGTACTAGGGTCACGTTGCAATAGTGGTGAAGCCTAGTCATAAAAAGTTTAAACGATGTTGTGGCCAACGTGACCGTAGATCTCTCTGGCAATTGGTGCGCGTGACATGTCACGTGTGGGAAGGATGGTTGATTGTAGAAGGATTCCTTGCAGGCTTGTGCGCGCTCCGTCCGGTAGGTTTTATCAGATCGAGGGCTAGACGAAGGCTAGCTACGGTCACGTAATGCGGTCACGTTGGCCTGATAAGTGAGGAGGGTAAGGAGGAAAATGAGAAAAAGGCGAGGCGTCAAGGGAGCATGGCTTGTGGAGGCTACGCTGCTGACGGCATGCCCTCTCCTACCCTTCTATCCTCCTTGGGCACAGCCCTCAACCGCAGGCTAAGGGAACGTCTCGTACGTGGCATCGGGGACGAAACCGTGCAACAACGGCCGTTGGTGGAAAAGACCTTGACCTTGGAGAAGGTTGTGAAAATTTTGAGGAATGCGGGAACCGCAGAACAAAACATAACAAAAAGGAACTCTGGACGCTCGCCGTCAGCACGCGATCAGCAGCCGCGGACTGGCCGCTGGCGGTCGTAGCTGGGTGCATTGCTGCTCAGAGCGTGTTGACGGCGAGCTTTCTCAGTGCTTTTGGAACGTGCATTCCACACTACCAATATTGTCGGTCTTGAAAACCTAGAAGTGTGATCTCGTTCTGAGCATGCCCAGTGAAGAGTGTATTCAAATATGAAGTCCAGTGAATATTCCCAGTATACGTAACAGAAAGCGCGTAGTAAAATCATACCTTTCGCCTGATTCGTCCGACGATGTGATTGCAGAACGTATGGGTGAAGTCACGGGTGAGATCACTGGTGACATCGCTGGCGATATTACTGGTGACCTTACTGGTGACATGATCGCCAGAGTAGCTGCGCCTGACGTCCCCGCGGCCGCCATTTCTTTTTTCGGAGGAACACGAAGTGATGACGAGCCCGGCGATGTGATCGCAGAATGTATCGGTGAAGTCACGGGTGACATCACTCGTGACATCGCTGGTGATGTTACTGGTGACCTCGCTGGTGACATCGCTAGTAATATTATTGGTGACCTCACTGGTGACATGATCACCGGAGTAGCTGGGCCAGGCGCCCCCGCGGCCGCCATTTCTTTTTTCGGAGGAACCCGAGGTGATGACGAGCCCGAAGCATTTCGGCCTCTCCAGTCGCTCTCCGAATCGGAGCTGGAAGCACTCATGAACCTGCTTCCCTGCAGCTTGTTTAAGAGTTGCATTCGTTCTTCAATGAACCAAGAATGGTGTTGTTGTTGTCGCTTCCGAACGTTTGCTGACACTTATCCAAGGAGGGGATTTACTACACTGTAGGGTTGATCAATAATGAACCTACACCCGAATCGTCTTCGTCATCATCTTTTCACTCCAGGAAGCGTTTTCAAGAAAAGTTGTGAGGCAAGCTAACAGCAGCTCGGAAGCTCGCGCTGCAGAACCCAGAAATATCTGGTTCAGTCTCTACCCCTGTCCGTTTCCACCTGAATGAGCATCGCATCGGCATCCGGTCGCGTACCAGTGCCACTCCTGCGTGATGCACGTTAATTAAACACACCAGGCTGGCAGTCGCACTGAGCAGAACAAATTTCTCATCTAGAGTGGGTAACAATGTCGCATATGGCCATACTCTGTCAGACTGGAATCCTCCTGGTTTACGGGAAGAGAGAAAAGAGGGGGGCCTGAAGCTTAGGGAAATCATGATTTTTTCAAACCCTGAGACTGGGCAGGAAACTTGGAGATATATTAGAAGGGACAAAAGAAAGGTGACAGACAAGCGTCTGAAACTCGGCTAACAATTTGTTTTTATACAACGCTTTTATAATTTTTTTTTCAAGGTCGCCTACAATGTAACACACACACACACACACAAATACACACACTTCGTTTTCAAAGTGACTCAAAATATAAATTAGTTCGTTCCGAACACACAGAGGCGGAACCCAAACAGGAGGCCCAGGAGGGAACGGGCGGCAGAGAAAAGCTCACCGGAGAAAAGCTCACCGGCCCTTTGAGCGATGCGGAAAAAAGCTCACCTACTAATCTAAGAATCGAGCATTGACTCAACCGAAATACGTTCCACTCAACTGAAGTATGATGCTGGGATGCCTTGTGCGCTTGCGGTATTCTGCACTTCACTAGCAGAATATATATTTAAAATATTAAAAATGTCCTGTAACATGTCAGGCATTGGTCGACGAAAATAAAATAAATAATTTCATTAGAATGCTAATAAAAAAACTTTCAGCCTTTCCACTCTCGTGAAGAAGGAAGACCAGCGGAGCCGCACTCGATACACTGCCGCAACGCGCACGCGCCGGATTCCCGCTTCTTCTCGTCCGACACGCCGCCGATCGTGCTTACGTCTCCGGCGAACCAGAGTCGGTCGCACACGGCGCACGTGACGCCAAACGGGTTCTCCACGAACTCCCTCCGGAACCTCGCCGTCGCACCCGGGAACTGTTCAGCCGGCGTAGAGTGCAGTCGTCGCCGAGCCTCGCGCTTGCGCTTGGCCTCCGTGGCACGATAGCCGTCCGTGGCGTTGGCCCGCCGGCGCCCTTTACATCGCTGGTTCTGTTCTCGGCGGCGGCTTTCCGGGCGAGCGATGTGCTCTTTGGCAAGGGAAGCTGAAGCGCTGGACGCAGTGGAAGTCGAGGCGACAGCGGCTTTGCGGCGGTTGTGAATGTGGACCCATTCGCGCTGCTGCGTACGTCGCCGCTCCTTCCGCAGCAGGTCTCTTTTCCCCGAAAGGGCGCGCGGCCGACCCATCGTGAGTCCAAACGGAAACTGATAAGAGCGTAGGAGCGTAGGAAACAGCGTGCAAAACAGACGAGGACGAAGAAACAAACGTGACGAGCGCTGCGCTCGTTACGCGTGCTTCTTCTTCGTCGTCGTCTGTTTTTCGCGCTGTTTCCTACGATGAATTCCCACCAACGCGCCCAACTATCCATTCTTCTATTATAGCTGGAAAGGTTGCCGCCATCTACGAGCGACAGCGGAAACCATACCGGTAGTGTGCTTGCCTCCGTCGCGTCGTCGCTTATAGATGGCGGTAGCTGTCCAGGTATGTTTGTGTCGACATACACGGACACGATCCTGGAAAACCTAGCCCTTTACAGCTCCGCTGTAAAAAGAAAAAAATATCGGGGGAACATAACCCGTGTAGAGGGCAGCAGCTCGAGTAGTTTCTGTATAACCATTTATGAAATGACCTTTTACGTAGTATACAGACACCGCATTACCAAATCTCCACGTTTCACCATCTGTTTAAGAAGCAGTGGTTTTAATTCTTACCTTACTCGAACGGAAAATAAAAAAGGTAGTATTTCCCCTATCCCGGCTACGTCAGAATTAAATATGGTGACACTCACACGAAATGTTAACATAGAAAGGGAACAATGGTTACATTCAGGGTGGAAAAGGAAAATCAAGATTACTTAAATCGTGAATCAAATGAGACCGGTCTCTAGGATGATATAAATAAAAAGTTAAACGCAAAAATATCTTTTTACATTTTTTATAGTTGATGTTTTTTATATGGCCATATATTTTGTATTCAAATCAAATAATCATCGCACAAAAAAAGATTTATATTGGACTGAACACGTGTAAAAAGCAGTGGTCTTCGGAGCAAATCGATGCGTTGAGCTTTTGTTCTACCTCCGACGTCGTCAGTTACCTCACATCTTTTTGTTATGAAATCAGAACGCAAAATATAGAAGCGAAAACTGAGAAAGTAATGTCGTATTGCTGGAAAATCAGATCGCAAAAAAAAATTCAACTTTTTTGCTAAAAAAAAACAAAAAAACACAAAAAACCGAAGCTTTTTTGTTGTAGTATGGCGGGCTTTTCACGAAAAAAGAGCTGTTAAAATTGCAGTATTTCTTTTTTACGCAGTGTTTACTGATCGGAAGCACTGACCAAACAACCTGCCGTGTTTAGAAATGCACATAGGGATAAATAAACAATATTTGCGAGCTACAGTGATAATTGTCTGATTTATATAAATTAATCTAACAATCTTTTTTCTAATCTGAATTTTTTTTTTCGCTTACGGCAGAGCGATTTGGTGTGAAGTGTGTACACTGCGTGACACTGTCAAGATAAACAAATGATATATATCAGGGGCGGCCAGGCTGACCCTGCCTAAGAGCCGCAAACAAAACCAGGAAACTTCGAAGAGCCGCGGGGGGGGGGGGGGGGGGGGGGCAACCTTATATTTAGAACAAAAAAAACTCGAACTACTTTCAATCTATCCGAGTCCAAAGCAGTCCAACTGTACGTAAGGTAGCAGTAGCACAAGACTACCAAACCGCAACCTGTCCCAGGCAGCACACAGTATTGGGCCAACATTGGATTTGAAGTGGCAAAGTATGACCCAACAATGGCCCAACAGAGCCAAATGTTTTCCTATATTGGAATCACATTGGACAATATTGGACTATCAAAGCCAATGGTTTTCCAATATTGGTGATACGTTGGCATAGGCTGGTCAACATTGCACTGTCAAAGCCAATAGCTTTCCAATATTGGATATACGCCGGCAAAAGTTTCCAATATTGGACTGTTGGAGCCACTAGCTTTCTGATATTGGCTATACGCCGGCATAAGCTGTCCAATATTGGACTGTCAAAGCCAATAGCTTTCCAATATTGGATATACGCCGGCATTACCTGTACAATATTGGACTGTCAGAGCCAATGGCTTTCCGATATTGAATATACGCTGGCTTAAGCTGGTTAATATTAAACTGTCAAAGCCTAGAGTTTTCCAATATTGGTGATGTCTTGGTATAGGCTGGTCAATATTGTACCGCCATAGCCAATCGCTTATCGATATTTGTGTCGCCTAGCCTATAGACCCGCGACCCTCTTTTATGCATTGCAGAGGTAGGAAAGTGGTAAAGAGTCATTCATGCGCTCGCTCGGGGTGAGAATTTTATTTAGCCAACTTCATGTGGCATACGTCGCCGGCGCTTTGTAACCGCGATCACAAATAAACCCTTAGCTGCCTATAGGACTATTGCAGTTTTTTTTTTTTTTTTGCCAGCTGCTCTCTCCTCGCTTTGCCTTACCTCGGCGTTGACCACTTAATTCTGTTTTTTAGATTTAATTATTTTTGTCTTTTCGAGTGTATTTTGTATGTATATGCATTACGTAGCGTTAACGTCTTCTACTTTGCTCGCGCCCCTGCCATGCTCGTATTTCTTTCTGCGTGCTCTATTTTTTTATATTTAATGTTTCTGTGCCTATTTTGTCATTGTCGACGCACGCGTCTACAAACATAAAGCCGCCGCTTACGCCGCAACCGAGGTGACTTCTAATCTCCGTTTTACGAGTCTATAGCGCTATAAAGTCGTCTATTGGACTCTAATGACGTCTCGGGAGGGCTGCTTCGACTGCCAGTGCAGATCTCATCAGTGTAGGCAAAGCAACGACGTAGCAATCGTGACGTGAGAACATACTGCGCCTCGATCTGGCCGGCCGCGCTCGCTCTGTGGAAATGTGAGCGTGGGACTCTCGAGCCCCGTTAGCTTACTGAAGTTGCAAGACGCTACTTTGTCGTGGCGAATGCTCTGCCCTTCGAACGGTCGTGAAGCCGTTGCGCCCGGCGTATACCCTACGCAGCATTTTTCAGAAACCGTCCGCGCAGCATCGCAACCTTCTGTCTGCGAACGTCGGCGATTCATCGTGAGTTGAAAGTCGGACGATGTGCTGTCCGTGCTGTCTTTTATGTGTAACTCGTTCGTGAAAAATTTTAAAGTTTAAAATTGCAATCCTAACAGTGTACAAATAATTTTATATTTATTGATAAAAATATATGTATTTATTTATTTATTGTGGACATCGTGCGCAAAAAAGTAGTCGCGCTAAGTTCTTTATTCTAAATATTAATATGGGCTGTAGGACGCAAAAACAGTGTCTTCAAACTTGCCCCGTTTAGAATCACTTTTGGGCTAGACAGCTTCTTTAGAAATTCAAAAGCTGGCCTTCAAAGAGCTCTCTCGTTCAATCGGTATTGACAGCAGGGCAGACGCTTTGCGTGTTTTAGGCCAATTGTGTCTCCGGTCAGGGTCCCGTGACTACAGTCTCGAAGCTGGTGATAAGGCAGGGCACGGAACCTGCCAGCCCAAGGCCACGCATAACATCCACTGCACTATCAACTTTGGGTACAAGCAGGGTATTGAACCGAACCCGAACCGTGAACCGAAAACCGGAAAAAACCGTTATTTTCGCTCGAACCGGAGTTGAACCGGAACGAAATAATTTTTTTCGCTCCGGAGCGGAACCGATATGTTTTCCATGCGGTTTTCGGTTCATACGCGAAGTCAGGTCGCGTGAAAAGTGCGTGGCGAAAAACACAGTAACCTAAAATATAAACCGAAAATGTAAAAAAAAAAAAAAAAAAACTTATTTTTGCGCAAACCGGAGAAAGCCGTGGGTTTTTAAGAGACTACGTGTCTAATCTGTGTTATGTCCCTGATCAGGAAGCTAGGATTGAAGAAACCAATGCTTGATTGCCCAACAAAGTGGATGTCTAAGAGGACTAAGAGGCTTCAGCGGAGGGTTGCTCTCAAAAGAAGAAAGCTCCAGGTGGACTGAAGACGTATGGGCTGAAGTCGGAATGCTCGCAGTATCGCTTCGCCCGGCAGAAGTGTCGACGATGCCATTGCAGAAGGAACTGTAGGAGATTTGTACGGCGCATGGCTGAGATATTCCATGAACACTTCCAAGATATCGTGGCCGTTAGCAAAGGTTCAGTCAATGCAAAAGAGGGAGCGAAAACTACTTGACACGGATGTCTTATGCAGCAGTGTACATGAATCCCCGCTACCGCCTTCTTCTCACCCCTTAGCAAAAGTACCGGGCCACGTTGCATTTGACAAAGACTTGGAGGCGCATCACAGCTCGACAACGCAAGCAGATTCTACCTTGTCTTCTGAAACTGCGGCGGTTCCAGAAGATCCGTTAGACGCCCTGGAAGCGCTCCTCAAGGAAAAAGAGGTTGAATCTGGCGTGCACGTTCGAGGTACTAGTAGCCCACTTTCTATAGCATGCCTCCTGGAAAAGCTAGACAAGGAGCCGCGGCTTTCAAGGGACGCTAACGTGTTGCAGTTTTGGGAGGAGAGACGGGAGCGCCATCCACAACTTTGCGCAATGGCGCATGTAGCCCTGGGAGTGCCTGTGACCCACGTCAGCGTGGAGCGAGCCTTTTCTGCAGTGAAGTTCATTTTATCGTCTCAGAGGTGCCGTTTTTCCCCGGATATGCTCGACGACGTCCTGCTTCTTCGGTCAGCTGCCTGACATTGAACTGCGCTTTCACGCACGTCCCGAGGTGTCCCAGCATTAGCTCGCTCGTTCCACACAGTAACACGAGGCTTTGCCCTTTAAATATAACACTTTTGTAAAATATACACAGTTTATCTTTTGCTGCCGTCAATTGTTTTTGTAGAATATGAGTACGAACCGGTTCGAACCGGTTCGAACCTTTATTTTTTCACTCCGGAACTGAACCGGAGCTGAACCGTTTTCCCTGAACCGGAACGAAAACCGGAACGAAAAACATTTCGGTTCGACACCCTGGGTACAAGTGACAAATCGTCTCGCTGTGTTCATTGTTGAGATGCCCCTGAAGATTATCTTTTGTAAGCCCACCCCCGTTCTGGCCTGCTTCCTTTCTACTTCTTCTCTCGTTGTCTCTCTCTTATCGCTTGAATCCGCGGAAAACGGCAGAAGCGGGATCACGTGGTCTGACGGATGACGCATTAGCGGTTGACAAACCCGGAATGCCTGCGAAGACCGGACCTAGTTTCGCGTGCGATGCGGCCTGCGGGCCTGCTGTGGATTTCGCTTCTGTGGTAAATGGTATCCTCCTCAAAAAGTCCTACCCGTATCGATTTCTTCAAAGAAGCGCAAGACATTCTTGTGAATCGTTTAGTGTTCGGTTCGGCAAACGGCAGCGTGTGCTACATGGTGTTGAATCTTCACGGATCACTTCCTTCAAGTTTTTGTGTTTGTGTGATTGGTCTACAGTGCCCGTGTCGACATCTACCTCGGATTACATCTTTCAAGTGCGGTATTTTCAACGCAAGTGCGCTGCAACCTATTTGGTGATCATTGTCCGTTCTTCTACGGGTATACTCTTCCGGATAGCCTCTAGAACTATAGGGAGTGCCTATCTCCTGGCAGCCGGGAGAATAATTCTCCTGCGATCTTACCGACAGTCGCCTGCCATTATCAGTCTTAAATAGTGTCACAACTGCAGGTAGAATACTGACTTCCTTATTCACCCTGGATTTCGCGAAAACACGTTTCGTGGCCACCTTTTCGTGAATACACGTTGCGTCGACATTCACGTTTCATCGACATTCGTTACGCGAATTGCACGCAGTAGGGGCATTCGGTCGGGCGTGTATTCCTGGGGCGCAACGTTTCCTCGACATTCGTTACACGAATTTCACGCTGTAGGGGCATTTCAAAGCGCGTGTATTAATGAGGCGCGTGCTCACTGAACCAGCCCACCCTCTCACGACTCCTCATGGTAAGTCTGCAACAATTCTTTGCAACAGGAAAAAAAAATGCTATTGTGAGTTTTTTTTTTTATGAAACATCGTGTGTTGATGAAACGATCTGTCGATAAAATGTCGTTCGATGGACTGATTACACCACCGGTAGAATTTCGGGGAAAAAAGTCTGCCAGCTGTCGGGAGACTGGACACTACCCAACAATTACCCCGGTTGGTGTTTGCTTTGCAATCTTCTCAGTTGTATAACAGCTGAGTAGTACCTCTTCACATATTACAAATTGCTTAGTTTGTACTTGTCTACAGAATAGGCTGTGTGCAATAAACTTTTAGGAGATTTCAAAAATATCCCATGTGTCTGCGTACCTTCCTTTTTGCAAACAACTTGGCGAGTGCACTTGCAAACAGCTGGGCGAGTGCAACGATGGCCAAAATCAGCACCAATGACGGCCAACATTGGATCGGGTCGCACTTCCAGTATTGCCAATATTACGCCGGTATTTGCCAATGTGGGACCACCATTGGCTGGAACCATGGTTTAGCAATGGTTCAACATTGGCACCAACGATGGGGCCGACGTTGGCTGGAACGATGGCTGAACAGTGGCCCAACATTGGCACCAGTGACTGGGCCAACGTTGGATGGGGTAGCGCTTCTAATATTCTCCAATATTCAGGCCGGTGTTAGCCAATGTTAGGCCAATGTCGGACCAACATTGGTGTGCTGCCTGGGGTCTTTCGATTTAAAACAAGTTCCATTTCTCTTTTGGGGGAAGTGCTCGTGTGACCGGGAGGGAAGCGGGGAGGCGGGGAAGTGTGTGTGTGTGTGTGTGAGTGTGTGTGTGTGTGTGGGGGGGGGGGGGTAGGGGAGGGAGCCGCGAGTCGCACTTTAACACGCAAAGAGCCGCAGCTGAGAGAGAGAGCGAGAAGTCTTGCAAAAGAGGAAAAACCAACGTTGGAGTTACAGCCATGGTCCGAACGGTCATCGTTGGATTGGGGGAGGGGGAAGGGGGTAACAGCTGATAGAAGAGAAAATTGTGAAAAGAGAGGAGGGTTGTTTTTGCCAAAGCCGACAAGCGGGGCACGAGGCAGACTTGTACACGTTACTGAAGAATAGTAAGGAATTACATTTACAATTAATTACTCGAGGCTAATTGTAATTTCTTACAATTAGAATTACCCTCCCAAAAACGTAAGTGACCGTTACCCCAAAAAGTAATCCGTTACTTTAATGGCGTTACTTTCAGCATTACTGTCTTCAATAGACCCTTTACGAAAGTCAGCGCCTCTAGTGTCGGTTGCGCGAACTTGACAAAATCCGCCATTACTGCGTCGTCAAGCATCGAGGGGGACGGTTGAACCTGAACCATTCCGCTGCGTTCGGAAGTGGTGATGTCAACCCATTGTTGCGTCGCTCAATGCACCCAAAGAGGGCCAAAAGATGAAACGCAACACAAGGTGAGTCTTTTTTTTTTTTTTCACGTTAAAAACACCAGTATTCAGAGAAATCGGGTCATGCAGATCCGCGCGGAGTGAGCGACGATCTCATTTGGCGTGTCCGCTGCTTCCTCAACGCTTTTCGAAGCTTCGAGCGCGTGTTCACCGCTTCGGAGTCTAAAGTTAGCACAAATAAAAATAATCTATAGAGGATAACCCCTGTCCACGCGACATCGTTTCGAAATGCGTTTGAACTGCACGAGTAATCGTGCGATGAATCCCGTAGCTGCGAGCGACTCCTGACCAGTATTCAGAATTGATTTCAGACAACGTTGCGTTGTGGTGTCCGATCACAAGTTGTGTGAAGTTTCCTAATAGGTATGGGCACGTAGCTTCGGATAATACCTCGTCCGCACAAGGACTCGCGCAAAAAACGAAAAAAAAAAAAAACGAACGAACGCAAGGAGTGCTCGCACGTCACGACATTACATGGAATTCGATAGAACATTGTTTTACGTTCACGACATCGGCATTGCATGGTTGCTCTTGCTAGCACGGAGAGGTGTACTTTGTCTCTTTAATGCCTGTATCGGGAGCTCCTGCTGCAACTTCTAAACATGTTTTCAAGCGCGCGCCCGGGGCGGTATCGGGCCTCCGGGAACGATTTGCATTGCTCGTCCCCGCAACGTTCTGCTAGAGCTGCTCTTCAAGTGCTTTGACCAGATTACCTTGTAACTTTGTCCGTGAGCATAGAACTCACCCAATCACAACCGCAAAAAGCACAGCATGCCATAGAATACATCACACAGCATATATGTCTGCCACAACATAAAGTATGGAATGAATGAATGAATGAACGATGTGTTGAGAATAACACAGGAGAGTAAAACAGACGTGCACATGGGATGCATAGAGAGTTGACTTTATTAAGGTCATTTCAAGAGCCTGTAACAAAACAAACAGGGATAGAGAGACACACCTGAGTCTTGACAGAAGGCTGCTTAAAAACAACCAGTAAAACAGCCCAACGGAAAGAAGTTTCTCTTGCAAAGTTCCGTCTGCATCGTTTAAGTTATACAGCCACATTTTTTTATAACCGCAATATTTCTACTCCCAGGTTTCTTTCTTTGGCTTTCCTCTGGCTCCTGAAGCAGCTTGCTTTGATGAGCACTCCGGTGGTGGATCTGAAATAAATTTGCGTTCTTGTTTACTTACGTTTACTGCATAGATTGTACAGTGAACAAACATACTATGTGTTCACCCACATTGTTTTTTTAAATAAGTAAGAGGCATAATCCTAGCAGTGCTCACTATGTGTGAGAAAAGACGCGTCATATATGCGATTATTCGTTTACTAAACGCCGGAAGCTTTTACTACGCCGAAAGTTAGGACTGGTTTGTCTTAACTTTTGAGCTGGCATGCTCGTGCTGATAGTGGACATAGTGCACGCTCGCGGGCACCACACACGTCAAACCGTCAACGTGAAACTTGCCAGCGCAGAAAGCAATACGATCAAAAAAGGCGCCTTTGCTCAAAAAAAGAAAAAAAAAACTGTGAAGCACGGCGTACAGAGGCGAAGTTCACCGGCACGACGCAAGAGCGATTCTGTTTGCCTCTCACCCCCCGCCTCGTACACTTTAGTCCGTACGCCACTGAGCCTCGCCATATTATCTCAAGCTGTGAGAAGTTAACGAGCCGGAAAATATTACCTTTCGTTTCATCATGCAAAAGAGGCCGAAGATGCGCGAGTATCTTGGGCCTCTTTTGGCGTTTCCTTGTGGACGGCGCTGCGGCAGACGGCACAAGCCCGCCTGCACGTAAAAGACACGTTCACGGCGTGATGCGCGCGCTTGTAACTTTGGGTTGGCTCACGCTTAGCTCTGAACGGGCGAGAAGAAAGAACAGTGCTTACCTCAACACTTGAACCGACGCCGGATCAACGTAGGCCTCGGTGATGAACTTTTTGCTTCGGGCAACCTGGCGGCTCGAAGCAAGTGTCGAGGCGCGGTACGCCTCTACCTCGGAACTGCAGTGAGGTCAGTGCTCCACGGGGAAGGCAAAGTCACTCGTCCCTGAGGAACGCAGCCAAAGGTACCGGGAGTACTGCCACAAGCACCTGTCATCGCTCGCTCCCGAAACGACGACGCAGTAATGGCGGCGGTTTCGGTATCTCATAGTTGCTTGACTGACTTTCGTAAAGGGTCTGTTAAGAAGCAAAGGGAAGAAGATTATTCAAGTTCTTATTGTTGCAACCTGTTCCATTTAATGACCTTGAGTATTTACAGCAACAGCTCACTCTCGAAAGTCTCGTCAGACCGTTTGTTTTATTTCTTACTGAAGATTTCGACTGCTACGCTGGACACCCTTTGAATTGAGGCACTGGATGGGAGTGGCATATTGTGCCTCACGAATGTTTTATGCTCTGCATTGCGCTTTTTCAGCGAAGCAATGGAAATACTATATTTACCTCGAAGATAGTTAAAAGCTTCGTCGTTGCAGCCATTGCCTGATATTCGAGAGTTTTAGTAGTTCGTTTCGATACCTCCGATGCTTCCGATAACGATAAGATGAATGCGCAAAAGTAGCGGCGGAGTGTCGGTTATCGTTATCAGAGTCATCGGACCGATCTACTAAAATTCTCCATTGTCGAAATCGCGAAGCTGTAGAAGTCATCATAACTAGAAACTAGAATAAGAATTGATTTATGTACATCTTACTATACCGGCATATATTGCCAGACAATAGCAACACATAGTTGTAACGGTAAGGTGATAATTAAATATTAAATAAGATTTGGCTCGATATTCTTCTTTCTTTGGATCTGAACAGGTCGAGCCTCGGCTGAGACGTTGATGAATAAAAAAAAAGTTTCTAGTATATAAATATAGGTAATAAAAAAAAATGACATTTATAACAACAATTAATTAGAACGTTGGCAAAAACAAGGAGATGTAAACGCACGTTTGTCGTGTGTACCCTTCTTGGTGCCGTGCAAAAACGCACGGAGCACTAACCGACTGCAGTTTCCTCCGGAGTTCTCCAGATAGACGTCCGCTGATACCGCGGGCAGCAAAGGGCAGGGTACTAAGTAAGCCGCGCTATGGCCCCACTGACGAATTTCACTCTCCCCTCAAGCCCAGAATATCAAGTCTACGCAACCACCATTATGTTTTTTTTTTGTTTTTTTTTTTAAATATCTGTTCTAGATAGGATGCGTACTGCTGGGGTATAAACAGAAAGAAGAAGAAAGGAAGACTAGAACCATTTTCGAAGTGCTCGCAGAAAGCTGACTCAAAAAAGGGTGACTGAGATACAGATAACCTGGCTGGAATTCACAAATAAAGTGGGCCAACCCTAGACGTTGGACTACAAGAAAGTAAGTAGCTTTTAAAACAGGGTTAAATAAGGTGAAAGATACCGAAAAAAATACATCCGTCTTTCTAAGAGAAGATGATAAGCGTGCAGCAACGAACGAGGATGTTTGTGGTATCACATCTCTTTTAGTGTATTTTAGGGTGGACGGAGCGTTGTCTCGTGTTGTGACATTATGAAAATGGGATTACGTGCTAGCACATCCATCGAGCCAGTACATCCACCGAGCCATTACATCCATCGATGGATGTAATGGCTCGGTGGATGTACTGACTCGATGGATGTAATGACATGCGTATGGATGTAGCTGCTCGATGGATGTAGTTGCTCGTTGGATGTAGTTGCTCGTTGGATGTAGTGACTCGGTGGATGTAATTTCTCGCCCTTCCTGTTATCATGCTTAGCGTGCCATTACATCCATCGCGCTAGTACATCCATAGAAGCCAAGATGGCCGCCGTGGGGTCGCAATTATATTTAAGCCAATTTTAAGCTAATTACTTTTTTACGTTATTCACATTCTTATTGGAGTGGGAGCCTCAGCAAACAAGGGGTAAGCCACAGAACCATTAGTGAATCACAATTAAATTCGACTAGGCATTCAAACTTTTTTTTTTTCCTGTCAAAAAGCGCAATCAAAAGTAAGATTATGTGTACCGCCCTAATCCTCTATTAAAGTAGTTTAATGTAAACGACTTAATTTTCGCGATGACCTAATATTTGCGAAAACCTAATTTTTGAGAATTTCGCGATTTTATCAAATTCGCGAAAAATTGGTCACGCGAATAAGTCACCCCGTGAATACGAATACATCGCGTATATCTCCCGTTCATGAAATTTTCTGCCCGCGAAATATTCCCGAAATCGGCACTTCGCGAAATGTCGAGCCCGCGAAAATAAACTCGTTTATAATTAGTTAATTATGAGAGTTAAAGAGCAGCGACTATAGTTTGGTAAGTGTGGAAACAACAAACAACGAAAATAACGCCTCGTCAACGGGGTCGTCTCCCAGCGGCGGAAGTGGCGGCGCATACGCAAAGCGGGCATACGACGGCCACGTCGGGCCCCAAACGCCTTCGAGAAGGGTTCGCGGAGTGTCTCCATATGGCATGACACCCATGCTTTCTACCCCTCTTGACAATTTGAAGTTCGAGCTCCATTAAATCCGGTAAATTCATCAGGACTGGGGGAGGCTCCCTGAAGATTCGATGCAACGAGGCTTAGCGACTAAAGCGACACGACGAGCCGACGATGCGCGTGCGGCTTCGGTGAGGCCGAGGGCCGCACAAAGTGCATGACGCACGAGGGGTCATTTTACTTGCTTTTGTGCATTTAATTTGGCATATAACTCCTAAAATAATAAAACTATTGAGAAATATATGTCTCGTTTGCTGCTGCGTTCACTGAGGTCGGGCTCAGCGCGAGATGACAGGCACGCTAAGCGGGTTCGCTCTTTGATATTTTGCTTTGCTAGCACTTTATGGTGAAATTGCGCCGAGCGCACCACATTTCCCAATGTACACATAGCAGAAAAACTTTCTAGGCTTAAGTATAGAAAACTCCGACCACATTCACGACTGCCAAATTTGCCTGGGTTAAGGCTACATTTGCGTTCAACTGCGTTGCGAGTGGTTGCAACTAATGACGATCCTCACGACGAGCCAATGTAGAGTCAACGCATTCAACGCACATGTGTGAGCTCGCACCGTCACAAGTGGTCGCAACGCAGTCGTTCCTAAGCAAACGCAGATGTCTGAAGTAGCTTTTAAGAAAAAGAAAAACGAAAGGTGTAGCGGATAAAGTCTGCAAGATTGATGCATGCAATGGCACGTTCTTGGACGGAGCTGCTTGATGGATGTCATAACACGATGGATGTGACGGCACGATGGATGTAATGACATGCTTTGGATGAAGTTGCTCGATGGATGTGATGGCGCGGTGGATGTAGTGGCACGATGGATCTAAAGGCACGTTGGATGTGGTTGCACGTTGGACGAACTGGCCCAAATTGGATCTACTGGCACTATGGATGTACTGACACTATGGATGTACTGGCACGATGGATGTAATGGCACGAAATTGGACGTATTTGCTCGATGGATGTAATGGCACGATGGATGTGCTGGCCCCAAGCCTGAAAATGGTCGTAGTAACTATAACCGAGAAGGACATTGTAAATTCTTGTCTGTTCACTTACCACCTCGAGCTTCTCGAAGAGGCACCCGATCACTTGGTTTCCTCCTCTCCCCGTCTTCGATCGCAAAGAAAAACAAACGAACTAAAAAAGCGGATATAACTTGCCCCCCCCCCCCCTTTTGTTTTTGTAGAAATGCCCATTTGGATTTTTTGACATTGTTGTTTGTGTCTAAAAAACAGATTCAGGGGCTTGGTGTTGCAAAAAAAAGTCTTCGCGGAACTGAACAGTGCCAAGCCTAACTTTGCCTTGGTCAATTCACGTGACAGTGTCACTGCACTCGATTTGATCAAAATAAAAACAACCCTTTCTTTAAAAAAGGGGGGAGGGGGGGTCCTGAAAAAAAAAATGTAACGAATTACAAGGAATCCGTTACGTAAAAAATGTAAGGGAATTACTTTAAAAAATACTCTAGAAAATATGTAATTATTTCGTTACTAAATTACTGATAAATGTAAGGGATTAGAAGTAATTTCGTTACTTGTAACGGATTACGTACAAGTCTGGCACGAGGAGCCACAGAACACGGCTGGGAGTAAAGCAGGCAGAGCCGAGGAAGGAAGGAGATCCTTTAGAAATGTCCGAGTGTCTTAAAGGGCCCCTGAAGAGAAAAAAAAGTTTTTTTTTTAAACAGTCTGGTTGGGACACGCGTGTCAAAAAATGAATTTTACGCGAAAAAAACAAATTTAGAGCAATATTGACGGCGAGAGATTTATTTGAAATTTTGCGCGCAAATTCCAGGTCATTCAGCTCGGATTCTCATTGGTAACGATGGTCATTTAAATTAGCGTCTCATTGGCCAATAGAATGAGTGACAGCTTTGATGTTGGTTATAAAATCTTCGTGATCTCTTGAAATCGCCTTTTGAATTACATATTTGTAGGTTTAAGAAACAATCCATCGAATGAACGTCGTAATTGTTCACAAACGTTTACAAAATCGTTACTTCCGTTCGGATAAAACAACAAACAAAAGCTTCGCCATTTTGTTTTTCTGTCGTGGTCGCCGTCTTGCAACGCGTCTCGCATCCTCAGGTGGTTTTGTAGTTTTATCGCGGTTATATCTGAAGACATCCTGAAGAGGGCTTGTTGCTTGTGTTAGTTAGTCATGGGCGATTCACATGACTGACTGATCCGCGGACGGATTAATAACGTGACGCATGTCTGCGGTTTGTCAGTCTCCCAAGCGCATCCGCACGAGGGAGACGACGAGCAGACGACAGCGAGGACAGACCGAACCTGGTCGCCACCCCACAGTGCCGCGAAACTCCAACATCGCACCGTGGCACCGTGGTCCAAGAGAGAAATCGACGTTCGCAACCGCGAAAATGAATCGTACGCCGCTGTTACGTACATATCGAGGCAAAACACCGTGATAGGCTTCGCGCGAAGCGCCACTAGCTTTACTAACCCAAAGCATGAGAGTGACTCAGGCATGGTCCTGCTCGAGAAGGGTTCCGCGTAGAAGCGACGAAGTTCTGGGCTCGCGAAGGGACGTTTGGTGATGCCTTCACACACTCCGCGCTCGTGCACAACACTGAAGTTCACCACAGCCTCAAGAGAGGTCTTGTTCGATGAAATCCTGATTGGACGTGCAAAAATCATCGCAGCGCGCTAGACGAGTTTTGACGGAAGCTTCTTGACGCGGACCCGGAGGAGTACAGGAACCTGCGTCGCGTCAGCCAGACAACGTTTCTGCAGTTCCTTTCGTACGTGGAACGAAGAAACGCCCGACAAAATGAACCAGCTAACGAACAAAACACAACGATGCGCCACTTTTGTTTTCATCGCCAAGAAACAAAAACAAGAAAACAATGTACCGTTGCCAGACTAAACGCTTTTCAAGTCAATCTCCCGCCAAAAATCCGCGAGTGAAAAATACACTTGACTTTATCAGTCCGCGCGTCCGCGGACGAGGCGCGGATTGCGGGAATCGGTGACGTGCCGGTCACTTGCTACACGGTCTGCGGACGAAAATCGCGATTCGGTCCGTCGTGTGAATCGGCTGTACGACGCGGTCCGATGTGCGACCGGCAGACACAGGAAGTAGCAATGGCTCTCGTACGGGGCGCAGCCAAGCCAGCTAAGCAGCCAAGCCGATCAAGAAAGAAGGGGCGGGGAGTACCTCTCCTCCACGCGCCTGAAATGCCGAGAGAGAGAAAAAGTGGAAAGGAGGTGACTACCGACTAAATTGCGTCTGGCGCAGTCAATACTGCTCTATTTTTTTTTTCGCGTAAAATTCATTTTTTGACACGCGTGTCTAAACCAGACTGTTTTGAAAAAAAACTTTTTTTTTCTTTTCAGAGGCCCTTTAAGAGCCGCAGCTTGGCCACCCCTGATATATATATACGCTTTTTTGGAAATTCCAACCGTCATCCCGCCGTTTTTGAAACTTGGACTCGACCGTAGCATTATATAAATACCACCCGCGTTCATCTGTAAACGTTCTTCCTGACGAAGGCCGGACTCCGGCCGAAACGTCGAAGAATAAACCGTCGTAACACGACTTTGGTTTGGGCTAGTTGGTTCTTACTTGACATGATTAAAATAGCGCAAACTTGACAAGGACAACAAAGAAGGCACACGTACAACAGGACTGGCGCTTTGGAAAGGGCCCAGGGTAGAAGAAATATGTTGTAACACGACTTTGGTTTGGGCTAGTTGGTTCTTACTTGACATGATTAAAATAGCGCAAACTTGACAAGGACAACAAAGAAGGCACACGTACACCAGGACTGGCGCTCCTGGTGTACGTGTGCCTTCTTTGTTGTCCTTGTCAAGTTTGCGCTATTTTAATCATGTCAAATAAACCGTCCATTGTTGCTGTTTTCACCAAGGGTTTTCTTTCCTTCTCAATTATGTGTATATATATATATATATATATATATATATATATATATATATATATATATATATATATATATGTATACAACGGGCATGGTGGCCGGAGGCCAAAGGCGTGGGTATATAACTGGGAAGAAAAACCCTTGGTGAAAACAGCAACAACGGACGATTTATTCTTCAACGTTTCGGCCTGACTCCGTCCGAAACGTCGAAGAATAAATTGTCCGTTGTTGCTATTTTCACAAAGGGTTTTTTCTACCCAGTTATATATATATATATATATTGTTGTTACACTTTATTAAGATAAGGATGGCGCGACGGCCTGGAGGGGACGGTTTAAAGGGGGGGATTAAAGAAAACGACAAATTACGGTTATATCCTTCGGTCAATGCCCGTCGCGAGCGCGCAGTCCCAGAGGGACAGCGGCGTCTCTTTCGCACAGGCACCACTCTTGGGGTAAATCCAGTCCTCGGAGGCACGCACAATGGGGTCTAGAAATCGACTCCGTTCAGTTTGGAGCCCCGCACACTCCCACAGTAGATGTCGGACCGTAGGGGGAACGCCTGTAGAGCATGTAGAGCAGGTCACCGCCGGGTTGGGAGCCTCGGTTGACTGCGCTGACTCGGAGTGGGAACTCGTGTGTGAGGTGGATGTACCACCTGGGTATTCTGTAGCAGGCGGGCGCCCTCTCTTGGGGGTGTAGGTTCTCCATCGGGCCAGGACGTCTTCAGTAAGAGCGACCCCGGTGCGTGCTTTATGAATGAGCACTTGTGCACCTCTAGGCAGACCTCTCGGTAGGGGTTAAGGGTTGGCTGGGGTCTGCTCCTTGAGACTAAGGCAATCTGCCTTCTTGGCTGCGGCCTTTTTTCCCCAGGGATCGGGGTCGAGTAGTGCAGGTGGGACCGAAATATCCGGGTCGGAGCGGATACTTGACTGCGCGCTCGCACACGCATGAGCGGCCTCATTTCCTCTGCCGCCCGCGTGTCCCGGTACACAATTTACCCGCACCTGTATGTTGTGGGTGGAGAGCAGTTCAGCGCATAGGGTCTTAATGCGCTGGCAGAGGGAGCCCTGACGGGGTGTGAGCCCAAGCTTAGTGACGGCCTCTCTGCTGTCCGTATAAACCAGAACCCGGATGGGTTCAGGGGAGCTGGCTTGAGGTCTGTTGGCCTTCAGATGGGCTAGTGCCAGATGGATGTCATCTAGTTCAAGGCGACAGGTGCTGGGGTCTTGTGCGTAGTGGTATGTCTCGTCATGCGCGTCAGTGCCGGTGACCCAGGAGAGGGTGGCTCGTTGGGTGGCTCCACACCAGGCAATGTCGGTAAAGATGGCTATTGGTGTTCTGTCTTTGCGGACGGCTAGGGATGCTCTTTCCTCTCGATGCTCTTCCCGACTGGTTCTTCGGGTGAGAGGCTTGGGGAGACGCACCATGAAGTCTTCCCATGGAGGGACACTCTTGAGGATTGGGTCTCGCGGCCTCCGTGGAGAACGGCGAGGTACTTGGTGTTGGTGAGTCAGGAGCAGCTGTCCAGCCACAGAGGATAACCGTCGGCGGAGGTGGCCCGCGTTGCGAGTGTCAATTATCGCTTGGATGGGAGGAATGTCGGCATAGCGGTGAACATCTTCCGTGCGAGCATGACGGGGGAGGCCCGTAATGGCACGGAGGCACGCGCGGTGGAGTACTTCCAATTGGGAGATTTGCGCTTTTGTGAGGTCAAGGCAAGCAGCTCCGTAGCAGGCCTTGGATGTCAGTACTGCCTATATGAGGATACGAATAGTGCGGGTACCTGCTCCCCCGAAACACGTGGCGATGCGTCGGATGAGATGGAGATGCTGTTTCCACGAAGCCTGAAGTTGGCTGAGACAATCCCGGGCACCTCCTTCTTCATGAAGGGGAACTCCGAGAATGCGGATCCAACGCTCCTCTGGTCGGTGGATGGGTTTCCCTGCGAGGGTCAGACTGACTTGCGCCCAGAGGTGAGCAAGGCCGCCAATTAGTAGGACCGTAGTCTTCTCTGGTGATGGCTTCATCCCTGTAGCCGGTAAGCACCGGTCGAGGGTGTCGAGGGCCTTTTGTACAGTGGCTATGGTGGTGTGAGTATCGAGTGATGCATCGCGGGGATCGACCCAGAGAGTTATATCATCCGCGTACATCGTAAGCTGCAAGTGCTCTATTTTCCTGAGTTCCTTTGCCAGATCCCGCATCACAAGGTTAAAAAGGGAAGGAGATAAGATAGCACCCTGTGGAACACCACGAGAATTTTGAAAAGTTTTTGGCTGTCGTGCTCTGTACGAGATTTCAAAGGTTCGGTTGTGTAGGTTCTTGATAAAATTAATCATCCGAGGGGTTGCCCCGCATTCTTCGAGTGAGTGAATAATCGCCGAATGCTCTACGGTGTCGAAGGTCGTTTGAAGGTAAACGGCAACGAGGATGCCCTGGACATAATTCGTTCCGTGACGCTTCTTCCCGAGAGGATTTCGGAGGAGATAGAGGCTTTCCTGTGTACATACCCCAGGTTGGAAGCCGGTCTGAGCTACTTTGAAGTGCGGGCTGTCTTCCGATTCTTCGAGGATGTATGTGAGCCGGGTGAGAAGCAGCCTTTCTAGGAGTTTACATAGTGTCGACCGTCGTAAGAGATATTGGGCGGAGGTTCTGTATCCTGTCCGCTTTCTTGCCTGGTTTTGGAATGAGGTAAAAAACAGAATGCTTCCATTCTCCAGGGATCACACCAGTTTCCCATACGTGATTGAGCTGGGCTAGTAGTTTCTTCTTCTCCGGTTTGTCCAGGTTACGTAACATACGCCATGTTATGCCATCTTTGCCCGGGGTGCTACGTTCATTGACAGATTCAAGAGCGAGGAAAAGTTCCCGCATTGAGAAGGGTGCATCTGGACCGCTGTTGCCTGCTTCTTTTGGAGCGTGAACGTTGCCTGAGGTGTTCAAGCCAAGTTGAGGGAAGAAGTAATTTTCTGCTTCCTCTTCAAGTTGCTCAGCTGTAAGGTTAGCGGCAAGTTGGATGTTGCGCGCTATGTTGGGAGTCGTAGTTTTGCCCCACAGTTCCCGGTGTGTATACCAGAGCTTCTTGAGGCCAGTGCGCTCGTCGAAAGAGGCGCAATGTTCGAACCATCTGGATCGAGAGAGGCGTCTGGCGTAGTGTTTGGCCGTCTTCCCGCGTACTCGAATGAGATCTGAGTGGAGCTTGCCGTTCCGAAGGTATGCTTGGTGTAGATCCTCCCTGGACTCCCACAAGTTGGATAGATGTTTGTCCGGCACTGGATCTTCTGCATAGATTTTGTGGAGCCTGGTGGCTGTGTTTGCTGCACGGGAGAGGCGCCGTACGACGGGCAAGTCATCTTCAAATTCCTTGACAGCTTGCCTAAATGCATCCCAATCAATGGCTTGAGTCTGTTTGGTTCGTCGAGCACGACCTGTAGTATGTATTTCTATCCAAATGAGATAATGGTCGGAGCCCATAGGGTCCTGCCCACAGCGCCATTCTTTGACTACGCCGGAATCTGCCCAAGTAAGGTCTGGTGTAATATCCCGGTGCCCTGGTTGGAGACCGAATCAGGTAGGGTAGTCGAGGTCGTTTGGTGAGAATGAGGTTGGCCAGTTCGGCGGCTTCTTGCAACCGGAGGCCTCTTGAGTTCGATGTTGGGTAGCCCCAGGCTGGATGATGTGCGTTAAAGTCGCCTGTGACGAAGAAACGGTCCATGGGGTACTGTCGCCTTAGATCCAGCGTCCATTGAAAGCCTGCACCGCTGAATTGACCGCGGCGGAAGCATGCTGGCTGAGGCCGCACATAATATGAGATGAGGACGAGGCGCGTCTTCTCCAACATGCACCGTGTTGCGACGACTTCCTGTATAGTGTCACAATAGCGGGCTGTATCTAGCTGTGCCTGAGGTACATGGTGCGTACGAACACTGCAGCTTGCGCTTCTATGACGCGAGATTGATCTTGCGTTCCCCCCCTTCGTTCATGTTCGATGGACGGTTGAAAATATCCATTGTAGCCTGCAATGCCCGGTGTTATGCATCTGGTTTCCTGCAGTAAAAGGGCAGCTGGTTTGCCAATGAGGCGGAAAAGCTCATTGAGCACCGTGGCGCTCTGTCGAAGGGAGCGGCAATTCCACTGCAGGACGTGGGGTGTCTTCATGGGCGATCCGCTTGATGGAGGACCGTCCCGGTGGGCGCTCGCGTCGCTAGGAGAGTTTGCAGGCGGATCCATGTTGATGCGGTGATGGTGGTGGAGGTGCAGCGGAAGTCATCTTGGGGGCGACGAGCTAAATGTGCTGCTGGAGCTGGAGTTGGGTTTGCTGGTGGTGCTGTTGTAGCATAGCCTGCTGTTGCTGCAAAAATGTTTGTAGCCATTTTGGCGGATTTTGGGGTGCTGGAGGTGCTTCCGGAGTCGGCAGCCGTTGAGGGAGTTCTTGACGGGCCTGCTTTGTAGGGGCCGGAGATTCAGCAGCTTCGCAGCGCGCTCGGCCGGGGGAGCGAGACTGGTGCCGTTTGGCACGCCCCTCCAGATCGATCTCGTACTGTTCTGTCTCCGCGGCAAGCCTTCGTTGTAGAGCCCCGATTTGACCATCCCTTGTCTTCTGGCGGTTATTGTACTGTCGTTGGAGTTCAGCCATTTGTTGCTGTATACGGGCAAGAACTGCTTGAAATTCTTCTTTGTCTTTTAACTGTGCCGCTTGGATGAGCTGAATTTGTGCTTCCGTGCGGGTTGCTGGTGTGTCCAATTCAGGTAGAGATGTAACAGCCGTTGCGAATGTTGGGTGGTTGGGTTGTAGCCTTACCTTACTTGGTACACGGGGCGGCGCTAGAAACTGGGAGTCTCGCGTCTCAGATGACGAACGCGAAGTGGGCTGTGTAGTGGAATCGAGCTTCGGGTTGCGAGACCGGCGGCGGCGGCGAGTGCGGATACGCGAGCGCCGTTCCTGTTTGGCGTCTTCGCGTTCCTTCACTTTCTGTCCGAATTGAGCTCGGGCCGGGCTGGAGGCGTCCGTGGCTACATGGCCAGAGTCGTTGCAACGCACGCAGAAGTTTTCGTCAGCGTGGGGGCACTGCTCTGGGGCCTGATCCTGTTGCTTTCCGCAGTTGGCACAGACGGGCTTTTCAGCTGGGCAGACGGCTGCCTTGTGGCCTGGTTTGTGGCACCTTTGACACACAAGGGAGCGCTGCTCCTACCGCTCAACACGCCTGGGGAAAGGCCAATAGGTTACTTTGCTGGGCGGTCTAGGGGAGGCAAAAATAATTAGGGCAGTGCCCCTGGAACCCATCGGGCGGGCGGAGAGAATATCCACTCCGTCTGCGTGCAGGGCTGAGAGAAGCTTCTCTGGCGATTCGTTTGGTTTGCACCCATGAATCACGCCTCTCGAGATTCCTTCAGTGGGAAGTTGATAGGCTCGGACCGGAAGAGGGTGCCGGGTTTTGAGTGGAAGACTGGTTGTACGCACAAGATGCGCGGCTTGCTTGGAGTCACATGTAGTAACGGTGATGGTGTTGGAAATGGTACTCACTCGCAGAAGTTGAAGCTTGCGGAGCTCGGCATCAGTCGCGAAGGAGCTGACGGCGGACAGTAGGTCCTCCGGATCCAAGCGCGATACATCGCAACGCTCCGTAGGCAGAAACTTGATGACGTGTGTTCCGAGAGTGGCACGGGCCTTGCGGTTGAGGGGGGGGGTTGGGGCTGTCCCTGGGCATTGAGCTGAGCTCTGCGCTGAGTTCTAGTCGTAGCCTTCTCCCAGAGGCCGGTGAAATCTTCGGGTAAAGGTTCGCGGGCAGTCCACTATGCTTGCAAGCTTTGGTTGACGTACAAAGAGTCATGCGATTGTTCATAAAGAGCACAGTGCTGGCGCTTTCACTTCTACTATGAGAGCGACTGCGTAGTGCAGGCGGGTCTTCTTCCATGCGTTGAATATCCGTAGTGACATGTCCGTCGTGCATACTTGCCGGCACTGGTGCCGCAGAATTACAGGAAGGCAGCTGCAGCGTCGCCGGTGCGATGAGCGGTGACGCCATAGCCGAGGCAGATGCGGCCCACCGGCCGCCGAGCCGGACTCCGCGCTAACCCACCGCAGAGCCGTATATGTAGAAAGTTTGGCCATTCGTTGGGAAGTATAGGAGACAAATGAGGAGGCGCCATTGGCCGAAAGCGGGCTGGGCGTGTTCCAGGGCGTCTTCAGAAATTCGAATGTGACCAACCGGAAGCCGAAAATAATACCCTGGCGGTGGTCGCGAAAACAAACATGATAACCGCATTAGAGTAACTCTCGATGACTGAAAATATGGTACACGTGATGTTTCAATCAAGCTCATCCAAAATGATGGTGGAAGAGTGCGACTAGCGGAACGATCGACATAATTCGTACGCCAAGCGCCGAGGGTCGGGAATCTGCCATCCGAGCGGTCACACTCTGTCCGAGCAAAACAGAGTTGAGCGGCGCATTCGTTTCTTACATCTTTCTGCATGATCATGATCAAAAGAACACGTGCGCCCTATTTTCAACCACAAAGAGTTGCTACGCTTCACTCTTACGCGCTTATTAAAACCATTTACGAACACAGACCTTTGATCAGAACTGTTTCTTGCTACCACCGCTAGGGGATTCTTTTCGGCTTCTGGTTGGTCAAGAGAGCATGACAAGCCCTCTTTCCGAGTCTTCCGCACGCCCTGGCTCTGCCCGCGCCTCCCATTAACCAAACTCTCTACATATACGGCTCTGATCTATAACGTGGGAGCTCGCCGCGACGAAACTTGCGGTGCCCAGAAAAGTAGGAGCAAATGCTTGGAATCGCGCGAAATTCAGCTCACTGGTTCGGATTGTGGTCAGGAACCTCTGGTGAAAATCTCGTGGGTGTATCAGGCCTGGTGCTTGAGAGAGGGAATCACATGTCGGGAGCGACGTGAAGCGTGACCTTCCACATCCATATATAATATATATATATATATATATATATATATATATTATTTATCTTTTTAACCTTTTAGTGGTTGTTATTAAACTACTAGTTTGGTGGAAATTGCTCATTCGGGGCCCACGCCTAAAACCTTGGTAGCGCACTACTGCCATTAAATGATAACGACCGCTTTACACAATAATTCGAGGTGAGGTTTTCTCCGGACCCTCACAAAAGTGGGTGAGCTTTTCTCCGGTGAACTTATCTCCGGAGAGCTTTTCTCCGGAATTTGGAGTGAACACGGACCGAAACAGTTCAAACAAACCTAAGTCCTTTGACACAGGTACAAAAAATAATACTATAGCCAAACACGCCTCGGCGATTCGCACGCTAGCCTTTAGTCGGCTCACAGTTGTTATTACTGGTTAAGGCGAGCGCGTTGTGATTATGAATACTTAAAGTAGAACGAATAAAAACGCGGAGAGCTTTCGCACACAACCATATGCTTTCATTTAGCAACAACGAATGTTTATTTCCGGGCACCGGAAATAAGCATTCGTTTATTCCGAGCACCGGAAATGCGCGTACCGTGAAATAAAATCTGGTAGTCGGCGAAAGGCTAGCGCATGGATCACACGGAACACTGACCTTAGAGTTTCTTTTGGCTCACATTATCGTACGCTCCCTCGATGTCCAAATAAGCTAACCATAAAGGTTTTTCGTTCTTCATTGCTATTTCATACATTGTGTGGTGACGAACAAGTTATCTTCCAGTCATTGCAATCAGCCATCCGTGGCAGTGGCGCCGACTCATAAAGACCGAAACCCCCAACAACATAATTTATTTTCCCTCAATCTCTCCTACAGAGTTCCGTAGCGGAAGCATTGTGAGTCATTCTCTATTTAAAGGGAATGAGCTGCATACACAGATTCGCAACGATTCCTCTATTCTCAACCCCCCCCCCCCCCCCCATCCACCCCCCCACCCAAATTTCGACTCCTAGGGAAACCCCTGCTGCAAACTCAGACACTTATCTTCTTTGTTGAGGGGGCATCGCACTTATTATGTTCTGGTTGTTTCTTTGTGTGTCTTGGTGTATTGTGTCCTAGTAAAGGAAAAGTTGTGTGGTTGGTGATCTTGTGGCTGTTGGATATAAGGAGGTGGGACTGAATAAATCTTCTTGCTGCGTTTGAGGCGTCCCTTTATACCTGCTTCTGTTCCTTCTATGTTTAAGTTTCTATTTCATATTCCAGTCTCGGGTTAAGTTGCAACATCCAAAACTAACTGTTCAGTTTCACTTCTTGCTGTAAATACACTAAAAAAATTAATTAACCGCAATGTGGCGGAATTGCCGTCACCAGAAAAGAAGCATTTATGTAACCACATACAGCTGCTGAATGGCTTGGAGTGATGTGTATGCGTTCCTGTAAAACTACAGCGCGACACACTGATAGTCGTAATGCCCGATTAGACTGTCCATCTACAGCAGATCGAGGGTCCCTGATGTTTCAAGAGGACAAACCTACCGCTGCACAAACATTTTATTACATTTCTGCTCATGAACAGAACGAGGAGAGGGATCGATTGTGACTCAATTCACTCCACGTCACATTTATCATGGGTAAAGCCGCATTGATACGTTCTTGGTTAAAACGTTTCCCCGGTTGTTACGGTTGCAAGTTCCGGTCTTGTTGAACAACCCATAGGCCATTCCGGATGAATTTTATTTTGTTTTATTTGCCCTCCTGTCTATTGCGTCCAGAAACTGCGCTCTGCCGCCGTCTTCGTTTCGTTCCGCCTCCACCCTTTTTACCTCTTTGCCTGTCCGCGCGCCTCGATTGGGTTTTTGTCCAGGCGAGCCTGAGGGGCATGAGCTTGAACTTGGCTTAGAAACGATTGATGCTTTCGCAACAGCCCGTTTATTAATGCAGAATTGCATTCTTTAACTGAAGATAACTCTGATATAGCCTTGTAAAGTGAAGCCTGCGACGGTCGAAAAGTTGACGGGCTGCGAAGCAGCTGAACCGCGAGCTCACCGGCCGCACAACTGTATATAATATAATATATATATATATATATATATATATATATATATATATATATATATATATATATATATATATATATATACTGACGTGTTTGGAGAGAGGACAGAGAGACGCTTCGAAAATACTTCACTCGCTGCGAAAGCTTCGAAAGCCAGGAGGAAAAGAATGGTACCAGGGGAGGGTATAGCGACACTAGACACGGCGTCCCGTGCCTGGAAGATTGAGGCTGGATTTGGTGTCCTTCGGGGCTGGGCAGAGATACTCTAAAATGTATTTGGAAATACAAATACTAGGATACATTACGAAGACTGTTAAAATACTGGTACGGAAATACGTCCGTACAAAGGTATCTCGATACGTATCAGAAATACATTTGGAAAATAAAAAAAAAAGTATTTGGAAATACAAATACAGGAATACATTTTGCCGGGGCACTAATACTCACATATATTTAGAAACAAAATTCTTTTTGTGATGTGAACGTTTCTATAAACGGCAAAAAGTTACTATTTGTAAACTTGAAATGAAACAACTTTGGGCTACTTATTTTATCTTCTCACATAGTAACTTCAAGGGGCACTGACACGTCAAAATCATATTTTTTATATATATTCGAAACGATTGAAAACGGTGCCTGGACATTGTTCTCAAAATTCGAAACTTGGAAATTCAGTATTTGTGAAGTAAAAAAACAATTTCCAAATGCCGAATTTGAAGTTCCCGCGCGATCCGCGCCTGTGCAGTGACGGCAAATATTGGGCTGCCCTGCGAGTCGACTTTCTTTCACGCCTCCGCTTCGTACCGCCGTTGTGGCAACACCTCCATCGAGTAATACAGTGAAACCGGTTTAGAACGAACCCACGTACAGCGAATTATTGCCCATATCGAACTCACGGAAGATTTAAATAAAAATGCATGTAAAAAGTATGTTCTATAACGAACAACATATTGGCTATATCGAACTTTTTCCCCGCGGGAAGGCTTCCAAGAAAGCGCAAACAATCGTCTCCTAGCCTGTCCCTTCCCCCAAAAAGAAGTAGGAAGGAAACAAAATTCCAAAAGCTCAAGTTGCAAACAAAATTGAGCTAAGAGAGGCGATTCAGAAGGGGAGAAAGCTAAAGATACACTCTGCACGCACGCACAGAAAAAAAAAAAAAAACTTCACTCCAAAATGCTTGCCCACGAAGAGAAGCGATTCAGAAGGGGAGGTAAGCTAAAAGAACAAACTCTGCAAACATGCAAAAACAAAGGAAAAAAATAAAGCTTTCTAGCGCATTGTTACAAGGCGGATTGAAGAGATGAGAAAAAAAAAAGAAGCTCTCGCCTTACAACGAACTCATCGTGGAAGTTCGTTGTAAGTGTTTTTTACTATATCGAACTACTTGCTTTATCGGACTGATCGCAGCGTTTCTCTCTGTTCGTTATAAACGGGTTTGACTGTAAACACAAGGTAAAGAGCGGACACTCCTATAGGCCCCAGCGGCCCAGATAGACAAGTGACAGGTAGCGCTCCTAGTGGGCGGCATTAAGCATAATCTGATTCCGGTTCCGGTCAAGTTAGTTTCGGTTTCGTTTTGGGCGTTTCTGCTCCGGTACCCTTCTCTCTCTCTTTCCTCCCCGCCTCGCTCGGCTCTCGGGAGCTCCTCGACTCCCGAAGTCGCTGTATTTTTTCAGTGCCTTATTTCAAATATTAATGCACTTTTATTTTAACTCTTACGATAGAATCCGTGCAAAATGTGTCAAACAATATTTCAACTTACTTCACAAAACAGAGGCTGTATTTCTTGTTCTTTTCCTATTGTAAGACATTGAAGTTACTCAATCGACACATTGACTCCAGGCTGGTGGAGCATTTTGGGGTCAACAACAGTAAGTGGTTAGAAAACATTTTATTGGACCAGATTCATGTATACATGATTTACTTCAGAAGCTCTGTATGCTTTATACAAAACAGATACTCAGAAAAATAAATTAATATGGAGGAGTTCGGCATATCGTACACTTCGTAATAGATTCTTAGCGGAACTAAGTTAACAAAACCTTTCCACAGAGAACATGCTGAATGATCCATTCACTTTCACGCCGACTCGGGTGCGGGAAGTAAGTGCAGAAATAAACAAGACATCGCTATCATTACCAGTTATAAAAGTATAATAAGAGTGCGAAGCACACACCGGATAGTACAAATTCCCAATTTCCGGCTAATATAAAAAACACTAATTTGCATAGCCTCAAACTCACTGCGGGCAAGCTATTACCAAACAATGAGAGCTCTATTTGAAAACAGACAAGATTCGACGTGTCTAAAAATTCCCCAAAATTGTTCAGGAAAGAAGTATGGCTTCAAAAAAATCGTCTAAAAACTATGAACAGTGGATATAAAAGTGGATACATTTTCTCTCGAACATTTTCAGCCTATATCCACTATTTTCTATAGAAATTCTGTAGAAAGTGAATAAATATTTTTGTTAGGGAGCCGTGATACACATTTGCTGGAAAAAGTGGAAACAAATGTTTGGAGTGCAAGTAGCACCACCCGACTAATAAGCACTTTCTGTTTTTGGTTTGGCAACCGCCTCGGTTAATACGCTACAGTTAAACCTGTCTAGTTGCTTACCAGCCACTGAAGAGTGCACCGAACTTTCTCCAAATTCCTGTTAAGTAATCGAACATGCCAACACAAGCGTATTCTGCAAAACATTTTTAAAAACTTTTTTGGGTCTCCTCTGAGCAAAGGCTAAAACCACCCAGACTTCAAAGTGTGCGATACAAGGCGGCATACACTGCTCGAACATGTGCCACACTGTCTAATATAGGAAAAAAGTGATTTACTAGTTGCTGAATGAAATTAAAGGCAGCCTGTGATGGTACTACTAAGTTCCCGAAGAGTTTTCCTGGCACGTAATATGCGTTAAGCACAAGAAAGCACTGGTGAGGCCTGGTCAAGTTATCAGACTCATCCCATAGCAGCTGAAAACAGCCACAGCTGTGGGTTGTCTGTTCAAGCACAAGCTTGATCAAATAGCCCCAAACGTAATCAGCGGACAAGTCATCAATTACGTTAGACCTGATGTCTGATGCCAGCTCAGAAATATCCTTTAGTAGCGGGAAGTTATCAATTGGAAGACATTCTACATTGTCTGAAATTGAAGTTTCATGGTGCGAAGATATTAACAACTCCTTGAGGAGGTCAGCCTTGTCATCCTCTACGTTTCCATTGTTCGACAGTTTGAACAGTTTCTTTATTCCTATGTGTTTTACTCCTAAGGTGAACTGATGCACATTTGGGTTTGTGTTGCAGCCCAGCATTTGTCGTAAATAGCTCCAAAAAGTCTCTCAAGTTGGTCTTGCTGCAAGCATCGTCTAAGTAAGAACTTAAAGTCATGGCTGTTTGAAAGCTCATCCCAGAGCATGAGGACACTTTTTATAGTAAGTTGCCACCCTTTGATGGCTTGTGGCTGCCTCCTACTTTGGAACTGCCATGCTGAAATCCATCCGAGTTGCTGGTGAAGGAAATTGGGTATTTCAGATTCTCCCTTCAGATTGGCATGACGCAACATCTGCCCTGTCTTCTTGAATTGTAAGCTATTTAGACAATCAAAAAGTATGTAACATCCTATCACAGAAATAGGCTGTAGCCATGGCTGCCTCAGGAAGCGCCTTGGCATAAACACGGTATATGCTTGCAAGAAAGAGTGAGGCACTCAGTACCTGTGCCGCACGATGTACTTCCATGTTACTGAAAGGTTTTTGAAAAATGTGTATCTCAGTAAGTTTCGAAGCCAATTGCAAGCTCGCCACATGGTTAGAACGATAGAGTTCAACAATATGGGACCACTCAATGACCTCGTTTTATAATGCAAAGTTTGTGTGCTTGGAGATTGCTCTAGGTTGTTTTGCTGAGTTGCAGAACATCAAACATAAAATAAACATATTCTTAGTCAACTTCAAAAAATAGCTTATCAACACACACACCGTTGGTTGGCCAAGCTTACGTTTGAAGCCCCCTAATCACATACCACAGCCTTTACTGTGAAGCCAACAGTCTTAAGCTCCCGAATGAGAAAACTAAGGAGACTGCGTATAACAGAAGACGTTGTTGGAGTGTGCCCAACAGCGTATGCAAGGGGCTAAGTCCACCCCACCTCCTGGAAATTAAAGAGAGCACAACAACCAAGGCTCTATCTGCAATGTTAGAGATTCGTTCCACACCGTCATCTGTAAATCCATGGACAATGTCGTGTGCAGGGTTGTGAGTTAGGTTCTTTTTTAAAACAATCTCATCGAAAATCAAGATGCACACACGATCAAGTGCAGCCCGACAGCCCGGCGGAAACAACAGCGCGAGAAACTCGAACCGATCGGCTCCACAAATTCACGCCGAGCATGCGAGCACGCGGGCGGTCATGCGTCACCTTGATTGATGCAAAGTCGACCGAACATGATGCAGCAGAAAGCACAGACTTGCAGCATGCATGGCACGGACGAACGACGCACGGACAAGCAAAGGGCCATGCAGAATGATGCATAGGCGACGGCGTGCAGGCAGGCAGGCCATGGCAGACGCCATTCATCACGTGGTTTTCGTGACGCATTTGATTAACACTATTTAGTCGTTTTAAGTACTTTAAATAATTCTAAAGCATAACAATTTAAAAACAACTACTTCTCGGAGAAAGAGCTCTAATTAATATTAACCAAATTAAAGAAAAGCGCTACGTAGCGAAGGGCATTAAATGCACTATCTGGGCCGCGAATCGGCTTCTGTGTCCTCTCTTTACGTTTACTATATTACTCTATGATACCTCCGTTGTGGCCGTTGCCGCCACGACCCGAAGCGAGGAGGTGAGGAGCGGAAAAAAGGGCGCGGGCGTACCGGGAAAAAACGGTTTCCTCCGTGCGTGCCGTGCGGCCGTGCCGCCTGTCTATCGCTGCGAGCAGACGACGCTTGACGTCTCGCCCGTTCCGGGTGAAAGGCTGTCCAGGAGGAGTCACAACCGAAACTACGATACATAGACACCAAACCCAGTTGTTTTGACCGTTTGTCGATTTCCTTTTCGAAGTCTGAGAGGTCGTCAGGCACCTAAAAAAGACCACTTCAGTCTGATTCCCCGAATCACCGATCATCCTCTGCTATATGCGTCGAGCGCCGCCATGTTTTCCGGGAGAGGATAAAAATCAAGGAGGTTATATCACACCGGACTCCGATTTTCGCTATTTCAAAAAGAAGGGCCGTGTGCGTTCGCAATTGCGTTAAAATCATGTTTTACGATTGCCGTTATTAAATGTTATAGAAATGTCGCCTACAAACCTCTAAACTTCATGTTTGAGGTCTCAAACCATAAGAAGCGAGGAGGTGAGGAGCGGGAGAAAAACGCCAAAAATAAAAAGGCGCGCGCGCGTGTGGTGTTTTTTTGCGTGTTCATGACTACAATTTGCATCGTTTTAGAGAGAGAGAGAGAATAAACTGTATAAAAGCCTAATAAGATCCAGAACGTTGGGTTCCTTCTCCTACGGCCGGCGTGGTGCCTCCCCTGCAGAGTGGCCGGGCGGACTGGGCCGGGCGGCGACTTGCTCGGCTCTTGTGACCGCAGCTAGTTGGATAACGCAGTCAGAGTTGAGCAGCAGGGTCATCCACTGAGTGCTTGTTGTGTCAAGTGTCATGTGAGGGAAGAGGGTGGGGGATCGGCCGGGCAGGACCAGAATATATGCTCGATCGTGGCCTTGTTTTGTTCGTCTGTGTCTTTTGTTGGATCGTAGCACTTGGTGCATCGGGCCTTGAATAGATCCGGGAGGTAGTGTCTGAGTGTCGCGGGGTTAGGAAGGGTATTCGTCAGAACTTGTCGCCATAATTCTTGTTGGTGTCTGTTGAGTGACTTATGTGGTGGTGGGTATATCTGGCGCTGTAATCTGTAGTGCTGTGTAATGTCATGGAAACCACGAAGTGGTTCCTTATGCCATGAGAGATCCCTCGGCTCGTTAGCAATCGTAATGGCTACGCCGACCGCCCCGCATGCCCGGCGCGGCAAGTCGCATCTCGGGCCGCGGCGATTGAGAAAAATCATGTTAGCGTGCGAGATTAAGCGTTTCACAAGTGTCAATGAACACAGGTTCATATTAAAACGAACGAAGACCATTTTCACACTAGAAAGTTTTAAGCCGTGCAAATATATTTTTTTTTATTTTTAGTGTACAGAGCAATCCATACGAAAATGTCAGATCGCCGTGGTTCCAGTTCGGATACGTTCGGTTCAAAACTTGTGGACAGTTCAGGTCCGCGCGAATCCGATCTGGTACCGCGCGGTTCTGTGTGTAACCAGTCGGATCCAGTGAGACGCTACGCACTGGAACCGCACGGCGAAGGTGGATCCAATTCGTTTCCCTTGGTTCCAGTAGGGTCTGCTCCCAGCCAGCGGGCGCGCACATGCGTGACTGGAGGAAGGGGGGTCGGCGGGGAACTCTCGCGGTCACTCGCAGGTCACGTGTTAGGGAAAGGCGCATCCGCTACGCAGGCACTGCGAGCAGGCGTTCTCCGCGCGCGCGCCTCGCTTTGACTGTTGCAGTTGGCGGCAGCGCTCCAAGAGTTTAGGTTCTTCCCTCTCGTCGAACTGTCGGTCGGCGCTCGCCCGGCAGCTACGTTCGCGGTGCGGGCGCACGGATACTGACGCACCCATCGTTTGCCCTAGATGGATACCCACTGACCTCGGCTTTGAATCTTCATATAGTGTGAAGCTGCCGACCCATTGCACTTTGGCACTGCATCTGGATGCGCTTAATGCTGGTGTGCATGGTGACAATACTTGGATGACTCGGATACCGCTTGCCCGCCGGAACTTCCCGATGCACTCAACACTGGATACTGTGCTTGTGCGTGCTGTGTGTGTGTTCCGTGCACCGCGTTTGGTGGCGACGCCTGGACGACCGTGTGCGCCGCCGGAATTACCGCTGCGCTCACCACTGGAATACAAAAGTATTTCGCGCGCTGCCCTTAGCCGTTACAAGCGAGAGATCGTTGCTATTTCAGACCCAGTCCGTCGGGGTCTGAAATCGCGACGATCTCTCGGTTGTAACGGCTAAGGGCATCGCGCGAAATACTTTTGTAGTCCAGTGGTGAGAGCAGCGGGAATTCCGCCGCCGCACCGCCTGGGTCTGAAATTGGGGCACCGCCACTGGAACCAGCCGGTTCCGCCTGGATCCAAAATTGGGGCACCAGATTTGTATCCCGTCTGGAGCTGTGCATTTCCAGGCTGGATACAAACTGGTGCCCCAATTTTGCGTCCAGGCGGAACCGGCATTTTCTAGACTAGAAATGCTCAGTTTCTAGTTCAGATACAACGTTAATCAATTGTAACTATTGAATTTTCGGGTTTTCTCATTATCGTTATAACTGGATGGCACTGAATATGAAGACCACGGTTTGAGGTAGTAATAGGTAGGCTTCGTTGACATGGTTTGTACTTCTAAAGCGAAAAACGAGCCCTCCAATGAAAACAAAAGCTCATACTAACAGCGAGGTAAAGATTGAGGTTGAACTTGGGCGTTCTCGAGCCCCAAAATATTTTCGTTTGGAATTGTCATTTTTTTTAACATAAAGCTGTGGGAAGTAAGCGTGTCTTCACGCTTACTTCCCACAGTTAGCGTGTTTGTTTATCTGCTGATCTGAAGCAGAAAACGTTTTGCTCGCCCTAGTAAATGGGGCTGGGAGAGCAATGTACAGTTGCAAAGCTCGTACCCACAATGCCTTCAACGTTCTGATTCTACAAAAATAGTTGCTCAACTGAAGCACTTCGGAAGACGTATGTTATTGTTGGAAAAGAGTGAAGAGAGTCGCCAATGTCGGGGTCCATAATTCACGGTATCTTCTACCCCTCTGAAACACGAAAGAAGAAAGGAAACAGTATTTTGAGCTTTTGCTCGGAGGTCACTCATTTCTCGATTATTGTAACGAGATACATTGGCCCGGGATTGTATCAGCGATACGAGGAATGCACCAGAAATTTAATAATGATAATGCCATTAAATGCAAAGGTGCAAGCAAGCTATGTCCTTTGTCCCCCTTGTTTCACTTCTCCATGGATTATTTTCGTCACACCAGAAATGTATTCCGATACTGAGATACAGATACTGGTTGAAATATTGTATCATGATACAGAAATATAATTACTAAAAGTATCTCAGAAATACTATAGCGATACTTTTGTATTGCGATACTGCCCAACCCTGGCGTCCTCATAATTCTGCGAATGACTGTTGTATCGATAGATCGAATTAAAATTGCACTAGTATGTAAAGTTGGGCGAGTTGGTAGTACATGTTAATGGTGAAATAAAGAGTGCCAAAAAAGGAAGGGCAAGATGAAGTATGCACACAACATTCTTTGTGTAGTGTATTTCATCTTCTTGCCCTTCATTTTTTGGCGTTCTTTATTTCACCGTTAACAGCAGTTCATGTGTACCTTATCTTCTCGTCCTTCAATTTTTGGCGCTGTTTCTTTCTGTTTACAAATACAATTGCACATTTCTCTTTTTTTTTTTTGGTTGCAGTACGTGCGGGCTTCGACCCTCTCCATTGGGCCTTCACCGCTTTGCACCGGTGTGCTAGGAGCGACGGCTGACACGGGGGAGCACATCGGTTACCTTGATGGGCTGAACGATTTTGCTCTTATACTCAGTTGACATTTTTTGGTTACGATTTTTTGGGAGGACACCAAACTGCGCTTTATCCAGCAGGTTTGTCGCACATTTCGGTGTTTACACAACACAAAAATTATACACTGGGTTATTACATCATTTACCTCGATCGAACGCGTGGCGATTGGGCATTAGTGCTGCACCGACTGCACTCGAGTTCCAGCCGTACGCTGACAAAGTGTTGGGACAGGTCAGCTAAATGCTCCATCATAGATGATTTATGTTTGCTGTCACCAGAGCGGAAAATACAGTCAAACCCGATCGCAAGGAACTCGAGTACAGCGAATTAACCCTTTTATCGAACAAGTGAAAATTTTGCATCTGTAGACTTGCAAAATATATCTCGCATGACAAACTACACAAAGAATACATAGACTTTCCAGTGCCTACGACAGCCAGCAAACACGCGAGTTCCAACACTTCTGTCGTTCGGCTCCCTTACAATGCAGACGGGGGTTCCTCCTCGTCCGGCATGAAGCCTCTACTATGTTACGGTTAGTCACGCCCTAGCGCTGTAGAGCCCTAGCAGAACGTGACAGAACTTGGGCGCGCAAGCAGTCAACACATTGCAGACCGAGCCTCGGCATTGTAAACTTCGCTCTCCTAAGCCTCCTGCAACTTCCCAGTTTGTTTTGCAATCTGGTGCGGCTCAAGACGACGACGAAGCAGCGGCGCGCTCCACAGTTCTCTAACAGAGTGGACGTTATTATGGGACAATACGCCTAAACAACGCTGACATAACCAAGGAAGATCTAGACAGGATGTGGTGTTGGTGTATTTAGAAAAATGTACAAATTGAAATAAAAACAAACACCTGCTGGCAGAACACTGCAAGGTAAGATTTAAACACACTCCCTAAGAAACCAGCGTCGCTGGTTCTGCATATAGTAAAAGTTTTTGGTGGACAATAACATTCGTTATGTCGAACGTGGTGAAAAACAAATGGATGTTGCCGCCGCCTTCAACATATACCTTCCGTAAAATCCCGAGAGATAGCGCACCTAACATCAAAAGCAAATCGGCTGAAAATAAGGAGTGGGCTAACATTCGATGTACAATCAAGAGCAGTTAAAAAATTTCTATTTTTAGGTTGTGTCCCTTTCAAGCTTGTTATGGGTGCGAGGGTCAACGAAGCAAAGATGACTGTACTTCCCAGTCAGCAACGTTCGCTTATATCCCGCCATAGCGAACTAGCTGCATTTATGCGGAGGCAATCATTGATCCCAACACCACTATTACTAGGAGTGGGCTATCTTTCGGTGTTTAAATAATATAGCAAACCAAGCCTAACATAGGGGTGGGCTATCTTTCGGGGGTGGGGCATCTCTCGGGATTTTACAGAGTATGTCAAGCACCCTCTGCATATATCGAAGAAATTGTAAAAATGCGTTATACGCGGGCTTTGCTGTAACTAGTTATTTGGTATATTGAATGAAACCGGGCGTTTTATACAGTTCGTTGTGAACGGGTTTGATTGTACAACAAGCAGCATCTCACTTTTATGACGCTGTGAACACGCCAGGCGAAGATGGATTCCTGGTACCCCAGGTGTGCTCCCTTGGAGTTCCAGGTGCACAGACAGCAAGACCACAATGGACAAGATTGTCCGACACGAAGCCTCTTTATTCTTCGACGGCCCCGGACATGGGCGCACCGGGTCACTTCCTGTTTCTCTTGTTGCCCCCCTTCTGCTTCCCTCCTGCCCTGCCCTTTCCCCGAGCCTTGTTGTTCCCGCCTTTCCTCTTGGAGGACTGCTGCTTGCCCTTCAGCTTCTTGAGAGTCTTCTTGTCCTTGTTCCTCGATGCCCTGGAGAACACAAAGCACAAGGCTCCTACAATACGGACCACAATGAATCGCCGTCGGTTGAAGCACGGTGCCTGAAACGCTTTTTCGACTCGTGTGTTTCTGTATTTGTAAGCGATTCTGTATTTGAGCAAAAATAATCGTCTTCATTTGACCTCCAAGTTCACGAATATCGAGATTATTTTTAAATTTGGTGCATGGAACCTGCAGGAAGTAATTTTCAAAAGGACCGCCGAAGCCCCTCCTTCCCGGAGCGTTACACCATAAAAAGAGTTTTCGGAGTCTCCGCTCTCGCACGTCTTCGGCGCCTCTAAAGCTACGCACGCACACTTTCGTTATTTTAAAAAAGGTGAGAAAAAGACGTTTCGACTGGTGTCAGTGTGGTGCAATATACCTGGCAAGCTGGCGACCCGCACTTGGCGGCCGAAAGGCCCTTTTATGACACGATGACTGGTCAGAGGTTTTTCGTGTTTTCTCGCGTATATGTACAGTCGGGGACAAACGTCCCCAGCACGTGCGAGCTGCGGCTGAAACGCATTGCTCTGCCATCTGCCGACGGGTCGCCTGGTTTCGAGATCACACAAAAGCGCACTGCGCGTCCTACTCTGCTTGCAAGCATGTGTGTTTTCAGGCTCTTTTGCGGCACAGCGCCTAACCAGGAATCGGGCGCGTGGTACCAGCCTCGGAGATGGCGATGGCGGCTGACGAGCGTCTGCTACACATTCCGAAACTGGAGATACCTCCTGGGGCATTGCGCCGCATTTCGGCGTGTCAGCGCCCCTTGCTTTATAACCAGTTCAGCTTATCGCTCAGTTGAGCTGCTGTGACTTATTGCTTTATAGGTGCCACGTCAGTAAGCGCTATCTCCGAGGCGGTACCACGCGCCCGATTCTGAGTTAGGCGCCGCACCGCAGAAGAGCGGGAAAGCGCACAAGTTGGCAGGCATAGTAGGACGCGCATGCGCTTTTCTGTGATCTCGAAACCAGGCGACCCGCCGGCAGATGGCAGAGCAATGCGTTTCAGTCGCAGCTCGCGTGTCCTGGAGACTTTTGTCCCCGACTTGATATTCAAATTCACGGGATAAAAGTAACTCTAGTATTCATTTCTAACTCATTTTTTGTTTTTAAAAAGCTCTTCAGTTCTTATTAACCCTTTGGAGACATGTGTCGGGTGACCCCCGAGAAAAAAATATTCAGGTTCTGGTCAAATGTCGGGGCCCCCCAGACAGGCCCATTTCTCCTTTGCGGTCAGGTGTCGGGCGCGCCCCGACAATTTCAACTTGCGCCATCTGCCATCGGGAATGTAAACTAGACTTTCTTAGTTTCTTCGCCCTCCGAAAGGTGCCGCAAGTGACGCTACACATTTTTTTTTTTTTTTTGCGAAATGCGCGGGCGGGAATGTTGCGCGCCCTTTTACGAATTCAACAACGCAGCCTTAACTTTACTCCGTCCGCATTTTACGGAAAGGCTTTTGACTCAAGTGACAGTGAATGTGATTTTAGCGGAGAAGACACCTATGATCCAAAGGAGGCCTCTGAGATAGTCTCTGATGAGTCCTCAGAGAGTGACGGTGACAGCACCGAGAGTGATGAGGAGACGTGCGCCGACGCCGTCGCTTCTTCAAGCTGGACACCGCTAGCATTTCAAGAACTGAAAGCACCCAGGAGAATGCAGAGTTATTTTCAATTGAACATATTACTATATTAAAATAAAAACGTTAAGTTTGAAGTCACTTGTTACTTGCATCACTTTTGCATAAACTAATTCTGACCTGAGGGGCCAACAAGGGGAAAACTCACATGACCCCAAAAGGTTAATGCACCCTAAAAAGTGGTCCCTTTACTTCCACCAGACGACGTCGTAGATACGTCGCCGGCAGTGATCCTGCGACGTCGTATCGGCGGCGGTGGACGTGTCGGACGCCTGTTCTGCTGCAGGTTGCTCTCCAGCTCGACAGACCGTGGAAGCTTCGGCACCGAGCACTGGGACTTCGCAATGATGGCGACACCCGCGTTCGCTTCTTGGGCTTTTTACTGGGACTTATAGACCGACACGCGGAGCTGCTCTGTTTACCAACACGGCCGGAAGGCCGCGCATGCGCGGAAGCTATGTGGACAAAAGCGGCCCGGCTCTCCGTGTTTTCGCCATTGCGTTGTGTGGCGTGCGCTCGTTGTTGACGTTGCAGGGATGCTTCTAGCTTTATTTGTGCGTCGTATTTCCTGACATCGTATGTCGTATGCTAGGCCCGACTATTTGAGCTCGCTACCCGAGCCTGAACGGCAGCGGTATCGAAACAAACTGTGCGTGGACGGCGTTGCCTTCGAGGATCCGTGCGCCGCAAACAAGGCCTGCTGGTCTTCCGACGTGAAGTTGCTGCCACTGAAGTTGACGGCTCATATCGTCGTTTATTTAGTTTTTTCGCCAAGCCAGTTCACGGCCGACACGGTGCAGGCGTACAAGTCTCTCGAGGCCTTCGGTTACTTCGAGTCGGTTTCCGCACTGCCGGCGGGATCAGCAGACTCTTGATCTGCCTAAGTGTATTTATTAATTGATTAAATACACACAGCGTCTTAGAGTCAAGGTATGATATTTTTCCTACCCTCATGACCACAAGGCATGACAAGCAGTAACGCTTTGTCCGTTCTGTAGTCTTGGCGGCAACACGTTACAAGTAACGGCATTACCAGGAACGCGTTTCTTTTTTCAGTAATGTAGTTACCTGCTCGTTACTTTTTGGACAAAGAAACGGGTAACATACTTAGGTTACTATTTGAAGTAACACAGTTACGTTACTCGTTACTACTTTCCAAGTCTTAAAGAAATTACACTTCAATTTTTTCCGTGTTTTTAGGCGTCAAGCCATGTGAATTTCTGAGTTTTCTGCGTTTTTTCTCGTGAGTATTAAGGTGAAACCGTAAAGAGATAAAGTAATTATGTTCAGTTTCTGCATGAACATAATGTTTCTTGATATATGTGCTTATGCATACCTGTATCGTCAAAACAGTAAAACGTGTTAAATCATAATTTAAAAAGTAACGCAGAAGTAACGTGCGTTACTTTTTATCGGTAGCAGTAACGCGTTCCTTTTATTTTTAAATAACGTAGCTCGGTAACGCATACCTTTCATTTGCAAGTAACGAGTAACGTATTTCGTTACTTTTTTTCGGTAACGCCTACAACACTGCCGTTCTGTCGCCGATCCCCTTCTGCTTAGTAGCACGGGCGTAGCGAGCCTCCCACGAGCGCTTGGCCGGTGTTTTGTGCGCGAACATTATGGGAACGAAATCGGGGGGGGGGGGAGTCTCGAACAAATGACGGTTTCCCTGCACATAAGCAAGCCTCTGGACGGAGATTGAAATGGAAGCCGCACTTGCCTTCAAGAAAGTGCTTGCCGCACGAATGGTTGTTCGCGCGAGGCGACCATTCTTTTCGATCCACGGATATTATCCACCTTCTGTGCCTTTCAGTCTCTGCCGGGAACTTGTGGAATCACGCTCCGCTACTTTTTTTGTACCTTTCGGTGCAATTAACGGCAACACAGCTTTGCGGCATGCTGAAATGCTATGACGCCCATGCAAAGCGTGCGCCCTTTTGCCCACACCCCTCGGCTATGGTGCGATCGCAGCGCCGCCGCAGCTCCGTGACGTCAAGCCCGCGTGTCGGTCTATTAGCGCCGAGATGTTTTGGTGGCGCCCTCCTGTGGTTCCCCCTTGCGGCGTCATTACCTTGCAAACAACAAGTTCGATGGTGTTTGTTATTAGCATGGTGGAAGCTTGAAATCATTGCGCTCTCAAAGGAACACTGCCAACACCGTCAAAATTAAAGTTCTTTCATTCCTCTTATTTCCGTCGATGATAAATCCCCTTTCCGACGTCATAGTCAGCGTTCGGCCAATTGTGGAAGGCCGACAACAGCGACGCTTTCGGTCGCGCACGGGGCTAATAGCACCAACCCCAAGGACGGCGACATCCGAAGGAGTGGAAATCCGGCTTTTGCGGCGTCGTTTGTGGCCACTTCGGGAACACTTTTGATGCGCGGGCGGAATGAAACGTAGATGCATTCTAGGGACCGCCCCTTGGGATGGCGAAGTTGTGCAAACAACAAGGCCTACGAAACCGTTCCGTTGCTTTCCGTGTTGCTGATGCACAAGTGCGCAGAATGCCACGAAAAACTTTCCGACGCTGAAAGGATGAAACGCATGTTTGGGAAGGACGACCGATCTTTCCTCCATCCCAAATGTGCGTTTCATTCTTTCAGTGTCAGTATTCGTTAAGCCAACACGCCCCTCAGTTCCCTTTGCCGGGACTTTTCTTCGGCAAAGAATATGTCGAAGGCACCAGAGAAAGGTTTGCAAATTGCACAGCATTGCTACGACGGGGGTCTCCATCAGTAGAGACAAGTAAAAGTCGGCAACAACCACTCCTGAGTGAATAGTACTCAATGAGAGAAGTGCATGGTTCAAGTGTTTTTTTCTTTTTTCAATTCGAAGCGCCAGCTTCAGATTGCCAAGTCGACTCTATGAAATATTTTAGCAGGAGAATACCCAGAATTAGATTTGCAAATTTAACTAGTAGATGGACACCCCTTGAGTCACACCGAAGACCGTCGGCCCACGGCATAATATCCAAAAACCAACGGACTCATGGAGTGGCTCAACAGCACTATCGCCGACATGATCGCTATGTACATCGACGTTGAGCACGTTAGGCATTTAAGGGTGCTTGATTTGTTTATAACTAACCTACTCACGTCTCATTTTGTGACAGGAGTAATAAGTACAGACATTAGCGACCACAATTGTATCTATTTTTGTTTAAGGAAAAACACGTTAAACGCGAACAAATCTGAGTCAGTATATTTTCAAGATATTTCATTGAACAACCTAAACACTTTCAGGCAAAAAGTGCTCTCCCTTGATTGGAGAGATATAGTTGAAGAAACAGATCCAAGTCGTGCGTATAATACATTTTTAGCTAGTTTCAAAAATTGTATAGCGAAAACAACAAAGAAACGGAAACCTTGGATTACCCCAGAGTTGTTGGACGAAACTCGAGTAAACTAGAGATTATATGAAAAGTTTTTGAAAACGCGGGTTCGTGACTTGCTTAAAACGTTCAAACAATATCGCAACAAACTAACAAAAGAAATGAGAAATGCAAAAGTTAACTATTTTTGCGACATTTTTTTTTAAGTGCGCAAATAAGGCAGATGCAACGTGTAGAAACCTGCACACTGTATTGAATCGCTCTTGTAAACGAAAACCAATCACTAAAATGTGTCTGAACAATCAAGAATTGAGTGGAAGTTACATAACTAATAAATTTATTAACTTCTTTGTCAACCTCGACAGAGGCAAACGCGACAGTGATGCTTTAAAATATATGAAATTATCAAATAACAAACTTTATTTCTAAGCCCGCATGGCATTATAAACTGAGGTGACATCTGTATTTCAAAGACTAAATAACAGTGAAAACTGCGATGCAGATGGTGTCAAAATTAAGCCCTTAAGATATGTTTTAGATTTGGTATCGCCATATCTAGCTTACATTTTTAACCTTTGCCTCTTAGAAGGCGTCTTTCCTAAACGAATGTAAATAGCAAGAGTCACCGTCTTAAATTTAAAAAAAAAAATGATGTGGGGAACCATCGGCCTATAACAATATTGCCTTTTTTTTAGGGGACTGGAAAAAATTATTTTATCTAGAATGTGTAATTTCTGCGCTAAGCATTCCAGTTTGAATAACACGCAATTCGGTCTCAAGAAACATCGGTCAGCAGAACTGACCTTTTAGAACAAAAAGAAGTTATCCTAAATTGTTTTGAAGACAAAATATTTTCGCTTCCAATTTTGTTTTTCAATTTTACAAAGCTATTGATTATTTGTATCTTGACTTGTTCATAATATATTTCCATCTGCATTCATGGTGGAGGTCGAGGAAAAAAGCTGTGAATTACAGCTTGACAAGGCCCTCGACCCCCTACATATGCACAACAACAGAGGTACAGGAGACAAAAAAAAAATACTACTTCATGCGAAAGTACAAACTGGGTGATTAACACACGCACACAACACACAAATAAAAAAAAAATATTGAATAATCCTGGAAACATAAACGAAGCGCCAGATCACCGGTATTTTACCTATCTAGGTTTACAAAATATTCCCTAAGTTGCTTAAATAACATCCTAATCAGATCCAACTTACCAGCATCAAACTGGTTGAGCAAATTAGGCAACGTATATTGCCGCGCGCGCAGCTGGCCAAGCAGGCAGCACGCGCGTGGCCTAACGGTTATCGTACCTGCCTCCCACGCGAAAAGCCAGGGTTCGATTCCTGAGAGCGACGTGTCTTTTGTTCATCCCTGCATTTTAGTGTTCTGGCGAATTCGAGAATCCTGGTGCTTGTTCAAGGTGCGAATGTTGTACGCGTCGAACGTTCCTGCGCCGATTATTCCAGAAGCTCACGCGTGTACATAAGGGGCTTCGCGTCGCGAGCCACAGTCAGTCTCGCCCCAGTGTTCGACTATGCTCTTACGCCGACTTCGACGCTCGCGACGCTTTGCTTTGTTCTGTTTCTTTCTTTCTTTCATTTTTGGGCACAAGTTCACCCCATTAAACGTTTCAGTTTCTCAAGTTATCATCGCCTCATCCATTGTCAATCGTGACATTTTGGTGGAGGTGCGGGGTACTGCATTCTATGCCCGTTGAGCGTACCCCTCCGAAGACATCCCGGCCAACCGACGTGCTCAGCCCCGGAAGGCTACCCTTCGCCGAAGACACCGAAGCCCGAAGAAGCCGTCGTATCAGAGGTCAGTCCCCTGAATTGGGTCTGCTGCCGGACAAGCCCAAGAAGAAGACGACGATGGCCAACCAGTCGCAGACCCCGGCCGCCGCCGTCGTTTACCTGCCCGTCACTCCTCGCACTCCGACGCCCTTTCACGGCGAAGCCCACGAGGACGTAGAAGATTGGCTGCAACATTACGAACGAGTGGCCCCCCATAACGGATGGACACCGGAGCAGTGCCTTTCAAACGTTTACTTCGTTTTGGAGGCCACAGCACGTAATTGGTTCGAAAACCATGAAGCGTCAATCACCTCCTGGGAGCAACTGAAGGCCTAGCTCCGAGGTACGTTCACCAACCAACATCTGAGAGAACGCGCCGAAGAAATTCTTCAAGCGAGGATCCAAGGCCCTAACGAGAGCGTCGTAAGCTTTGTCGAAGATGTTCTTCGACTCAGCAACCGCGCCGATCCTCAAGCCTCCGAAGCCAAGAAGCTGAGAATCCTGATGTGAGGTGTCAAGGAGAGCATCTTCGGGGGCCTGGTGCGATGTCCACCTACAACCGTCGAAACGTTTGTAACGGAGGCAACCAACATTGAACGGGCCCTGCAAGCACGAGCCGCTCACTTCCATCGAGCCCCTGGCGTCGCTGCACCTACGCCGTCCAGCTGCGCCCTCGGCCCCGATATTCCGGGGATCCGCGATATTGTCCGGGGCATCGTCTGTGAAGAGCTGAAGAAGCTGGTACCGGCCGCCGAACGTCCAGCTTCACTCTCGATCACCGAGAGTGTTCGAGAAGAGGTCCAGCAAGCGCTCCAGCCAGACGTTCTCGCCGACGCCGCACCGGAACCACCAGCTGTGACCTACGCCGCAGTTGTTCGTCGTCCGCTGCCTCCTTTCACCCAGCAGTACCCAGCTGCACCCCGACGAGAAGTCTCTTCGCCGCAGTACACTCACCTCACACATGCCTTCCTTCTGCGAGCAGAGGATGCTCCAATGTGTGAACAATGTGATGAAACACTCTCCGCCTTGCACATTCTCATTCAATGTCCGAAATATCATGAGGAGCGTCGCACCAACTTCTCAGGTTTTTTACGGAACAGATCCCATTCCACCCTGCCCTTTTGCTGGGAGAGGAGCCTCTTGTTCCTCATACCCAAGTTTTTAACTTCCTAAACAGCATTGGATTACTATAGCACGTTTAAGTTAGTGGATTTTTCTTTTAATGTCTGCATTTCATGAAACATTTTAGACTCTCATATCATGCCTCACCTTTAACTAAATAGCACCGTGGTTTTTCTTCTACCACTGTTTTGGCGCACTATGGCTTTAGCAGCCGCTGCGCCATTAAAACGCAAACTCAAACTCAAACTCAAACAACTCGCCGTGGCTGCTGGTAATCCCGGCCGACCTTCGAGAGGAGATTTTTCAAGCATGTCGTGACGACCCGACGTCCGGACACCTTGGTTACAGGCGGACACTGGCCCGTATTCGTGAAAAGTATTACTGGCCCAAGCTCCCCAAAACCGTCCACCTTTACACCTACCCCACATGGATATCAGTTTGTGTATTGACCAGAGAAGGGGAGCAAAAAAAAAAACACTGGAAGAGGACACACCTCCAGGTGCTTTGTGTGGTGGGAACAATATATGATTAGCTTTTGCCTAGCCTATGCAGGTCAAGCAAAGCGCTATATCAAATACAGCCCTCGGTGTCGTGTGAACATTTGACAGTACTGTTACCAGATGCGGTTGCATGAGAGAGTTCAATAAGATCAGATAACTGCAGGCTACCAGGATAGAATCACAAGGATGTGTGGAAGCTGGTGAAATTTTGGCTCGTGACAACGACAACTGCTTCCTCATCCGGTCCATCACTTTGTTAAAAAAGAATCTTGATTACCTTCAACCAACAAACAGAAGCAAGCATCCTCAGCATTCACATAGGTAGGTGGCACAGGGTGATTACTTGTTGTGTAGTTTTTGTAAATAATTTGAAAATCAAATTATTTACAATTTTTCTTATCTGAGCCACTTAATACAATTGAAAGTGAAGGGAACCAGATATGTGAATATATGGAGAAAAACTATATTCCTTGTACCGAACCACACTCCAAGTACAAATCTTGGCTAATAGAGTAGCCTAAAATTGAAATAAAGTAGTGCTGTATCCTGCATGCCAAAAGATGTACAAAGGCTTTCCTAGTGTGATGCAGATGGGCGTTGCGGGAAGCTCTTCGAGTTCAACATTGGAGATGCGTGTTGCATTCTAAAAGTAAACAATGATGCAGTTGAACTTCAAACCATATCATTATCTGAGAATGTTTCAAAGGCAAGAAAGCAGAAGTGGCTAGTGTTTCCATGCATTAACAAACAAAATGCAATCATCAGTGGTGAAACTTACAAAAGAACTGCTTGTAGCAGTTATTGTAGCAAAAACATGGCTTTTGTAGCACACATTTCATTTAATTTATTTCACACTGCAAACTTAAGGATATGACGTCCTGAAACCAAGAGGACACGCAATGAAAACGGCACAACCAAGTACTGGGGCAGGATACCACTAGCAGACAATAGTTGCTCGAACGACGGCAAGCTGAAGTATTCAAATAACGAACCTGCAGCAAAAAGATGTCCGAGCGCTCCATCATGGCTGTAGAAGCGTGCCTCGAATGACTGGCGTGGGATAGCGGCTTTTGTAGAGGCATCGTAGCTCAAGACCAGTGTTGGCAAGCTCCTAATGCTCCCAACTTGAAATCCACCAAGATGGGTCCCAGGAGCCACTGTTTTCCCATGGTTGGCTCGAGAACGATCTATTCCGTGGCGTCCTGTGGTTCGTCCAGCCTATGGGCCCCGTCATTGCCGGCGATGCTGAAAAGTATAATCTGCAGCGAAAAGATGCGTGAGTGCTTCATCACGGCTGTGGCAGCATGTCCCCCACATTTGAGCTTTTGGAGCAGGCGATTCTGGTTTATCACATTGCAAAAAGCGATGCAAGTACTATAGAAACTCCCGCAGTTCCTCAAAGTGCCATAAAAACTATTATAACTGCAACTATAACACACAATTATTCGCAGCAAAAAGATTGCTATTGGAAATGTTGTAACAAAAGGGGATAGAAAGCAAAAACACAGAACTTTGGAAAGGACCTCCTTGCATTTAAATATCGATGCAATTACTAAATCAGTCCCATCTTCGACAAATGCAAAGCAACAAAACTATTTTAACATAGAGAATAAACCACACATGTAACGGGAGGAAGATTCATACGAGTGTTCCTACACTAATCGATGCCACCGGAACAACGATTGACACCGCTCTTCCTCCCACGCAAGGCATCAATAATCGTTCCAGCCAATAAGAAGCTACTACAAAAGGGAAACTAAGGGTTGGACACTCTTCTCGGAAAGTGGCCACTTTTTGCTTGATCACATATTTTAATAGTCACTTTTACGTAGGCAATTATAAGCGAGTAACTCGGGGTTCCTCAATTTCATGAAAGCACAAAATTGCTTTCGTCTATGGAAGCTCACCGTGGGACGGAAGTGGTTTGTGTACCTCAGTCCCATTTATTATTGAGCGGTAATACATCATATCCGCTGAAAGTATTTAATAAATCATAGCGGCCAAAGCAGGATTCATGTCGTCGTCTGCTTCCAGCCAGCATCTAATAGAGAGCCTCAAGAGCGTGTTCAACTGCTAGATCGGGGCATATGCTTATGGGTGCCATTAAATTGCAAACTTTTGCTGTGGGGCTATAGGGCTATGGGTAGTTTCTTAACGTAAATCCGGTTATAAACAGATGCTTGAAGATTTTACGCGAAGAATAAAATAACACTTTTTTATAGACACCATTTTTGTTCCGATAGGATCATAGGCATTTTTTTTACACGCGAAAAAGTGTATAATACGCCATCTCTAATGCCGCCGTTAAATTGCAAACGCTCTTCGTGGTTTAAGTTAAACGCGCTCATACTTGAGGCTCTCTAGCATCTAATGACGTCGGTGGTGCCATCCGGCGGGTTGTTATGCATGCATGGCCGTCGTTTGTCCGGTAGGCCTATCTCAGTGAGCTCTACCATAGGGCGCTGGAAGGCAATGAGCCTCGCTCCGAGTCAGGCGCAAGTGAAGCCACCGGAAGTTCGATGATTGTCCAGGAAGTCGAGTGTTTGCTGGGTCTTATAGTGCATTTAGTTAATGTTTTGGTTCACGCTTTCTTGTATTTTCACGTGGGTTTTAATAATCCCCTTTAGTAATCAATCTTGAGAATGAGGCATTTGAACTTGGGGCATGTACACTTAATCAGCTAGAATCTCGAAATTCTCACACATCAAATGGCTTCTAAGACTTCTCAGGCCTGCATGAACTGTTATTGTGCAAAAAGCAGGCTCTCTTGATATTACAAAAGCAAATCAAGCGCCTTGGAAACTGTTTGGACCACCGCTCGTAAGAGTGGGAAAGCCTGTGAAGCGCTCACTTCCACGACAAGCCGCTTACTTCCGGTGGCTTCGTACCCGACTGCTCAATGTGCCATCCAGCCCTCTAGTGCAGATAAGTGGCCTACCTCCAAACAAACTGCCATAGACAAGAACTTTTTTTACATCTAAATTCACTAATCTCTATGACAATTGTTCGATCGCACATCCCCGCTCCGCGAGTGGGGCCATCTTGCATGTCGAAAAACATGTTTTTGGAGCGTTGCGGAGGCTGGCGGCAGCGTGCTGAAGACACATTTTCTACTCGTTCGTCGTCATTTGTCGAAGAAGTTCTTTAAAACTCTGTGTAAGCTGTGATACTTGCTGTTGAGAACATGTGTAAATTTTTACGGAAGCGCAGTGCCGGACGAAAAAGGTACAAATCCTAGAAAGCAAGTTTTGCCAGTCTTGCGGCGTGATCAAAGCTTCCTTGGCATGACGAAGTGCAGAGTCTCTGTGCCTTCGCACGCTTGGATACCAATCAAGAATCGGCGCCGCGGCAAAGTTTTGAATGTGTGTCATGCCTAGATGTCTTTGCATCATCTATCGGCCACGGAGTTCTGGATCGTCCCGATGTTCAGGCGAGTTGCTATCAATAAAGGGGGGAAAGCAATTCATACGGTTGCTCTAATGCACTATTAAACATGGCCATGTTCCAAATATACTCTAATAGACCACATGGCAGAACAAACAGAGCAACACTGTGGAGCAAGGAGGGTTTTCGAAGGCAAAAGTACAAGACGGCGAGAATGAAAATCTTTGAAGCGCGGCCCATATGGTCGTGTGCAATCTATTGACCAATCAGAACTAGGCGAGCCGCGCTCAAACGGCAAGTGAAATTAAGTAGGTTGATAATGAGCCACCGCTGATCAGTGATGAGGAGCTATTGCGCGCGGTATTTTGTAAACCGTCTAACGACGATAAAAAAAAGTACTCCCCCCCCCCCTCTTCTGTCGCCAATTAGTTACAAATACAGTCGTCAGAGTAAACTAAAACGCTGCTCCAGAAGCCCATACGGCTTCACGCACATTGCACTCGCAAAACATATCCAAACGGTGTCGATTCTTGATTGTCATTCAAGCGTGCGAAGGCACGGAGACGCAGCGCTTCAGCGTGCCAAGGAAGCTTTGATCATGCCGCGAGACCGGCCTAACATGCTTTCGACGAATTCTGCCTTTTTCCTGCGGCACTGCGCTTCAGTAAAAATTTTCACATGTTCTCAACGGCAAGTTTCACGTCTCACATAGGGTTTTAAAGAACTTCTCTGAATGACGACGAACGAGTAGAAACCGTGTCTTCAGCACGCTGCCGCCAGCCTCCGCAACGCTCCAAAAACGCGATTTCTCAACATGCAAGATAGCCGTCCGGTCGCCGCACTCGGGCTGCAGCGACTACGCGCGGATGCGCGATCCAGCAAATTGTCCTAAACGTCATTGTATAAACTAGAGAAAACACGACATGCTCTCAGTACGCGACGGCGCTCTTTATAATTATTCAACGAGCGCGGTTCAGTGTTTCATGTGAAAATTTGATTTCTTTGGTTCTTACCGCGCCCGAAAGCGAAAGGGTGACGGCGCCTGAAAGCCAAAAAGGTACTTACAGAAAGAGTTCGGGAGAGCCCAGAGCAAACCGAACTCCCATGGCAATGAGCCCTGTGCCTGCGCACGTCCATCGAGCGAGTCTGATGCGTAGATAAGTTTCCCTCGTGCAACTGAGTCGGGAAGCTAAAGAGCGTATTCTGACTCAGCCTGCGCCATGGCGTTTAGTTACGCGTCTTTCATTCCTTCTGCACTTTTGTTATCTCGCAAGGCGCATGCGAAAATGAGTTGGCTTACCTTTTTAGTGCTGTTGAATGGTGACAGGAAATCGCGGTTCCCGCACGAGCAAGCGTACGGACCGGTGTTGCCGGTGGGCCGGTGCAGCGACGGCAGCGAGTAAACAGGTAAACATCGTGACGGACGGTCGCTCCTCGATCCTCTCGCTCGCATAGCCCGCTTGTCTTCGTCCGCGAGCTGAGTGCGCCGGCTTTCGGGTGGGTCTCCCTCCGCCGCTCAAAGAGATCTTCGCATTCGCATGAAGGGCACGTAACATGAAACATCTGCCAACAAGAAAACTATCCCTAGAGCAAACGTGGCGTGTGTTATGTGTTTTTGCTTGAAAGAAAAGGGAACACAGACCTGAACTAAGAAATATGTGAAGCCGTACATTTACGGACTTGTGCCGTCATGTCGCCTACACGGCGTTTTGCCCGTGCGCGCTTCTCACAGCGCTTTCCAGTTTTGAAAAAGTATGTTGACTTACGGTTTTTTTTTACAGTGTGCAAGAGACCACTGGATTCACACCTTTCCATCTGGTGCATGGTCGGAAGGTAACGACCATGCTGGACGCGATGCTGCCCTATGAGCCCGCTGACAATGAAGCCGAAGAAGTCCGCCAGCTCGGCCGACTCCTGATCCAAGACCAGCAACGCGTCGACGCGGGCCGCTACAACCTTCGTCGCAGGGACGTCTAATTCCAGCCCGGAGACAGGGTGTGGGTGTGGACGCCCATCCGTCGCCGCGGCCTTAAGGTGCGTTTATACTCCAACGCAACGTCAACGGGCGTGCGCGCCCGACCTCGTTGCGTTACGTTACTGCGAAAGGAGCGTCTATAATCCGACGACAGTCGAACGTAACGCAGCGCAGCGCGCCTCGGCGACCGTCGGCGAAGCTTTCGCCGAGGTAGGGCCTGCTCGAATCTCGGCGTCGGCTGGCGACGGTCGTTACCCAGAAGCCTTCACGCCAGCTCCCGTGTTTGCCGTGCTCCCGTCGTTGCCCCAGTACGGGCATCGGTCGGGCTGTGTTGTCCTTTCGTCTGCCTGCCGTTCGGGCTTGTGTCATGTAGGGTAGACGCTGCTCAGTTGAATGTGCTTCTGTTGGCGCTCTGTTTATTCCGTTCAGCTCGATGGAGTGGGCCGGCGCGTCGACGTGGACCTGTCTCGGAGCCGTAAAAATGTGTAGGCCTAACGACACCGCGGACGCGCTTGAAGCTCTTCGACGGACATCGGCTTCCCATTTCGGTGTCATATCCGTGAGTTTTTGACGCTAAAGGCTAGTTCATGAGGTTTGTGCACAGGACATATGTTAGAAGCTGGTCGCTCCTAACCACCATCTGCTGCTTTTTCGCTGAAGTTGGTCGACACGACGACTGGCTGATAGTTTTGTTTTTCTTTCGCTGACCACGTATGACCTTCGTACAGGAAATAAATGCCTTTCTGCGCAAGTTACCTTGGTTATTTCCTCGTTTTAGAGCGTACCACATCGCGAAGATATCAACTGCCACGAACCACAGCTTTTGACACATTTACCTGCCTACATCATCACCGTCACAGGACAGCCGGGCAGCGCTGCAAGTTGCGAACGGAAGCGGAAATTCGCAGCCAGCGAGACAAAACAACGCGGTCGCCATGGTGACGCGCATGCGCAATGCGAAGCAATTCGTTGGAGCGCGTTGAACGACGCCGCACTATAAACACGGTTGACAATTCTTTTCGCAGTACAGCGCGGCGTGGCGAAGTGGACGATGAACTTCGTTTCACGTCGCTGGACGTTAGGTTCGTCGACGTCGGAGTATAAACGTACCTTTAGTGAGAAACTGCTGAAACGGTACTTTGGACCGTACAAGGTACTTCGTCGCCTCGGGGAGCTCAACTACGAGGTGATGCCCGACGAAACACGAACATCGTCACGCCGCCCACCACGACCTGAGGTCGTCCACGTCGTGCGCCTGAAGCCGTACTACGCTCGATAGGACTGTGGACCTTATGTGCTCCAAAGGACTCTTCTGTTTATCGTTCTTTTTTATTTTGTTTTAGTTTTGTGTTGCATCGGGGCGATTCACTTTTTGAAGGGCGAGTAATGCCGCGCGCACAGCTGGCCAAGCAGGCAGCGCACGCGTGGCCTAACGGTTATCGTACCTGCCTCCCACGCGAAAAGCCAGGGTTCGATTCCTTGGAGCGACGTGTCTTTTGTTTATCCCTGCATTTTAGTGTTCTGGAAAATTCGAGAATCCCGGTGCTTGTTCGAGGTGCGAATGTTCTACGCATCGAACTTTCCTGCGCCGATTATTCCAGAAGCTCACGCGTGTACATAAGGGGCTTCGCGTAGCGAGCCACAGTCAGTCTCGCCCCAGCGTTCGACTCTGCTCTACAGCCGACTTCGACGCTCGCGACGCTCTGCTTTGTTCTGTTTCTTTCTTTCTTTTATTTTTGGGCACAAGTTCGCCCCATTAAACGTTTCAGTTTCTTCAGTTATCATCGCCTCATCCATTGTCATTCGTGACAATATCTAATCATCTGAGAGCCGTAATTCGTCCTCCGCGCTACCATTTCCCAATGTTCTGCGTGTCTAGTGGTGTAAACCGTTTCCTTTACAGATAGATGTCCCAAATTCGTAAGAAAACGCGTGTTTCTGTAGCTTTCCAATTTGAATGTATTGCTAAGTCTATAGTTCGATAAATTGTATATATTAATAATGCAGAGAGCCGTAAACAGACCAGCGGTATGAGAGTCAAACGGGACGGCAGCGATAGACCTCAATACACTTTTCTGTAATAAAAGTATTTTCTCAAGATTGAATAATGTAGCCCAGCCCCTGACAAGATGGCAGTAATTTAAGTGGGAATAAAACAGTGAATTATAGATTAGTTACTTCACATTCTTTGGCAAAATTGATTGACGATGGTGTATCAATCCAGCTATTCGTGACAGTTTAGGGTTTATGAAATTAATGTGTTTGTCTCAGGTCATATTTTCAGAAACAAATTACTCCCATTGCCCGGAAATGACTCAGAATCTCGATTGGAGTTGAATTTAGAGTGATATCTCGCGTTAGTCTGACCGATTTACCTTTGGTGTGAAAAAGTACAGCTTTCTTTTTGTTTTTGTTTATTTGTAATGAGTTCATCCGACTCCAAATTTTCAGTTTGGACAACGTCAGATTTGCGGTGTCCACTAGCACATCGTAGTCCTCTCCCGAAATAAGTATTGTTGTATCGTCAGCATAGTTTACAAATTTGACTCTTGGGTTAATGTTTACGACGTCATTTGCATATAGGTTAAAAAGGAGGGGACCTAATATACTGCCCTGAGGAACACCAGAAACTATTGGTTTTACTGAGGAAGAATTCCCATTTAGGCAAACATACTGGGCTCGACGCTCCAGGTAAGACCTAAATATCTGTAACGCGTGTGCCCGAGTGCCATAAATGTAAAGCTTTTTTTAGTAAAATTTTGTGATGAAGGCAATTAACCGCTTTCGTGAAAAATACAAAAACTCCCAAAACCGTTTTTTTTTTTCTTCAAAAATTTGCAAGTTACTCTTTCTGCACACGTCAAGCGGCATCCGATGAACGATGTTTCCTAAAACCAAATTGCGAATCTGTAATCAGTTTGAATTTCTTTATGAAATTTTTCAAGCGGATATAAAGCACAATTTCCAGAGCTTTGGAAAAGACCGGAAGTATTGATATGGGACTGTAGTTTCCCATTTTATTCCTCTCTTTTTTATATAAAACCGAAATTTTAGCTATTTGCATGCGCTTTGGGATTGCTGAAGTTACCAAAACCAGGTTAAAATATGACTTAGTATTGCAGCTACTAAATCAACAACTTGCTTCACTCGCCTTATCCGGATGCCATCCGCATCACAGCTTCCGCTATTTTTTGATTGCAGGATAAGATAAATTACCTCAGAATCACTAACTGGTTCAAGATATATTGAGGCGTCGTTGCTGGCGTCAAAAAAGCTACAATTAAAGTTATGTTTGGTGCTCGTTATACTCACAAATGGTCATGGAAAGCGTTAGACAATAAACAACCTGTCAGTATTACGCTATCACACTCTATTTGTTCGACATAGCTTCTTGGTTAATTGCGACCTAAAATTGAGTTTATCTGTTTCCACACAAGATCCACACGTCCGTTTGTGGACTCAAAAACGTCGGAATGATAACGGATTTTGGCGCGTTGAAACTCCTTTGTCAAAGCATTGCGATATGACTTAGATACCCTCAAATTATCTAGGTTTATGGTTGGACTAGAAAAGCTCGAGATCTATGGTTTTCGCGGAAACGCTTTAGCTCTTTTAAAAGGGGGGGGGGGGGGTGCAACAATTTCCGGACTGTAAGGATCGACGAGGACTCCGCGGGTGAGCCGCTAGCACCAGGTAGAATTGGCTGGGGGCAAAGCGATGGTGTATAAACACTTCCCGTGGTCGGCGACCTCGAGAGACAGGCGTACCTCACGGCGGGAAGTTCGGAACGCGCGTTTTCTGCCGAGAGAATCGGAGCGTGTGTTTCGGGCCGGGAGAACGCAGTAGGCTCTGGCCGGCGCCGTTTACACGGCGCGTTTACATCGGTTTAGTCTTTCTCGCCCGAGTGTGGGGGGTCGAGGCAGAATGGCAACTTCAGACCGCGTCTGGCAGAATGAATTACGGGATGGCTTACTAAGTCGGCGCTATCCACACCGGGGTCGGTTGTCCGCTTCGCCTTGCGAGAAATGGTTTTGCTTGCATTCGAACCAGCCCGACCTTTGACCGTGAGATGTACGCAGACCGCGGGTTCCCACGCGGGAATATAGGCAGTTGCCACATGGAGAGAAAGTCAGCAGATTGGTTGTGGCCTTTCGGCCAGTGGGAAACGCCTGTCTCACGACTCGTCGAGGATTCGCCGGTCCACTAAAAGGGGACGGACCAACGAGTGACTTTGATGGGAAACTCAGCAAGTGAGTTTAGTTCGGGCTGGGGCTCAAGAGCTGACGCTCCGATAATTGAGTCAAGTCGTGGGATTCCAAGGGACTTTGTTCCCGTAATCGGGACGTAATCCCACGAGCCAGCCAACTCCCGACCTTGGATAAGCTAACACCTGACCACCTACTTCCCAACCCCGTTAAGGGGAAGTTATCATTTCGAAGTACTATTTCTCTTTATATTTTCATTCGCTACAAAAGTATTAAATTGTTTATTGAAACTTAATTCCTAAGTTCAACTGAATTAGTCGTCGACGGCCAAGGGAAGCAACTTCGTCTCCGGCAAGACCCGCCCAGCTTCCCACAACGAAGTCCGTCACCCTATCCGGACCTGGCAATCCGGACGGCGCAAGGTGACCGAGCAATGTAGGAACCCGTACTCGGGCGTCGGTAAAATATTTGTGGAAGTTGCCCTCTGACACTTCTGAAGTAAAGAACAAACACAAAAACGAGTTCGCCTGCGCATCCTAGTTGTTGTGCAAAAAAAAACATAAGTATTGGCATTTTTGGCACCCCTCAACTCACACCCAGTCTTCAGGGTGACACCTGGTCGCACTCCTAGTGACGTAATTTGGGGTGCCGTTTAGGTTTCCGAGTGCTTCCTCGAAGGACTCTTCCTCTCCCTCTCTCTGCTGACATTAGCGGGCGTTTAGTAAGCTGTTAGCGCCTCGTGCACAGTGGTAGTTGCTTGACACGCTCAAAACTGAAGCAATTAGAGAAATAACTGTCCACCGAGAAACACCGTAACATCCGTGTGTCTACCAATAACGAATGGGTACCAGATTTCATCCGCCGTGAGAATACAACAATTTGGACTGATATCCCATACCAAAATATCAGATACAGGCCGGAATGAAAAATGCCAGTTCAGCCTGGATCTAAAATTGAGACACCAAACTGTATCCCGCCTGAAACCGCACAGTTCTAGGCGGAATACAAACCGGTGTCCCAATTTCAGATCCAGGAAGAACCGGCTGGTTCCAGTGGTTCTGCAAAGCCACTGGTACCGCGCGGTACCAAACGGTGCCCCAATTTCAGACCTAGGTGGCGTGGCGCAGGAATTCCGCGGCGCTCACCACTGGACTCTACAAAGGTATTCGCGCGATGCCCTTAGCCTTTACAAGCGAGAAATCGTCGCGAGTTCAGACCCAGGCGGAACAGCCTGGGTCTGAAATAGCAACGATCTCTCGCTTGTAACAGCTAAAGACATAACGCGAAATATTTTTGTAGAGTCCAGTGGTGAGCGCAGTGGGAATTACGACGGCGCACACGGTCGTCCCGGCGTCGTCATCAAACACGATGCACAGAACACACACACAGCATGCTCAAACACAATATCCATTGTTTAGGGCATCGGGAAGTTCCGGCGGGCAAGCGGTATAAGAGTTGTCCAAGTATTGTCACCAAGCACACAAGAGCCAAGCGCATCCAGATGCTGGGCTAAAGTGCAATGGGTCAGCAGCTTCATACTATATGAAGATTCAAAGCCGAGGTCAGTAGGTATCCATCCAGGGCAACGATGGGCGCGTCAGTATTCGTGCGGCCGCAGCGCGAACGTTGCCACCGGGCGAGCGCCGGCCGACAGATTGACGAGGGCGGAAAAGAACCGAAACTTTCGAAGCGCTGCCGCCGACTGCGACAGACAATGTTAGGCGCGGGCGTGGAGAACGCCCGCTCGCAGCACCTTCGCAGCGGATGCGCCTGTCCCTAACACGTGACGTGCGAGAGACCGCGGGAAAGAGAGCAGGAGTTTCCCGCCGACTCCCTTCCCCCTCCTCCTCCAGTCACACATATGCACGCCCACTGACTGGGAGCAGACCCTACTGGAACCAAGGGAATCGGATCGAATCCGCCCATAACCATGTGGCTCCAGAGCGTTGCGTCTCACCAGAACCGACTGGCTACACCCAGGACCGCGCGGTACTAGATGGGACCCGCGCGGATCTGAACTGTCCACTAGTTTGGAAACACGCGGCTCCGAACCGAAACCGCTCCGATCTGACATTTTCGTACGGGATTCCAGCCACTAGATGGAACTGAATTTGGCACGCCATCACCCGGGAGCTTTGGATAGCAGTGGAAGTGCCTGGATTAACGTTCGCCAATGCCGCCACCTGCGTCTCCAGCGAGATTGGTGAATACCTAGAACGCCGCCACAGGGAGATCGGAAGGCAGGCGCTGGGATATTACGGACGAGTGGCAAATGTACTGATTTAGGAGAGATCTCGGCTGGTCTAATTTTGAGGCGCGGGAGGCCAGCAGTAAGATGGAATATTGGCTTATGGATGGAGATTGCAGGGCGAGACGGGTATTCATGTACATCCACCTACAAAACGTACACACAACATGAGGCGACGTCTCATCCGGCTTGGTACGAAGTAGAGTGCTTTCGTTATGGTCGTCGAGCCTACGTCTAAGAAAGACTGGGTCACCCAGGTGCGATTGCAAATCAAGACCATAGAGGCCCAACGATGGAAGGAAGTGATGCAAAGACACACGAGCATGCACCTTTACGCATCTTTTAAAAACGTAATCGCCCCCATCACCTTTTGTGGGAATACAATGGGCAGCAGACTCCTCATCGAGGCACGAGGTGGGCCTTGCGCACCCGCCTTTACCGACGGAAGTACGACGCCAACATGACAAATACGCGTTGCAGTGCATGTGCTGATGCGAAAGAGAGTTCCACATTCGCTTCTCGAGTGTAATCACTTGTGCCTGCACCAAGAGTCGGCACAATCGACCTGGCCCTCGGGTTTACAGAAAAGCAGAATTGCCTCACGTGTTCCAAACAAGGGCTGGAGTCTTGGTGGTTTTTCACGTGTGGACTTGTGAGATGGAATCACTCCTTTTCTAAAACTGTTTCTTTTTCTTTGGGAAGGGAGGGGGGGGGGGGGGGGCTCGGGGCGTGTCTATTGTAGACTTTTGTTTTAAAGGGAATGCGCCAGAAAATACATACATACATACCTACAGTCTATTGCACTCGATAACATCAATAATCTGTCTTTAACTTTAAGAATTAACTATTGGGGTGTGCGAATAGTAATTTTTGAAACCGAATAGAATACCAATCGAATAATTGTGACACCGAATCGAATACGAATATGAACCGAATAATTTTCGAATAGTAAGTAGACAGCTACTAAAGAAGAGCAAAAAGATTATAAAATTATTTTATTGTTTTAAAATGTTTCTTAAAATTATTGTCAAAACGCGACTAGACGATAATAACTAGAGTTCAACTATATATATTTAAATAAAGACAAAAGCTACTAAAATATTAGAATGCTAAACATAATATCACGGTTCACGCAGATGCTGAACATAAAATCACAATTCTCTTGAGCCTGGTGCATCCAGAAGCATTGTGCGTAGTAGGAACTCTACATTCTCTTTTTATTCCTTGTTGTAGCAGATATTTTTGAATTGAGGTTCAAGGAAGAAGGAAAGGGCGTGATGTGTCTGTGTGCTTACGTATCCCGTCCGTTGACTGGGCGATTATCTGTGGTTCATCTCTCTGCAACAGAAATTATTTTTGATATGATGTTCGCCTTTGATCTGACGCAGTTAGTTCAGGATCCAACCAGAGTACATGGAACGTACCAGTCGCTAAATTCTTGATCTTGTTTTCGTAAACAATTCGCTTACTGATTGCACCATAGCTGTTGAACAGGGTATATCAGATCACTATTTGATCCTCTTGACCTGTTTGATTCAGCGCTTTTCACATACAAAAAGATTTATATATTCACTTTTCAAAGACTCTTCGCGAGCTGACGATACTAGCATATTCGATTATCTTGACATAAATCTTTATAATTTCACTGATACAAATGTTAATGCCTTTGGCTAAAAATTAAGCACTTTTGTGAGTACTGCCTTGACAAATTCGTACCTACAAAATACAAGCGTATTAATCGTAATAGTCCGTGGATTAATAGAAAGATCGTACATCTCAAACGCAGAATAAAACTAGCGAAGAAAGCAAGGCCGGTTAACTGTGACGTCGCTAATCTGCAGAGCGATCTTCGTAGCCTAATTGCTGAGGCTAGGGACAACTACTTCTCCGGTACGCTTCTAAAGTATCTTAAACAGGACCCCCAAAAGTTTTGGCGCTACTTGACTGAAACAAATAAGCCCGTTGTGCAAATCATGGTGAATGACACTGTCTCTACTGATCCTGGTGTTATAGCGTGACATTGCAATGAGTATTTTCAGTCGGTTTTCTCGTATAACCGTAACCATGATTATGTCAATGCAGTGAGTGCGCAGGCGAGCTGGTGGATGTTAACCATTTTGACTTAGCCCGAGACTGAGGCAGGAAAAAAGGAAAGTTTCAAAGTGGAAGAAATTCCTTTTTCTTCCACTTTGAAACTTTGCTTTTTTCCTGCCTCAGTCTCGGGCTAAGACAAAATGATTATGTTATTTATACCGGATCAAACTGTCACTCCCCTATTGAAAACAATTCCATAGTAGGCATACTGGGCCAGTATCAAACCGTATTAGTGGACGGGAAAACTGGGTAGTTTTACTGGGAATACTGGGTCGGTATCAAACTGGATTATTAAATGGATATACTGGGAATACTGCTAGTTTTACTGAGGATACTGGACCAGTATCCCCAGTTCCCTGGTTACTACAAGTATCAAACTGGGTTATCGAACATGGGTATACTGGATGCACTGGTAACACTGGATTTGCTGGGCCTATGATAAAACCAGCCTTACTGGACACAAAGGTACACCGGTTGTACCAGTTTCACCGGTAAAACCGGTACAGCCAGTGTACTTCTGTGACCAGTATGGCTGGTTTTACTATATGCTCAGTAAATCCAGTTTCACCATACTGAAAACACAGGCCATAAACTGTCGCAACCATTTTATTTGCATTGAAAATTTAAACAATCCTTTAGTGGTTTTGTATAGGGTCATTCCATGCCAAAACCTTGACGATTTCGGTAATATTTTCTATGTGCTTAAAACTTTTAACACGAATAAATGACATAATAAGGATTAGTAAATCCAGGGCTCAAAACCTTTGTTTTGTTGAGGTCATGCTCTAAAGTGTAGAAAATCTAATAAAAACATGTTTATTTTGAAACGTGTACCTCGCACATAACCTGCTTTAATTTATACTAAAAGACAAACAGCAAAAACGCCATTTAGAGTCTCCGAATATTGATTCCCATCTGAATTTATCAATACTTTGATATGCCATATTCATATTAAAATTTTCGGGCACGTTCAAATTATGCCTGCAATACTATAACACTAAAATAGTCTGACTAGACAAGAACTATGAGAAACATTACGAGGTGCCCTCAAAATATACCTGAGACACTAAACAAGATAAAAATTGACCGCATCTCCACGTGGTGAATCATGTTGATTGGGGCGAAGCTCTGGTGGTGCTTGTCTGCGTAGACGCTGAGCCGCAGCATTCCGAGCCTTTCGTTCGTTTTCATCCATGTCAGAAAGAGAATGTGTGGTATGGAACGTGGTTATATATACATTTCAGCATTTGACCGCAGCGCCCTCTCGTCTATAAACGTTGAGCCAATGCAAACAAAGTTTAAGGCGATTATATACGCATTTGACCGCAGCGCCCTCTCTTGTATAGACGTTGAGCGGCTACATGCAACGTTTCATCCATGACATCCCCAGCTCTTGAGTTACTACCACATCTCAGAGCCTTCTCCTCGTCCCGCAGTCATGGCCGAGTGGTTAAGGCGATGGACCAGAAATCCATTGGGGTCTCCCCGCACAGGTTCGAATCCTGTCGATTGCGCAAACAATATTTTTTTATTTTTTTTTTTTAAATCTTTTTTTTTCTATACAAGCACGTGAGCATGTGCTCACGTGCTCGTGAGCACGTGAGCTCACGAGCAGGAGCACGAGCACCGGACGCCGGAGCTGCGGACACCTAAGGACATGACTAGCCCCTAAGGAGCTTCGCCCCTAAAAAGTCTGACTAGACAATAAAAAGATTCAGTGTGTGGCGCAACATAAAACCCTAAAGATAACACATTGTTTCACCGTTCGTCCGAGCGCAGTGGAGGCTACAGTCACCCCAGCCAATTCAGCGCCGGGAGGGTGTCACGTTACATTCTGGTTGGGCGGAGCTCAAGGAAACGTGACGCTCTCTCAACGGTGGATTGGCTGGGATGAACAACAAAGACATTCATGGTGTGGTGCAACGCCTGTTGATCAAATATGCCGGGGCACCACAATGTAAAGATTAAAAAAGTTAGACAATAACAAACTTGAAGTGTGTGGCACAACATCAAACCGTAAAGGGGAAAAAAAATCCTTTAAAAGCGAATAAAAGAAGAAAAAAAAACATTCATAGTTTCGTGCAGTCCAGATCCGAGAGGAAGTTTTTCATGGTGTTGTTCATTTGCCGCACAAGAACAGCGTGGTCCTCTTGAAGGTTGGCAGCCTCGGGGTTCGACTGCTGGTGGACATAGTAGCTCGAGGCATCTGAAAGAAAATTGGATCACTACTTACTAGCTAGAAGTATATATATTGCTCACTGCTTAGCATTACTTGAAATTTAGGATTGTATTCTGGTAATATTAAAAATTATATATATTAGAAGTTGGCATAGATTAAACCTCTTAAAATGTTTGATCACCACCCTTTACTTGTTTTTTATTCAATTAGTTAGTTGCCTTGATTTTTAGAGATAAAGTTTAAAAAAGCAAAAGAAAAGGGCCAAGTATTGGTCATGCGGACAAAGCTGAAGTCCACAATGTCGGCGCACTAAGATTGCATTGGGGCTAGTTTTTACATGTAAGCCAGTTTAATATTACAGTGCAAACCACTTATAATGATACCACATATAACATCGTCCCGCTTACAACGATTAGTTTCTAGAGTTTCTAGACTGGAAATGATCAGTTTCTAGTCCAGATATGATAATCGGTTATGACGACTGAAATTTTGGGTTTTCTCATTATCGTCTAAGTGGGTTGCACTTTATTATGTAAGCCAGTTTACGACACAAAAGTTCCTGGCAAAGAAGAAGGAGTAGGAGGGTCCTCGACGACGACACGAAAGATTCTGGGAAGGGAGAGAGAGAGAGAGAGAGACTCTGCATCACTGTCGAAGGTTTAACGGTCCAGCATTGCAAGGAAACGTTGCAAGCAACTATTGCAGATTTTTCGCATGACCTAGCCCTATGACACATTTTGTGTAAATACGCATTTTGCCTTTGTTTATAGTGTTGTCGAATAAATCCTATAAAATCCGAAAAGCACGCGCCAGTAACGACTTTGCGGACTAATTGATCTGAAAAACCCTGAATATTGGGACTGCCAGTTGCACGAAGCCGGCTGGTTTTTATATTTTCCTGGAATCCTTGGGCAAGTTGTGTTTTTCTCTTCTACTCCGATTTCATCTTTTGTTTGTAAACGTCACAAAAAGGTGTCTTTCGCCCCTTATTAGAAAAATGAGGTATCCTCGCCATCATACAAGTTCTTGATGTTGGCAGCAGATTAAAAACAGAACAACAAAGTTTTGTTCAAGCATTAGAGAATGCACATGATAAACACCATTCGAAAGAGAACGACAACACTGACGGCGAAAGCTAAACGCGCCGCACTTCTCGTAGGAGCGAGCAGTTCAATTGCCGTCAGACTGCACTTGAACGCTCCGCAAAGCGTCGAGCAGTACCTATGCTGATCATTGCAAGGCACTTCCTCAGCAGACGCACTAAGTACCCCAGCCCCTGCAGCGGCACGAAAGCAACGATGCTATCAATGTTGCCATCGTGCTAGAGCCGATGGATTTAGTTGTGCCGCAAGTCCTGAAACTGAACTTTGAAACCAGTTGCCTACAAACGTGGTGATGCACTGACCATTTCACTCTGCCACAACGCCTTCTATACGCCTCGCAAGTGGGCTCATTTTCATCTTCTGCGCAGGAGAAAGGAAGTAGCGGTGACGTCAGAACGTCAGCCCTCATTGGCTGATCGCGACCCCCCTATCTGAGCGTCGTCTGCTCCTTTGCAACGTCGTCTGCTCGCAACGTTGTCTGCGTCTGTCTTACCTTTCCTGCGACTTTCGGAAGTGCAGGTCTTTACGAGCGAGCTCGACTTCGCCTTTCAGAGAAGGCAGACAAAATAAATCGAGCGGTACGTTGTTTTTACAACTAGCAGACGCGCATCAAGGAGTGAAGTCAAAGGACTCACTGGCGAGGTGTCCCGAGGCGCCGAGGTTTGTTTGCTAAGAACCGAGAGTGAGCGTGTCCGCGAGTTCCCTTCCAAATACTTTTTCCCTCCTTTCGTGTGCGGCGAGACTCCTCACTCTTTAACGGCGTCGGCGGGTCGGCGCAGTTAACATCGTCTGCTTTACGTCTGCTAGTCAAAGCAATGGCTGCTTTAGCTTTCCTGCGTCTGTCGGAGATTCGCCACTTTTTCACCGGCGAGGGTCACCGCTGCCTCGGAAAACAAGGAGATGACAAGAGGCAGAGATTGAAGGGTTCACAAGGGTCGCGCGGGCATATTCCAAATCCATTCAACACGCCAGCCGGTCGTGGGCAGTCGGCCAAGGACCGTCGGAGCACCGCTGTGCCTGCTAGGCCTATCTGCCGAGCTCGCTTACTCGGGGTCGGTGGAATCGTGGCCGTTGGAGCATTTCCCGGGTGTTTGTGGATCCAGCGTTCTTGTTCTTCGTGGTTTATTTCAAGTACTTTTTACTTTTTTTCTTGCTGCTTGTAGTCGGACGCGTGAGAAGAGCACGTACAAAAATAAACGTCCGTTGATCGTCGCGACCAAGTAACTGAGCGACGCTGTCGGCCATGCTGAGTTGATCGTCATAGGATTCCGTCGTAACCTGAGCAAAACGTACGATAATTTCGTTTCGTGAATACGAATTTGTTCTCACGTTTTGTCTTACGCACTCTTTTGGCGTAAGATGGTTTTGTGAATCTGGCCTCTGGACTTCCGAAAGTCGCAGGAAAGGTAAGACAGACGCAGACGACGTTGCGAGCAGACGACGTTGCAAAAGAGCAGACGACGCTCAGATGGGGGACGGCGATCAGCCAATCAGGGCTCGGCGTTCTGACGTCACCGCTACCCCCTGCGCAAGAAGCAGACGAACTTGCCCTCCGCATTCCAGAAAGCTGAGTGGCGATTGGCAACTATCTTTATCTAACTCCTGTTGTTTCCGGACTAAACACTTTTGATGTCGCTTATTCCAGAAAAAGAGTTTGCCTATTTCAATCCCCTTCGCCTATGGGCAAAGCACGAGTGGCAGGGATCGGTGACACAGCGTCACGCGACACACAATCCGTGGATCAAAATTGCAGTTCAGCCTTAAGTAGCAGTTCATTATTTATAAGAATCAGTTACGAGGACAATGTAAAAGAAAAAAAAAAAGTAAACCAGTCACTTACATTCCTTTGCCTGACTTCGGAGACGCGTTCCAGTCGGAGACGCGTTCCAGGCACCATACCCCAACTACGGTGCCTGGAACGCGTCTCCGACTGGTGTGTTTACCGCGTCCAAAAAAGTGGTTCCTCGATTTGCGCCTGATGACGTCTTAGAAGTGTCATGTTGTCGCCGGTCGCGACCCTGGCGGTGTACTAGCAGCTGTGGTGGAGGTAGCAGACGCCTGTTCTGCTACAGGTCGCTCTTCACTTCGACAGTCCACGGAAGCTGCGGCAGCAGGAAATGGACCTTTTCCGAGAAGCGTTCTGCGCACGCGCGAGCGCCCGATGCCAAGCGGCGGAAGTCGGCACGAAAAATTGAGGAAATTCAGAAGGAGGCTGTGGATCAGCGAGTAGAACACGTAATTGCTGCATATATATAATTGTGTTCCACAAAAAAAAAGAAAGTGGGCGGAAAGAAAAACACGACGTATGGTCGTGTTTTTCTTTCCCCTCTTTGAAGTCGCTTTAGGCACGCGCCGCAGCTCAGAGAGCGAAGAAACTGGTAGCGTAGCTCCCATTATCGATTGGTAGCGCAGGTAGGTCACTTCCTCGATTTTTAGTTCGTGCAGCCACCGCCTGGTGCCGTCAGCATGTGGAAAAGGTCCATTGGGACGCCTGGGACGCCGTGACGACAGTGACACTCGCGTTCGCTCGTGCTTTCCGCCAGCATTTCTACGACCACCCGCCAGGATCGCGACAGGCTACAGCATGACAATCCGGCTTCTGTGACGTCATTTGTTGCCACTTCGGGACCACTTTTGATGTATGGGCGGGATAGGAGGCTAAACACACCAGTCGGAGACGCGATCCAGGCACCATACCCCAACGCCAGCCAAACGGAAGCTGATTGCGATAGGGATGGTCTTGCTCAATCTTCAAAAGATTCATCTTTCTTATTTTAACGAAACCAAGCAAAATATTATTATATTACTAATAATAATGTTACTATAATAATGTTGTAAAACATTAACAAGGATTTAGTCTTTCTTACGTTTTATCTAAACTTCAGAATTTCTCTTAAAACGGAGGTTCGGCCGATTTGGTTGTTCATGACTGACAAGGAAACAGCGCACCCTCAAAACAAGCACTCTAAAGTTTTCATGCACACAAAAAAAAAGAGCCACTTACACAGCGCTGTGTAAGTGGCTCTTTCTTTTGTGTGCATGAAAAATTTAGAGGGCTTGTTTTGAGGGTGCGCTGTTTCTTTGTCATCTAGAATTTCGTTTGAAGTGTCAAAACCGAAACCGAAACTATCTCAACCAACGTTTCGTTCGCCGTACTCGTTTCCGTGCGTGTGTGTGCGTGCATGCACCCGGGTTCGCGTGCGCGTGTGGATGTGTCCGCGTGCTTGTGTGTGCGTGCGTTTGCGCGTGTGCATGCGTGCGTGCGCTCGTGTAATTGTGTGTCTAGGCGCGCGCAAGCATGTGTGTTTTTGCTTTCTATTGAACTACGCCAGAAGAAGGCTTAATATTATTATTATTATTATTATTATTATTGAAATATGCCAGCGCGAAGTCCAGTGGTCCTTTCTTAACTCTGCATTAAACACTAGTTTATCGATTGATTGAGCTCTAATTTTGCTTGTTGTGATTTGAGACAGATGCCAATCGGCCACTTCCGCAAATAGGGCGAACATCTGCTGCTCTTCTAAATATCGCGCTTCGAACGTACCTCGAGAAGTCGGACGCTTTGATTGTTTCCATTTCAGCAGTTTGATTACCAATAGGATCCGTTCCATTACAGTATGTACAGTTCAAATTCTGCTACAACCAAATAAAATAATATATGTTTTTTTTTAAATATGGTATGACGACGATTTGCGCCCATATAGCTGGCGACATAAAACTTATGCAATTTTCAAAAGAAAACTTTTGCACTTAAAGTGGAAAGCTCAAGATTACTGTTTTAGACAGAGGAGGGACTTGTATATGAGTCCAAGTCTTTAACAAAGGGGTAAATTCTGAAAAACGAACGCTCCCTTCCTTTCAGGTGTGTTTCTCCGCAACTCATCCCATAAGTGAAACAAAGTCGCGTATTAATTAAAAAAAAAAGACTGCGAATTAGTTGAACAAGTTTTTAGTAACTGTAACAAATTTAGGTAGTACAGGTGATCAGATTGCTCTAAATATACGTGTTTCATCTAAAAAAAGAATTATCGAAAAAAAAAAACAAGCGTTCCACTTAAAACCATTCGATGCGCTAAAAATTTGCCTGGACTTAGTCAAAATTTATGGAACGCCAGCCTTATGCGGAACTTAACTGGAACCTTAGTGGAACCAGATTAAAAGTGTATTGATGCCGCACGCTTTGAAGGGGCGTTGAAGACGCTTCCGTATTTACCGGGAGTGCGCTAGTTCTAAAATCCTAAATAATAGTAATGGCGCGCCTAATTTATGCTTGAAGTGTCAGCGGTTGCTTAGAGAGTACTTGGAGCACGCTAGTAGTTATATGATCTAAACATACTTGGCAATTTTATTCTGATCATGGAATGGCTCCCACGTGTCATATACGACTACTCTACTTTTTGTAATATTCTATTACAGTCCATGCCTTATAGTATACCACAAGTATGTCGAGTATAATTGTATTACGCTCTTTTTCGCTAAGGGGTTTGTTGCGCCACCTAACCTTAAAAAAACAATTATTTTTTTTTTCTTTTTCTTTTCTTTTTTCTTCTCTTTTTTTCTCTCCCATACTTAAAATTCTTCTCCCCTTATGCCCCATCAACTATCAGCGGGCAGGTAGGGTACTTTCCAAGAAGACTTTTGGGGGATCGGGGAAAAAAAGAAAAAAGATAAGCACCGCCCCCGCCTCCTCTCCCGTGCGAGGTAGTCGCCAATTTTCCTCTGGTGAACCTCGTCGGCGTTCCTCCTTGAACCAGACCCACTGAGGATAGGTGTGAGACTTGATTGAGTTGGATATCTATCATACTGACACAGGATGCTGTTAAAAAATAGAAGCTTTAAGTCAAATTAAAGCTCTGATTATAATTTTCGTTTTTAAATAACATGTCACTTTTTGTACGCATCATAATCAGCTCTTTGCGAGCTTGTTATAATAAATCAACAAAAGTTTAGATGAAACCGAAAGATAAAAACTGTCATATATACGTAGTCAATCCAAGTCTCATTGACGATGGTTTCGATTATCGTTTCGACGGGTGGCGCCGAGTTCTTTGCCTGTTACTAAAGTTTCAGCTGCAGTGCAGAGCTTCCCGGCTGTCAAGTGTCTAGTATGCTGCATGAGTAGTTGCAACATATGAAATTACATTTAGAAATACTTTATGATTTCGTCATGCTGCAGCTCAGCTCTGTAGAGTTAGGTGCACGACAAAAAATGGAGGTCATTTGCCTGATCGCCATGCTGCCTTGTGGTTCTTCAAAAGTGCGAAGGCTCCTTGTGAGTGTCGACTATGGGGAGAGGGCGAGACGACGGCGTCGCCCCTGTCGCCTATTGTTCGCTGCTACCTGGCGGCAATCGGCGAGGAATCGTCGGGTAGCAATGCCGGCGATCTGCACTACGGCCAATGCACCTTTGTCGTTATCGCGCAACCTAATGCGGTTACAATGTTTTGAGCCTTCTTTTATGTAGCACTGTTGTCGAAGAGAAGCTGCATGCTCTACGATCATGGCGCAAAGCGGGTTTATTTCGATGAACGGGCGTAGATACCCATGCGGCCTGCTCCGCAGCGCGCAAGCGCGGTTGCCGCAAGCGGGCGTTCAGGCGCGGATAATCCGCCGAATTACGCGAACGTGAATAACGATCTCATCTTTTTTGGTAGCAATTGAATAGCCAGTTATAAAGTGAGGGTTTTTGTTGCGTATTGAACCACTTGTACAGCGCAATACGATTGTTTCCGCCAAATGTGTAGCTAAATCAAAGTGCGCGGTACATCCGCGTCTTCGCACGGTGCAACTGCATAAAGTGCCGATCGCTGCGAACTCAACGTATACGGATAAATCGCTTAGTTAAGGTTTGAAAAAAAAAATGAATAACGTATATTGTACGAAGTTGCTTTGATCGTCCACGTACATTGCTCGACGGTCGGCGTGGATATAGTAATTTTGCATTGACAGGGAGTGTAGTATTGAGCCATAGGATATACTTATTGTTAGTTATACAAACACTAACAATGGTAAACAGTTTCGTTTTAAAATCAATTAATTGTATTCTACTTGCAGTTTAGTATTCTATCATATGAATTAAAACCAGCAAAACAAATACCCAAAAGAAAACACTAGACAATTGCATTTCAGAGCAAACAAAATGCTGTGCTGTTATGCAAAAAGTTATTGATGTCGGGTAGCTCAAAGGAAAGTAATTGTGAAATTGCATTGCTCTCTAAAAGTAATCTAAATTTCAATGAGTTACTTTTTCTCCAGTTGTAGTTTTAATTGTAATTACCTTATTTCGGACAAAGGTAGTTTTTTTGTTTGTTTGCTTGTTTCTTTATTTAGAAGACAGGTCTGGGAGGCTGGAGCAAAAACCGCCAAACGTTGTAGTTATAATTAAATTACATTTACAAAGTAATTGACCAAAGTATGCTGCTAGGCAGATTACATACCTTTCTTCGGTATATATACACCATTTTGAACAGTTCAACTGCCTGTTAAGGAGTTCAATTACCAATTTGAACAGTTCGACCACAAGTTTGAGCAGTTAGCTACCAGTTTGAACAGTTCCACCACAATTCGAAGCTCTGCTACAAGTTTGAAGAACATTTTGATTATCAGTGTAACCAGTTCAGTTACCATTGTGAACAGTTCAAATACCAGTAGGACCAGTTCTGCTACCACTTTCACCTGTCTAGCGCTCAGTTTAGTCTGTTTGGCAAGTTCAGCTGTCTGTTTCCCAAGTTTGGCAGCCTGTTTGACAAGTTTGTATGCCTGTTTGGGAAGTTGCCTTACTGTTTGGCAGGTTAAGGTGTCAGTTTGGCTTGTTAATGTTCCCATTCGGCCAGTTTTTTTTCTATATCGCCAGTTTAGTCAGTTCGATTTCCATTTTGCCCCGTTCAAATTCGGCTATGCCGGGTTCAGAATCAGACTGTTTTTTTCAATAGGGTCTGAGTTCATAACTTATTGCGGCATAGTTTCCAGACTTGTACGTAGGTCAACTACTCTACTCAAACTACTGTAGTTTAACTACTTTTCCGAGTAACTTGGTAAATTTCAATTACAACTTGATTTGGGTAATTATAAGTTTAATTTAACTACTTTTTTCAGGTAACTTCTACTCAAATTACAAACTACTTTCGAAATCTAGTGCTAATTTTGGCCATCACGAAAGTTTGAGCGAGAAAATAAATAAGACGCCGGCATATGAAGTGGAATTCCCCAACAAAGGGACCCCTCACATTCCGTTCCCACGCATTTATATTCGCAGCCATAGAAACTGCATCACAGGCGTCCTTGGGCCAATGTGGCGACGAGCAGCCAAAACATAACACCGGTGCGCACGAACGCAGAAAGAGATGCTTAACAAGCCTTGATCGGGTATTGACCTAATCCGGTAATGCACGCAGGCGCCGTGCCTCCAGCAGCAACCATGAAAGACGGGGACACTCCGAGGGTTGTTGTAGTTTTCACGTTGTCTGCCTTTAGTGAGTTCTGCCTCAAGCGGTTTGGGGGTTCCACGGGGGACGCCACTGGAATGACCTCGCAGCTGAGCGCCTGTTCCCATGGTCGCCTTGTCGTCAGTGCATACGCCTTTGCAAAGCTGGACTCCCACAGGCACAAACCCAGACAGGGATAATCCGTTCATGGGCGCACGTTCCCGCTTCCAGCTGCAACTGTACGAGCGACGATGCTTGTTCACGTAATCTTTTGCGTCCTTCCGACCTTCCATGCCAGGGAGACCTCCTCTTTGTTGAAAACGATTTACTTGTCGGGCGTGTCAGGCGCGTCAGGATACCATAGTCGCCGGCGAGGATTGTGAGTTGCCCTTGGGAGATCTTTTTGTTGAACCCGGTGTCAGCGGCGAAGTATACTTCGGTTCATTTTCTGTTAAACCAAAACACTTTTTTAGTAGCGTAGCATTAGCACTGCACGAGACGCGCAGTCGTCCGGATGATCTCATCATCGTGGCGCGAGACTTGAGCCCTTGACGGTCAGGTGCACTCGCTCAGCGTACTCTCAGAATGTCGTCGGAATAAAGAGGGGCCAGTCATAACAATCTCAAGTTGCCGAAGAAAAAAGAAAAAAGGAGGAGAGTTTGTTATAAAAGACCCTCTACCCGAGGCAAACCTCACATGTTTAGTCATGGACACCTAAGATGCCGACACTCGCTTACCCGACCCTGCACAGCCTGTTTCTCAAATTCAACGCTGCCGTTCCATCCAGCGCGTCGGTTGAACGTCTTTTTAGGGGCGAAGCTCTTTAGGGGCTAGCCATGTCCGTACGTCCGTCCGCCGTCCGGCGTCGGTGCTTCGTGCTCCTGCTCGTGAGCTCACGTGCTCGTGTAGGGCAAAAAACAAAAAAAAATGGAGAAAAAAGATATGAAAAAAAGAAAAAGAAGAAAAAAAAAGAGTACGGGGTTCTGAGATGCCATCCCATCTGTCTTCTTAAAAAAAGAAAAAGAAGAAAACCACATTTTCTCCTACTGACATGAATGAAAACGACCGAAAAGCTCGGCATGCAGCGCCTCAGCGTCTACGCAGACAGCAAGCTGCTCCGGAGACCAGGGCGCGAGAAGCTGCTGCACAGCGTCAAAAAAAAAAAAATCAGCTCCATCAGCACTACCTATGACCAAAATCAGTATCATCAGCACCACCCAAGCTTCGCCCCAATCAACATCATTTACCACGTAGAGATGCGGTAATTTTTTTGTTTTCTTTTAGCTTGGCTGAGGACGTCGTTAGGAGGAAAAGGGGAAAACTGTCCCTATCAAGAACTTCGAAAGTCAATTGTTTCTGCGAGGCAATAAACAATTTCGGTGAAAACGTAAGCCCTAATATGACTGCATGTATCTTAGGCTCGCAGGGTTTTTCACGGATCAAAACTGCTGTTCATTTTGCTACCACAAAAATATAAAAAAGTAACTTCGAAAGTAACTTTAAAGTAACTTGCTACTTTTTCCAGTAGTTATTAGTTTACTCAATTACTATCACAAATGTGTAATTTCTACTCTACTCCAATTACTTTTGGCGTCTACACTCAGTAACTTAACTTAATTACCTTTTTTAAGTAATTTGTACATGTCTGATAGGTTTTTTGTTGCTGTAACTGAAAATGAAAACAAGTGCTGGTCCCGATAAGATTCCAAACACGTTTCTACGACGGTACGCTGAGTCCCTAGCCATTTATCTTCTCATTATTTTTCGTACATCATACTCAAACAGCTCGCTGCCAGATGATTGGCGTACTGCCATAGTGTTACCTGTGCACGAAAAGGGGGATCGCCTAGCAGTTGAGAACTACCGTCCAATTTCCTTGACTTCTTCTTCGTGTAAATTAATAAAGCGTATCATCTTCAGTCAAATCAATGAACTGCTGGACAGCCGTAATTTTCTAACAGAGTTTAAACATGGCTTTCGCAAAGGCTTTTCAACTACGACCCAACTCGTTACTACCATCTATGAGTTTGCGCAAATCCTCGATAGGGGAAGTCAAATTAGATGTGCTTTTCTTGGACGTCAGCAAAGCTTTCGATAAGGTGCTTCATGAACAACTGCTTTTTAAACTTGAACAGCTTGGTCTTCCACATGGTTTTGTTAACTGGATTGCAGCATACTTGTCACATCGCACACAGTCTGTTTCCGTCGGAGGTTGCATCTCTCCAGTTCTGCCTGTAACGTTAGGGGTCCGCCAAGGGAGCGTTTTAGGTCCTCTTTTGTTCTTGGTGTACATAAACGATATTATATCAATCATTGACGCAGGTGTCCATATACTTCTTTTTGCCGGCGATTGCATTATTTTTAAAGAAATACATTCGAGCTGGGATCAGCTATTGTTAGACCATAGTTTGCATTCCGTTGTTTCATGGTACGATACCTGGAAAATGAAGCTTAACTCTGCTAAATCAACACTTTACGTATTACAAAAGAAGCAACCCTTTCGAATACATTTATAATATCGCCGACACCCCGGTTACTGTGGAGCGGGAATGTAAATATCTTGGTTTAATTATATCGGACACACTTTCATGGTCTCCTCATATAAAACATATCTGTACCTCGGCATCCAGGAAGTTGGGTTTTATTAGAAGAAAGTTGAAAGACGCTCCGATTCAGGTTAAGCTACATACTTATCATTCATTAGTCAGATCCAAGTTGGAGTATGCAAATGTCGTTTGGGATCCATTCACTCAGATAGATATCCGGAAGTTGGAGATGGTGCAACGTCCAGCGGTTCGGTTTATTTACGGAAAGTATAGAAGGCTGGATTCACCGTCTCAACTTATACAGGCTAACGGAATACAGACCCTTCAGGCCCGAAGGAAACTTGCGCGGTTGAAATTCTTGTTTCATATTCAACAAGGACAGACTCGCATGGACCCATTGCAATATATTTCTCCTTTAGTGTCAAGAACTACGCGGGACAGACATCAGTTTTCCCTAACACCCATTTTTGCGCGTACTAACATGTTTATGTTTAGCTTTTTCCCCCGCACTATTAGCGACTGGAACGGTTTATTTCTCGAACTATTTATCGACACCAACTTTGTACATGGTCTCGAACGTCTTGATAACTAGCATGTTTGCTTTGTACATTGCTGCATCTTCATCCTTTTCGCATGGACATTAAGATTGTATAAACCTTATACTACATCTGGATAGGTCATTTTGTATTAGTGCATGATTGAATTAGATGCTGCTTGATGCTTGAATATATATATTCTGTATATTTGCTAGTTAGTTGTTGTAAACTTTTTAATGTCGTGTTATTTGTTTTTGTTGTTTGTGTGAATGCATATGTTTACCCCACTCCTACTAGGGCCTTCAATGGCCTGTAGTATCTCTAAATAAAAAATAAAAATAAATAAAGGAATCTTGTTGTCACTGATCAGAAGATTCTGGGAAAACGCATTGTCTTGTTCCACTTGCGCCCTCAAAAAGCATTATCTTCTCACCCTGAACAAATGGAACAACCATGAAAAGTGTTGGGAAAGACTCGACACAAGCAGCTGTTGTGGCTTCTTCAGTTGGTTGCATTGGAGCGGCCAAAAAACTTCCACACTTTACTGCGCTTTCTCTTCAAACAATTTCCCGCTTCTACGACTTCTACCTCACTCATAGAAAGCGGCGGTACCGTTGCAACCAGTTCTGAAACGTCGCCACGACAAGCATTCCAAAAGCATGGACGAGCATCTCGTGCGAAAGCGGTTCCTAAAGGCTGAACCGGATTTAAGCGATTCAGCGAGCGACGAGACGAGCGACAGCGACGAGAGTGAGCAGCGAGCGACGGAGATATCTCACTGTCGCTCGTCACGTCGCTAGGTGTTTGGATTTCTAGAAAACGTCCTCATCGCCTTGGTCGCGTTTTCACTCCTCTTTCATGCAGCTTGCCTCATCACGCGACTGACCAAACGACAGCGAAGCGGGTCGACGTCGCCTGTCTCGTCTCTCGGCAAATCGCTTACATGCGGGTTATACCTATGGGTTATACTTAACACAGTGGTCTCTAATGGAGGCCACAGCAACGTACGTGCAGAAAGAAACTGCTGCTGACGATGATGACAATCATATTCTGGGAGAAGAGGGTACGTACTTCCTTCTTGCAGGCAAGTATGGCAGGCGTGCCGGCACGTTGTGGGACGCCTGCAGGAAGGGAATCTCGCGGCGCGACACCTTCACCACTATTCGAAATTATTTAAAAAAAAATATTCGATTTTTTTTTTTAAATTACGATTCGATTCGATTAACGAATCGAATAGGGTAATATTCGATTCGTTATTCGAAAATAGCGAATATTCGCACACCCCTAATTACCTAGCAAATATTCGTCTTTCAAACTCCGGTATAGATGAGGAAGAAGCAGAAACGTAAAATTAACAGTTTTTAGACTGCGCTTCACATGTACGTCGTGTTCTTTGCCGCGCCTTGGCCAGGTCTTTGGGGTTGCTTTCATTGACTCTTTCGCCCATCATCCATTACCATCTGTGATCACCGTCAGTCGTAGTCATCAGTGATCAACATCAGCTTCCACTATCACCTTCACTCATTTCTCTGCTTTCACATTGTTTACTTAACGTTCACGGCGGTGGACAAGCAGAAGCAATTCGCGTAAGGGTTTTTACCTCTTTGCTTTGTTTGGCACACCGCGGGGAACGCACTTCGTTACTGTGCAAATAAATCACTTATCACTTATAACTATACCATATTGTCTCATAGTTTACGTGTATGATCACTGTAACTCTCAGCCCAATATACCTCAATATTCCGGGAATGGTTTGATATTAATATTCATAGCAAAACTGGTCCGATTTGAATCAAAATTCCCCGCAGGGGGCACCTTTGAAAGCAGGTGTTAGGAGAGTGGTGTCTCACTGACCCTGAGCCATGCGGGTTCGCCCGTCCATGTCTGTTGCTGTGCGTGGATTTCCCGTGTCCGAGGAAAGGGCATCCTGGTGTTTGAGCCGATCCCGGGGTAGGTGTGGACCCTTCGGGGCCCCTCCGGGTGAGACAATACACCCCTTCGGCCCCCGTTTCCCGTAGACGGGTGTCCTGGCTTGGCCCAGATCGAAATGATTCAGTCAGTCGCCACTTCTACTATCCCCTCCCTACTTTCACTCTTATCTTCTCCTCCTTTTCACTCTTCTTGTTAAGTTGGGCGTCTTGGCCCGTATATAAAGGGAGTCTACTACCATCAGTGGCTGAGTATGAACTGCCTTTATTCCCACGATATTCGTACGGCCAAGCCTGCTCGCGTCATGGGTGGCTCGGGTAACCCGATCTCCGGATGCCTCGGCAACGGGACGGCGGCACTACGTGATTGCCCGAGTGGCGCCGTAGGGAGTTCCACAAAGCAGAGGAATGTTGCTCGTATTATACACAACATCCCTTCCTCCTCAGATTGAGTCACCGTAGCGGTCCGGGGGACGCCGTTCGCGCTGGGGTCTTGGCGCCACAGTGGAAACTGGCGCTGACTCGCTCTCCCGCTGGTCGGCAGGTACTGTGTCGCACGGGTCAGATTGCGCGCCAGATCCATCTTGGGACTCGGGCGCTGGAGGTCGATTGGGTTTGGACGATGCTGGGGAGTCCGGCTGTAGAACATATGGAGCCGGAACTTGGCTTGTCACCGGTTCCTTGCTGGAATTACGCGATATCGAGTTTGCTGTCTGATTCTTCTGTGCACCGGGTTTAATGCGATCCAGGTGTCGACGAACCGTTCCATTCTCGCACTTCACCAGCCGAGAGCGGTGTCCCAGTCTCTTCATAACGGTTTCTTTAATACAAGTAGGATTTCCAACGAAGCTGCGGACGAAGACAGATTATCCTATTGTAACTTTTCTAGGTGATTTTCTCTGCGGCATTCCGATGCCGGCTCTTCCGGCACGCGGGGCTATAGGCGTGTGAGCGCTGTAGAACGTGTGCGGCCGAACATGAGTGCCGCTGGTGTTTTTCCACTTGTTGTACAGATGGTTGTGTGCTGTTCTATCAATAACCTTTGCCAGTCTGCACAAGAATGTTGCTGTTTCGTTTTGACTTTTTGCCAACGCCTGCTTCGTCTCGAGGACCATTCTTTCCACCTGTCGGTTTGTGGCGGGATGACAAGGCGCACTTATTATATGCGTCGCACCATTTCTCGTTAGGAAGTATTCCACCTCGGACGAAACAAAGGGTGGTCCATTGTCCGTTACCATCTTTTCGGGGACTTCAAACGTTGCGGAGAGTTCCTGCAATCCCTCAATCAGTGTGATTGACTGTATGTTGCGCATGCAGCGTACTTCTAGCCACTTGCTGTACGCGTCGACAACGATAAGCAGCATCTTCCCCTCCACGGGGCCTGCGAAGTCCGCATGAATGGTCTGCCAAGGCGTCGTCACGCGCGTCCATTCGGGGATTGGTGCCTTGGGTGGTGCCTTCTGTGTGTCGCCGACAAAATTCGCAGCTTCTTGCCAGTCTTTCAATGTCGCTGTCAAGACCTGGCCACCAAAAGTAACCTCGTGCGCATGCCTTCATATCTACTACGCCACTATGACCTGCATGCGCCAAGTCAAGCACGTTTTTCCTCGCCTTTGTGGGAATGACTCCTCTGGAACCTCTCAGGAGGCAACCTTGTTGCACTGAAAGTTCTGTGCCGAGTCTGCAGTAGGGTGAAAACTGTTTCTTTGACAGTTTATGCAGTTCTCCACTTGGAATAGCTGTGAGCACTCGAGACAAGAGTGGATCCTGTCGGGTCATTTGAGCGAGTTTACGTGGCGATTGTTCGACACTTGGAGGTGACGCCAACATAAGTACGTCCGCCGGGGGACAGGGCTCGTCGACCTTGTGCCGGAAGCGACAACCTGCTGAGCGGATCAGCGTTTTGATGGTGTCTTCCCGGTCTGTAGACTAAATTGTAGTCGTAAGTGGCAAGCTTGAGGCACCATCGTGTCATCCTAGGTGACAGGACTTCCGGCACTTGCTTTTTTTCTCCCAAGATGCCAAGCAGAGGTTGGTGATCTGTTTAAACTGCCACGTGTCTGCCTGCAATGTACTGGTGAAAATGACTGACACCGTAAATTACTGCCAAGCCTTCCTTGTCGAGCTTCGAGTAATTCTTTTCAGCGGCTCCCAGTGTTCGCGATGCGAAAGCTATAGGGGCCTCTCTGCCGAGTTCATCTTTCTGGGCGAGCACGGCACCGACACCTTACGGTGACGCGTCGACAGACGAGAGAAGAGGCTTCGTCTCATCGTAATGAGCAAGTACAGTGGAAGATTGAATCAAGCCCTTAAGTGCATCAAAATCAGTCTGGTGCTTCCTTTTCCACTTCCAGGGCGTATTTTTTTCCAGGAGCTTGTACAGCTCGGCGGCAACTGTCGCGCGGTTTTCCAAAAAGTGGTCGTAGAATGCGAGAAGCACAAGAAAAGCTTGCAGCGATGTCTTATCGGTTGGCTCGGGCGCTTGAAGGATAGCTTGCACTTTCTCCTTGGTAGTGTGCACTCCTTTAGCGTCAATTCTGTATCCCAGAAACTCAACTGACTCGATGCCAAATCGGCACTTCTCTTGGTTGAGGCGTAGTCCTGCCTTGCTTAGCCTCGATAAAACCTTGTCCAGGCGTTCCGGATGCTCGAGAGTGCCCTTCCCACTGACAATGATGTCGTCAAGGTAAACACTCACCCCCGGAATTCCGGCCAGTGTGTTGTGTCGGTTACAGGATGCCCTGATGTTGCAAACGATCGAGTTCTTCCATTGGTCCTTGCAGGGCCAAGGGCACAGAACGAGCCTTGCAAAACTTGGGTGCTGCTCTGTCTTCCAGTTCTAGGTGAACCAAAGGGCCCATGTAACCGTCGATGTCTTCTTTAAAGAAATCCGGGTGGCGTGCGAGGACCTCCTGTATCTCCGGTGTCATGACGGCTGCTGAAGTTGGCTGCATTTGGTTTATGTCACAGACGCGAATCCGAAGCGCTTGAAACCAATCTCTGCCAAGGAGGTTGCATCCAGCCCCTTTCATGACGAGTAGTGGCGGCAAGAAGTCTTTGGTCTTGAAGCGAAGCGGACACTTGCGCTGAACCGAGAAGTTGCAGGCCTTCTCCAGTCAGGTGCGCAACTGCAGGTTGTCATCGTGGAGCTGAGGAGGGTTATGGGGTCACACCTTGCGGTACGTCTCCTCGCTGATCATGGGAACACGAGGCACCGAAATCCACTTCAAATTCTAGTGATTTTCCTTCAATCTTTAATGTCACAAGGAATTTCGGACACGGTCCGTGCGGTGTCACCCTGTTGAGCTCATGGTGAAAATCTCCATGTACCTCTCGCTGCCGGTCGACTGCTGTGGGAGTGAGGTCCACGTTGGGCTGACTGCTTTTGTGGCTTGCAGTTTTACCTTGCTTTCTCTTCGTGATCCAGGCTTTTTCGATGTGTCCACGCTTGTGACAGTAACGGCACTCCTCGTTGCGGAATCTGCAAGTCGAAGGACTGTGCTGGCCTTCACATCGAAAACAAGGTCGAGTGGACGATCGCCCGGAGTTCTCAGCTTTTCCCTTCAATGTCTAGTAAACTAGGGGGAGTTCAGTCTTATGCTTGATACTCTGTTGCTGTTTTGAAGCGCTTTCGACTCTGGTTGCGAGCTCGAAAGCCTTCTCGAAAGTGAGATCCCTTTCCGCAAACAGGGGCTGCTGCAGTAACTCGTCCTTTACACCACAAACAAACCTGTCACGTAGCATGACGTCGAGTGGCAGTTTGGTGGTATGTACGGGCGTCGTCGTGGCTGCTTGACCTGACGAACCCGTTGTCGATACGGCAGTCGTGGTCGCTGTTGTCACTATTCCGAAATCGCAGTCTGCTGCAAGTTTCTTTAGTGCCGCGACGTAGCTGCTAATCGACTCGCCTTGCTGTTGATCTCGACGCTGGAATTGGAAGCGACTGTAGAGTTCAGACGGTCGAGGATCGAAGTGCGTTCTCAGGGTTGAGACCAGTTCTTCAAAACTGACATCTCCTGGTGTCCTTGGTGCAACTAGAGCACGAACAGTCTCGAACGTCTCCGCGCCACACAAGGTTAGTAAAAGTGCACGTTTCTTCACCGGATCGGTGACCGAGTTGGCCCCGAAGTAGAAGCTCAGCCGCTCGCTCCAGGAAGACCAGCACTTGCCCGTGAAAACTTCGATTGTCCGCTCCGTCGTCATGACTTGTGGCCCGGTGTCCCACCGTAGAAGTCAGGCGTCGTAGGTTCGGATCCAGCTCCTTGTCGCCAATGTTAAGTTGGGCGTCTCGGCCCGTATATAGAGGGGGTCTACTACCATCGGTGTCTGAGTATGAACTGCCTTCATTCCCACAATATTCGTACGGCCAAGCCTGCTCGCGTCACGGGCGGCTCGGATAACCCGATCTCCGGATGCCGCGGCGGCGGGACGACGGCACTACGTGATCGCCCGAGTGGCGCCGTAGGGAGTTCTACAAAACGGCGGAATGGTGCTCGTATTATACACAACACTTCTCATTTCTCTTATTTTCTTTTTAACTCTTTTGGCGGGAAGGGCTAACCTTGGGTGGCGACAGACCCCTTGTCCAAAACCACACTTGGTTATAGTACCTGGGCAGTGCTAATAGTATAACGGTTCCAGCAAAGCCCTTTTTGTTATGGTCCGTTAACTATTCCCTTGTTGGGCTCCGTGGTGGGTGGCACACCACAGGTTCTGAACACTTTCCGCCTCTTATGGCTCCCTCTCCCTCTAAACCCGGTTCCAGGCAGGCATACAAACGGCCCTCTCCGGAACAAGTCATCGCCAAAGCACCAGAAACAGAACACTTTGTAAAGTTTTTTGTAGTTCACTCTGAAGACGATCAACGCCCAGCCGCCAAGTTGTCTCCGTTCATTGTTGCCAAAGTTCTTGAGAACTTGATCGAACACTCCTACCAAGCAAAAAAGCTGCATTCTGGGGACCTTCTTGTTGAGGTCACCACACAAGCGCAAAGTGTGGCCATTCAGAAGATGAAAAGCATCGTCGAGACCTCAGTCACGGTAGCGCCGCACAGGACGTTGAACACTGTGCGTGGTGTCATCTCTGAAGAAGACCTCCTAGGTGTAAGCGAGGATAAGATCCTTGGAGGCCTACAAAACTCGGGTGTCACTGCAGTAAAGCGGATTATACTTCGCCGCGAGGGTCAGGTGATCCCCTCAAAACATCATATTCTTTCTTTCGAACGGCATAGTATCCCAGCGACAGTGAAGGCAGGCTATCTGAACTGCCGTGTTCGTCCTTACTGTGTTGAACCCCCAAAGGTGTCTCAGGTGCCAACTGGTTCAGGCATGGGTCCAGGAGCTGCCATGGAAGAGAGATCTGAGCCAAGTGTGGCAGCAACGAACATGTCGCAGACATATGTGAAAACACTGTGCAAGGTTTTCAACTCCAACTGCAAGGACGCCCATGCAGCGTACTCTCAGTGTTTGTGCCTCTATGGAAGCAGGTGAAGGAGATCCTACGTTTTAAGGCTAAAGAGAACATTACATAACTTGAGGCCAAGAAACGCTGGTCATTCCTTGCACAAGGTTCGTATGCCGACGTTGCGCGCCGGGGTCCTGCGCCACGTATGGAGTCGAGGGCAACCCATGGTCTTGCTCGAAGACCTGGCTGCCGCCCTCGGGATCCCAAAGCCTACCCAGGGGCAGCAGGCTCCCTCTCTTCGCGAAGAGGGCTCGCGGGCTGCTTCTACGTCCCAAGACAAGCCAGCGCCTGCTGCGCCTGTAGCAGTCTGCACGGTCTCCTACCAGGTAGAAAAAGCAAGGCTCTCGGCCTTACTCCCTGTGGAGACCGTCCTGCAACCAAGGAGCTGCATGGGCCTCATGCAGCTTTTGTAGCACAGAATGAGGTGGAGCAGATGGACGGGGTTGAATACCTCCCAAGTACATCTGCCACCCTCCCGTCAGGTTCTGGTCATGGCCGCAAGTTAGGATCGCGCAGCTCCGACCCTACCAAGCCGGCAGGCAAGCCTGCTTGCTGAGCTCAGGAGAGCGGTGCTTATGCCCTGTCTACCTCCCCATCTACCCCTGGGTCTGACCAGGAGGAGATGGAGTGGCAGAATCCGAAGACCAAACAAAAAACTAAAAAACCTGTGATCCCTCCGAAGTGATGACATTTCTTTCACTCTTCACCCGTGTGCTCATAATTTCATATCTTTATAATGATTTCATTGCTAATGCAGTGGAACTGTCGAGGGCTCCTAAGTAACCTGGATGATGTGGAGATTTTGTTGGAGGAACACAAGTCACGTGTGCTTTGCTTGCAGGAGACTCATTTAAACTCCAGCCATACCAATTTCCTCAGATGGTACCAGGTATTCCGGAAGGATCGTCCGTGCTCTGTCAGTTCTTCTGGAGGAGTTGCGGTGGTTCTCCCGAGAGAAGTGCCTTGTGTACAGGTCCCACTGTCTACCTCACTGGAAGCGTTGGCTGTACGGTTTATGCTTCACAAAGCTCTGACAGTGTGCTCTTTGAACCTACCACCATCCTTTACTTTGAAATCCTCAGATTTTAATTCGTTTTTAGACCAGCTTCTTGAGCCATTTCTTTTGATGGGCGATTTTAATTGTCCACAACCCTCTTGGGGGAGCTCTCGTCGTGACATCCGAAGGAAAATCATCGAGTCTGTCTTATTCTCGCGAACACTTTGTCTTTTTAACACTGGTGACCCTACCTTTTTAGCTGTAAACACCTTTCTTCATCATGCATTAATCTCTCCATTGGGACTGCCACACTTTTCCTAACTTTTCATGGCATGTGCATCCTAACCCATATGGTTGCGACCATTTTCCCATTATTTTAATGTGCACTGCTCCCTCATCCTCTATTATGACACGTTCGCCACGCTGGAAAGTAGACCAGGCGAACTGGGTTATGTTTGAAAGTTCATCTGAGATTAACCCTGAAACTTTAGTTGGCTTGGATGTGAATGACGCCTGCAAGTTCCTTACTGCCTCTATAGTTGAGGCAGCTCATCAAGCTATTCCGCAGTTTTCTACACGCCTTCCTGTTAAGCTCAATCCTTGGTGGACTAAGGAGTGCAGTGAGACTCGAAAAAAGCAAAACTGTTCATGGGATGTGCTACGCCGGTACCCGATACCTCTAAATGTCTTAGCCTTCAAACAGGCTCGGGCGAAGGCTCGATATGTTCGTCGTCAATCAAAAAAGACGACATGGAAGAAATACACCTCCTCCGTTAATAGTCACACCAGTGTAAAAGGTGTCTGGGAAAAAGTGCGTAAGATTAATGGGGATTATCGAGCCTTCTTCATTTCGCTTTTTGTTCTGCCAGGTGTTGTACGTGCCTAGTCTTGAGCAGCAGGCCAATATTCTAGGGGAGCACTTTGCATCTGTGTCAGGTTCATCGCATTAATCGGCTGCATTTTTAAAGCCTAAAACTGTTATAGAGAAGAAGAGAATAAATTGCTCTGGACGACTACGAGAACCCTATAATAGACCATTTACTTTTCGAGACTTACAGGCAGCGTTAAATAAAATTAAAAATACGTCCCCGCGGCCAGGTCGAATTCACTACTGTATGCTCCAGCATTTGCATTCTAATACCCTGCAGGCGCTTTTAAACTTTTTAACCAGATTTGGAGAGAAGGTGTCTTCCCAGATTCTTGGAAAAGAGCTGAGGTTATCGCGCTCCTCAAGCAAGGAAAATATCCATCATTACCCTCAAGATACCGGCCAATAGCCCTCACCAGTTCCTTGGGGAAAACCTTTGAGCTGGTGGCAAACTCAAGATTGCTCCATTTTCTAGAGTTAAATAACCTCCTCGACAAGTGTCAGTGCGGTTTTCGTGCCCGCAGATCAACGGTGGACCACGTAGTCAGAAATGAGAAAACTGTTCTTGAGGCTTTTGTAAATAGACAGCATTGTGATTCTGTCTTTTTTGATATAGAGAAGGCTTACGACACAACATGCGGGTATAGAATCTTGAACGATCTTGTCTCGTATGGAATTCGTGGCCGAATGTTCTCGCTCATCAAAAGGTTTTTGGAAGACAGATACTTTCATGTCAAGCTTGATACAATCTTCTCTCGTAGGTTTGTCCAAGAGAATGGAGTTCCACAAGGTGGTGTCCTTAGCGTAACAATAGTTTTAATAAAAATGAACTCTATTGCAAAGTTATGCTACAATCGTTTTCCTATTCTTTTTACGTGGATGACTTGCAGATCTCTTGCTGTTCGTGTAACTTTTCGGTCTGCGAGAGACAACTTCAGCTGGGAATTAATAGTCTGATGAGTTGGGCTGATGCCGGGGTTTAGTTTTTCACCAGAGAATTCTAGTATGTGTCAACTTTTCATTACGTAGGGGCATGATCCTAGAGCCTAGTTTGACCTTAAGGGGGCAGACAATTCCTGTTCATAATAAACAGAAGTTTCTAGGAGTGATATTTGATAAAAAGTTGAATTTCCGTAGTCAAGTAATTTACCTGAAACAGAAATGCTCAAGGTCAATGAACCTCCTAAAGGTTCTTTCACACAAGTCTTGGGGTAGCGATCGGCAATGCCTTCTTCGTCTCTATCGCTGCTTGGTTCGTTCGAAATTGGATTATGGATGCGTAGTGTATGGATCCGCACGTGAATCTACCCTTCATGTCTTGGACCCGATCCACCATCAGAGTCTGAGGCTTTCCACTGGTGCTTTTCGGACGTCCCCTATTTTTTAGCCTATATGCTGGGAGTAATGAATATTCGCTTGAAAAAATACGATTTTATTTGGGCTTCCAGTATGCATTAAGAATTCGCTCTATCCCTTCTCATCCGATCCAGAAAGCAATTCAGGATTCTCGCTATGAAACTACATTCCAGAACAAGCCATCTAGTCGTACCCCCTTTTACGCAGAGAATTAAAGCATATTCACAGGCGCAAAAACCTTGACAGTTTAAGCCTAGTTGCCCAACTTCCACTGGCAGTAGCTCCTTGGGAGTGTGTAGCACCCATAATCTCTGATCAAATATAATAAGCGGCAAACTCCTGTTGCTGCCCTGCAGCAGGAGTTTTCTCAGGTTGCTTATACGTACAGCGACTGTAGGAGCTTCTTCACAGATGGTACTTAGAATTATTCTGTTGTTGCTTGTGCTGTTATAAGCGAGACATGGAAGGTTGTTAGGTGTCTTGATGACAGAGCCTCAATCTTTACTGCAGAATTATATGCTTTAATTTTAGCTGCTGAATTCATTATAGAAAACTCTATCCAGTATTCTGTTATCTACTATGACTCTCTCAGAGCATTAAAGGCGCTTGCTTCATTGGAAGTACCGAAGAATACCTTCGTTACTAGGCTCCGGAGCATTGTGCACACTGCAGTAAAATCACACCTACGCATCAATTTCTGTGTGGTGCCTAGTCATGTCGGATATTCAGGGAAATGAGGATGTTGATAAAGCTGCCAGTACGTGCATTGAGAGGCAAGTGGATATCAAGCGCATTCCATACACTGACTACAAACACAGTCTTAAAAAAGCGATCCAGGAAAACTGGCAGTTAGAAGGGGACACGGAAATACACAACAAGCTTCATTGCGTGAAACCTACCCTACGGGAATGGGCAAGTTGCCGACACAGGGAGTGCTTCTTTGAGGTTGTACTCTGTCGTCTGAGATTTTGACACACCCATCTCACGCATGGGTACCTCCTACGGGCAGAGGCAGCTCCGAAATGTGAACACTGTAACGAGTCGTTCAGTGTCATGCATATTCTTATCACATGTCCTAAGTACATCACGAACGCACCACTTTTTTCTCTACCTTTTCCGCAATAACGTCCCGTTTCACCCGGCATTATTATTGGGTGTCGAACCTCTTGCGCCGCACCATCAAATTTTTAAGTTTTTAGATAGCATTGGCATCCTACATCGGCTATGAATTTTAGTTTGTTTTCATTTCTATTACGTTTGCCTGAAGATTAGCGGTGGCAGAGAGCCGGCGATCTTGTATCGTCAGCACATTCTCCCAAACTTCATAGTTTGAATGAAATGCCTTTGAGTGCCTCTGGTTAGCGGAGCATCGGTTAAACATTTCTGGAGGCCTTAATAGGCCTGTATCTTGTAGAGTTTTAAACATTCATTCCCCATAGTTTTAATGGAACTACCTACTATAGGTCTTTTCAGTATTGCCTTTAACTTACCCTGTTTCGGTACACTATGGCCTTAGTTGCCGCTGTGCCATTAAACACCTAATGTTCTTCTTCTTTTAAATCAAAATTTAAATCACGATATAAGTAATAATTTAAATCGTCATGTTTTATTCTCCCCTCGCCATCGTGAGAAACGTACATTTTTTTATACAAAAAATCAGATTTATTTGATTTAGGTCAGATTATTTTAATTTAAATAAGATCAATTTTAGGTAAATCAATAAGGTGAAAAAAGGGGATTCTTAAAAATTTAGCCTTTTCAAACATGCCAAATTAATTGACCAATCAGTTGAGTCCCTAATAATAATGCGGAAGAAATAATTACCGTAATTATTAAGTAGTTTACTTAACAACACTATATTGATATATTAGAAGAAAAGTATGTTATTTTTTAGTTAAATAGAAAGCTCAATTTGCCTTTTCTTTCCCGTTTTAACTTGCTTGTAATAGGACAATACATTTTTTAGCGTTCTCATTTGCTTTACGTAACTGACTAAGTGGAAGGTAGAAATAAGGCTCAGCGCCCTCATTGCTCATAAGAGCTGCGCTCGTTGCCGGTGTTCAGATTGATATGAATATTTCTACCTCGATGAATTATTTATTTAAATTTGAACACATGAGAAAAAAAAGGAAGAATCAAATGATAAATGAAATATAAATTCAATAAATTTCAAAAATATTTTTGCGCGAAAAGTTAGATTTGGAATAACAAACTGGTCGAATTTAAATCACAATTTAAAATATGATTTAAGTGATGATAAAGTCGTCTTGATCTTTATTTTCCACCCTGGTTCAAACATTTTTGCTTCATTTTATAACGAGCGAATGGAACAAGCTTCCAAATGAGATTGTGTTCATGACCTCATCATAACTTTTTTCAATCATCCGTTGAGTTTATGCTGTTTCATGCTTACGTGTTTCTTCCCCTTTTACAAAGCATTAAAACTGAAACTTGTGCACGCTCATGTCTAATTATCCTATATTCGTAAGTGTTTAAATATATAACCATCCCTTCCTCTCAATAATACATCATAGGCGCTGCATGGCAACCTCAATAAATAGATATACCAAAGCATACGTAGTACTTGATCTAACTTCTTACTATTTAAGAGGTGGCGCCACAATACGAGATTGAAGAATTCCAAGACGGCGGAGATTGAGCAAGGTGAGTGTATTATTCTGTTGTATGACTCTCCCTTTATAGTATTTATGTTGGATGACGGTAGGCAACAAAATTAAAACGGCGCGGTATAATGTTAAGCACACGTATTGCTTACCTGGGTCTTTTTTTTATTTCTACCTCCAATGGCTAGGGACCCCACCTTTAAATGAGTGCAGGCTCAGAATTAGAAATACTCTATATACTTTGTGAGCACACGGGTCCAATCAATCAAATTGTTCAAGATAAGACCTGCAAGCAATACTTCATTGATAAATTATATCTTTCTAACGGTAAACAGAGATGACCTTGCCTTTTTAGGGTTTCTGCTACTTTATAGAGTAGGTGAGCATGCTCTTAGCAAGTAGTTTTGCTTTATTATCAAAGAATACACAAAATAGCGACGTTTCAAAGTTGTTTCAGCACCTTATGCTGTTAACATGACAGAGAACGTGACACCGTGGAGAGCTTCGCCTAAAAAGCCAGTTCTAATTTGACCCTCAATCATCATCATCGTAATAAGTATTGATTGTCTGTAGTGGTCGTTGTTGTTGGTGTGGTCGTTTCGGGTGTAGGCAAGGTCGGTAGCGGAGGCAGATCAGTGCTGTAATTCCCACACTTGTCTCTAAAACATATCTGAAAAAAAAATCAAACTTCGAATTAGTAAATTAGCACGAGCTTTGTTTGTGACAGAAGCACTATGCACCTCATTAAAAAGTAATAGAATGCAAAAATAAAAGTGTGCGTATAATATATCAGTGCTATGCTTAAAAACAGTCCGAAAAGTTGCGCAGACTTTTTTGGCAACGCGAACAGATTTTCGTTCAATTTGAGAATTTGGACGTTTTAACATTTTATCACTGTAGCATCATACCGTTTTTCAGTGTGGAGCATGTTTGCGTTAGGCTCAACCTCTGAGCCTAACGTTTGCATGTTAGGCTAAAAAAATGCGCTTTCTCTCAAATCCTCGCCATCGGAACATATCGCCGTGCATTTAAGGACAGTGGATGTGCCCTGTCGTATGCAAACATCAGGACCGTGAGGCTGTTTCATAAGAGAACACGTGAAATATTTGAAGTTCAGGTCATCGTGTTCCGTCAGTGACCTTGCCATCTAAGAAACTACAGTACCGTGCATTGTTTTTACTAAACTTAATTTTTTTATCCCTGATTTTAGTGTCTTGTCAGTTTTCTGTTAGTTTTTTATATTGTTTTATTAGTTACTGTACAGGACAAACTTAAAAACTGAATCCAGCTACATTTGCAAGAATATTCATTTAAAACGATTCTTTTGTCCTCGTATTTTTTTTTTGTTATTAAAACGCAAGTTGAAAGTAGAGCTTATGTCCAGATTTCTACTTGCCGTTTGTCTTTCACGCTTACAACATTGGGGCAAAAACTTTAGAATTTATGTTTCATTTCTGTCAAATATCAACTTGACTCAGCAAGCACATGTACTCAAGGAGGGATGTAAGAAAATATGAAGACCGAGAGGTAAACTTGGCTAATTGTCTCGGTTGGCTACATTGTGCAGGGGAAGAGAAATTGGGAGATTAAAGGGAAGATTGAAAGAGGAGGAGAAAATGATATGCGTAAAAATTACACGAGTCGTGAATCACAAAGACACGGTACAGTTTAGGAACACAGTACACTGAGGTTCATCGTCTATAAACAGGTGCCAGGCCTGTTTCCTTAAAACAACAAGAGGTTTTGTGGCCTTTGCTTCGTTATGTGGCTTGTTCAAGGCACCAAGCACCTTTCGCACAGATAAGGGCACGCTATCGAGGTATGCCAATGTGCTTTAGAGTTTGGTGTTTTCTACATCGTAGACACAACAAACGCAAATGCTGTGCTGAATTGTTTTATTTAGATCACAACTGGGACACTGGCGTTGTGGCTTGGTCTATGTGGTGAAGGAACTTTGTGTATATGATCGACCGAGTGTTGGTCAAGGAATGCCAGCCTCTAACCACTATGGCATGTCACGGTGAAGGTTGTGGAAAACCTGGCGATTCAAAGCGTTTGGCCCAGGTTGCCCCTTTGACAATCGTAAGTGGTCATTTGCACCGCGAGGGGGCCAAGGGCAACTGGCCAGCGCAAGCGGCGCTCCCCCGCTGATAAATGGCCGTACTCAGCGGGTGCGCGGGGGCAGTTGGGATCGCTGGAGCGGGTGATAACGGTCATTAAATGTTTCCGTGTTGTTGAACCGGTGTGCTGTGTCATTTCCCGAGACGGGTAGCAACAAGTGGAATCCCACACTGGCGCCCAGACGTGAAATGCTGCTCGTCTGGCAGGATGGCCGCGAACTGGGTTCGTTCTCTCTTTTTACATAGTCATTTTTTCGTTTCTAAGTTTGCCCGCATTTGCAGGGCTTTTTTTTGCGAATTCGCCCAAGCCTGTCTGCTTCTACCTGCGGAAGCCTTCACTACTACAAGATGTCGTCTACAGAAGACGCCGTCAAAAACTCGAGTTATGACGACGACTTGACACTCGGCGCAGTCGCGGATAACGCCGCCAGCGGAACTGCGGGACTATCAAGCTGCATCGGAAATTGACGACAAAACCGTGCTCACACGCCTTTTGTCGGTCGCATTGACTGATAGCTCAGCGCTATGGAGAATGAGTCAAGGAAGTTTCTCGAGTATTGCGGATTTTGGTTTGCGATTCAAAACGGAGTTCCTGCCACCGAACTGCAATATCCGGATGTAAGATGACCTCCGTGCCCGTACACACTCCCGCAGGAGTTGCTCATACAGTTTGTGAGGGCTTTCCAAGGGCGTATGACCTTGCTGACGCGGCGGCCCCAGTGCAGAAAAGGTAGCACGGGCTGTCCGTCAGAGCCACCCACGCTTCCACCTACATCTAAGGGGGCGTAGTTTTTGGATCTTGACGAGATGACACGGACGGCGTAGGCGATTCAGGCCGTAATCCTTGCTGAACTCCGGTACCGGCCTCCTCCAACAAGAAACACCGCCCTTGATTTAACATTTGCTTGGCATGAAGACCCCGACTAGTACGAAAGGCATAGTGAGTCTTACAAATCGACCGATTGTGCAGCTCCCCGAACCATTGATCCTCGCGCATACGAATCTCGAGAACGCTTTGAGAACAAGCGCGCAAATGCAGAATATCCTAGCGAGAAGTGTTCTTACAACCCGCAGCAAGTTCGCGGGTGAAATGCGGAAAGTGGGAACAGATCAGAGCCCCCTTCTTACAGGACTTGTGGAGATGATGAGAACCAGGCCTGGCTCTGGCTGTTCCCGGTGCGGCCAACAATGACTCACCACATTAAGAGAGATGACTCAGACGGTAAATCAACTCTCTGTCTTAAAGACATCGGTGCTTGGGCTTTCGCCTTCAAGTAGTCTTAGGGATAACATCAGAGACCCTGTTAAGCTTTTATTCAAAAGTCATGTGATTTTCTGAAATTTTCAATGCGGAAACTTCGGCCGGTGGAGCTCTATAATACATGGAGTTCTGTGGCGCCAGCTACCAAAAAGGAGCGAAACTAGGACAAATTTTTTAATGAAAATTTTCTGAAAATCATAAGTTTTGAATAAGATAACGCTTCATGCTGCAGCTTAGGCAACTGGTTCAAACCGCTAGCGCTACATTTTGCCGGCAAATGAAGGTTAGGGAATGAGCAGTTTATTTTTAGAGTAAAAAAAGAACTGCGAATTTTTGTTTTCGAATATGTGCATCTTACACCGTGGCAAAGGTGTAGTCCTGGCATTGTCAATAAGAAAAAGTTCCATTGTTGAGAGTCGTGCTTGCAATCATGAGGTGATGGATTCGATTCCCCTAAGGGTAAGATCGATCGACCTTTTTTTCTTTATTCATTCACTCATCACTCTTCTGCGCTGGCGCATTCGCTTCAAATTCCAAATCCAGTTTATTTTGTTTGTTTTTGAGGGGGTGGGCGTGTCGACAAAAGTGCTATCGCATGTAGTAGAAACGCTTAGAACCAATTTTTTGCGTGAGCGGCGTCGGCGTTGGCGTCGCCGTTGGCGAAACCACGCTTTGCATTATGAAAATTTTTTTATAATGACGTCCCGTGTGACATCACGAGGGTTACCCTCGTGAGGGATGCGAGGGTTGCCGTCACGAGGGGTCACGAAACCCTCGTAACCCTCGAGACCCTCAAGAGGGTCTCGAGGGTTACAAGGGTTACCCTTACGAAGGCTACGAGAGTTACCCTCACAAGGGTTACGAAGGTTACCCTCACGTTGGTCACGAGGGTTACCCTCATGAGGGCAACAAGGGTTACCCTCACAAGGGTCACGAGGGTTACGAGGGTTACCCTCACGAGCGTCACGAGGGTTGCCCTCACAAATGTCACAAGGGTTACGTTCACAAGGGTCACGAGGGTTACCCTCAAGAGGGTTATGAGGGTTACCCTCACACGGTTCACGAGGGTTACCCTCACGAGGGTCATGAGGGTTAACCTCGTGACGTCACACGTAACATCCCGTGTGACGTCATTATAGGAAGCACGTGACGTATGACATCACGTGTGACGTCGCGTGACGTTACACGCATCAAACATTGTCGATATTCCCGCTAAATTGCGCTAAATTCGGCGGAAAAAAGTTTCCTGCTAAATTTAGGGAAACTTTTCCCGCTAAATTTAGCGGGGAAGGAATAGGGGCATACCCTCCCCTCCGTACTATCTCCTCCTCCTCCTCAAGAGTTGCGCTCTAATTCGGCGTTCCAGGAAATTGTAAACGTCTTTGATATTTTGCTGAATAGTTTCAATGCAATAGAACTGTAGCCCCACATCTCAAGACTGGTTTGTATTTCATACTGGAATTCACACGAACAATAAAAAAAAGTACGCCCCAACCAGTATTCATCATTAGATTTATTTAAAAAAAATACCGCGAAAGCACAAAGGATAAACCAGAGAAAAAATGGAATGAGGAACACACTCCTTCCGCTTGCAGAACGCAGTGTCCTCCGCCGATGAGTGCACACTCAAAAACACATAGTCAAGAGTTCAATGTCTACAATATTCTTAGGGCGTAATGGTGAACATATTAAAGCATTTGATATATTGCAACTGAGTTTTATTTTGTTAATCATTTTTTTGTAACAAGGAAACATGTTGTTCTTATATCTAGTTATGTCTGGGATACTACGCGCTCACATCTCTTTATTTTTGAAAAACGTTTTCGTCTTCGCTAGCAACAATTGTATTCCTATACTAAATCTTGCATTTGTAACTTGTAATGTGTGTCTCCTATTCCTCTCCGTTCAGTAGAACCAGAATTGGACTACAAAATTTTGGCCAGTAACACGTGCATCTTGATTTAAGGAAATAATGATTTACAAGTCTATACGGGAGCAGAGGGTGAGATTATAGAGGCCCACCGAAGTTTGAATAAGATCAATGCTCTTGACCGCGAACGGTACGTAGTTTTTAGTACATGCACTTTGTGACTAGGCTGCGCGACCGTCACGAACAGGCCGACCACGCGTTCAAAAGAGTAGTCATAAAAACAAAATGTTTAGATTCAAGCTTAAAAGAATTATTTTTACTCATAACGAGGTAAGGTATCTTTAATTATTATAATTTATAACTCTTGGAAATTACTGATTGTCAACGACATAGAAAGGCCCACTTCACTTACCCTTCCTTTGCCACAAGGCATTCCATCTACATGGCGGTGAGTGAAGTAATGTATGGAATTGTTGACCCTCGTAGAACACAGGAATTTGCACTTCTCGTCATATAACGGGGTCTGTCGAGTAAACAATTCGATCATTTAATGAAGCCTGATGTCAATTCAGAGCAATATTATGTCTTGCTTCATTTTAAGTAAGATCTAGACCTCCAAAAGACACGTTGTTTATTAGAAACACGTAGAGCTTAATGCAAAAAATGCAAGCTTGATCACTCTTACAAAGATTGGTAAGCACAAAATGTGTGATAGGCTTTCCACTTATGGGCGTTCGTGGCTTTTGTAGGAGCCGTGGCCACTGTGGAAGAAAAGAAGGACGTCTGAACTGCACCGCCTACCTAAGATTCGCTCCCAAATTTGAAACACCGTGAGATGCGCAGCATAACCGGAAAGGCCGTGAAGCGCACGACTGCGCCTTCGCGTAGCGCACCAATGCGTTCGCTTTTGCGTGTTAGCTACCACCTGGCCTGGATAGCTTGACAATTAAGAAAAAAACAAAAAAAAAAAACAGAATAGCTCATTTGGTAAAGGCGAGTGTTCTACGCGCCGAGCTTTCTGCGCCGATTGTTCCAGAAGCTAACGCGTGTACATAAGGGGCTCCGCGTGGCGAGTCGCAGCCAGTCTCGCCCCAGCGTTCGATTCTGCTGTTTCGCCGCCATCAACGCCTGCGACGCTTGCCTTTGACTCTTTAGTTTTGACGTGACAATATCTTTAAAGTGTTCTTCCTAACACCGAATACGAAATTCTTTCAAAAGTCTACAGACTAAATCTCTCGACTTGACTAAGAAATTGTTTGAGCTCTTGTGGAAACAGGCCTTTGCTACAGAAGCTCTCGGACATAATTTTGTAATACCTATCTTCACAGGCTTGGACTATCCGTAATTGTTACTAACGTAATGACTTGTAGTTATGGGTATACAAGCCCGATAGACGTGTTCCAAACCTTGCTCAAGGGGGTTGTTCAGATATAAATAATGCAAACAATTCTTCGCGGGACCGAGAATGCAAAGGTAAGGGCCGTTCACGAATCTTTAGTGATATCAGATAACTCTGACACCGAAATATCAGGATGATATTATTGACGGTGGTCGGGCACAGCCAGAAAACGTTTGAAACATATAATTCAGTGTTTTGCACTTTCGCACTAACATGTGGCAAGGTATATTTGGTGTGTGTTTTTTTAAGAGGGTGATATATTTAGAAAAGGAGGACACTATAATTAATGATATTATTCTTTCTGGATAAGGTTATCTACCGAGGCAGGTTTCAAATATAGAATACACTAATTGCATTTAAAATATTCGCCTCAGCTGGCACATTGTCAATGTTCCCAGGCGACAACATATGCAATCACATTTATTCGAATTAGGACACCCAGATTCTAATCCGTACCATTCTCTGGCTAAATTTCGCTCTCTAGTCTATGCCCGAAAATGCCTTTTCAAGAAGACAACAGAGTACGGCGCGCCTTTGCTAGAGGGCAGGTGGCCCTAATCGGCTTGCAATAATTCGCTACCCCCGTCCGCAGCGGAGGATAAGGTGGGCCCTTTGCCGTATTTTTCGTCTAAATTTGGTGCATTGTTCGCTCATGGCCTAAATTTGATAAAGGCTTAAGCGGAACAAATTTATATGTATGAATTCTAACAACTGCTTGGAAACAATCTCATGACAGAAAACATATTAATCAGTGAAATGTGCTCACTTAAGGCATTATTTCAAAAGTTAATTAATGAATTTGAGGTGATTCATGTGCTAATAGTCACTTTACACTCATGACCGGACATCCGCCGTGGTCGATAACATTTATCTGCCGGAATAGTACATCTCTATGTCCAGTGCCCTTTTTATAGCCTATTTTTCTTTTATAATAAAAAAATAACTAAATAGAAGCTGAAGCGGTCATAAGTATGCGAAAGAAAACGCACTTCAGTGTAGTTGACTAGGCCCTGCAGCCATCACGAATATAATATTCGTTTGGTCATTTTATGTGCGGATTAGCCGAAGAAACGCCCACAGAAGAGGTGAGGCTTTCATAAGGTTACTAACAAACTAAAAACCAGAGCAAAGGACCCAGTACCAATCCTTGTAGTTCACCAAAGCACACATCAGATTCCTTAGAATCAAACCCTTTAATACCTACGAACGCCGGAGATAACTTAAGAAAGCCTCGATCCACCGAACGACCTGACTACTCCTTATGGTGGTATGCAATTTAGTTTACAGTTTCGTATAATGAACTTTATCAAATGCCTTCTTGAAATCTAGAAATGTAATATCGGTTTTTCGTCTACGATTTATCTAAAAATTATGTATGGTTTCAACCAGCTGTGTCACGGTTTAGGGCTTTCGACGGACGCAGTGATGGTACTCGCTAAGGATTTTATTTGATAATAAAAACTGCTAGGGATATTTAAAAAGAAAACATCTGGTTTCGACTTTCACACGACGTAGACGTTAACGCGATGGGTCAATAATTGGGTAAAATCTTAACTTTTTTATTGTAGTTATCTTGTTGAGCCTTTAGTCATAAGGAACTGTGCTAGACATAAGCGATTGTCTTAAAAACAGATATGGCAACCCATTCAATATCTCTCTTTAAAATAAGTTATGAATTTTGTCTGCACCTAAGAATTTCGTTGTTTGTAAGTCGAGATACATAGCCACAATGCTTTAAACTGACACTTGCAGGTCGTCAGTCGCATGAATCTCAGCAGGCAATCAAACTCTGTTGAGTGTCTATCAGCGATTGTAAAAAAAAACGTTCTAAAAACTCGTTGCGGGCACTGGGAATAGCATGTGTGTGATCTATGATACAAAGTTTTGTAATTATCTCTGTGTCCAACTTTCTTGCTGGAGTTAAGTGCCTCCACAACATTTAGGGCGATTAATGTTGAGATTTTTCTAATGTAATTTGTTAGAAATTATATTTTGAGTCATTTAACAGCAATCTAAGTTTGGTGTTTAAAACCGAAATATTCAGCAACGCCAGACTGGGTGTTCGATGATTCCTTGACCAGCATCGGCCCACAGTCCTGCTTTAGTGAAGAAATATTCTGGCTATCTCAGGATTGTGGATCCTTTGTCTAGATTGTTTTGTTCACAAGTTTGCCCCATTACACGTTTAGTTTCTTCACTTATTCGTCGCCTCACCATTTGTCATTCGTGACATTTTGGTGGAGGTGCGGGGTATTACGTTCGATGCCCGTAAAGCGTAGCGGCGCGATTAAGTCGGCGTCGGCGTAATCGCGCCGCTAAAATGTGCTGGGAATTGAATTGGTGCTGAGGTCACGTGACGTCAATTTTCCCGCTAAATCTAGCCGAGAAACTGAATTTTTTTTTTATACGTGACGTGACGCGAAGTATTATGACTTCATTTTCCCCGCTAAATTTAGCGAACAAACTGAATAAGTGTTTGAGGTCACGTGGCGTCAATTTTCCAGGTAAATTTAGCCGGGTATTTTCGAAAGGAGGGGAGGGTATAAAGGAGGAGGAAGGGAGGGTATGGAATAGAGGGAGGGGAGGAGACGCAGGAGGAGGTGGGGAGGGTACAGAAGAGGATGGTACGAAAAAGGGTGTGAACACGGAAGAGAAGGAGGAAGCAGAATTAGAATGTGAGGAGAGTGATTCATATTTGTACATGTATAAATATTTCTTTCTCAAATTGTTTAGCACGGTATATCGCAAAATCAAAATACCTCAAGAGCTCCGCTCTAATTTTGCATTACAAAGATTTGTAAACGGGTTTCATTTTGCGTGTGTGTGTGTGATAATTACGCTTACTGCATACAGGTGGGTGATTACATCTCAAATTGTAGAGGCAAAAATAATCAAAATTTTCATATGGACGAATAAAATGTATGTTGTGGGGGAATTGTTCACCTCGAAGAAAGGCAAAGTCGGAGGGTTCCGATAGCTTTTTTTTTTTTCTTGTCAAGTTATGGAGCGCAGAAGGGGCAGCGGCGGAAGGAGCTTTTTTTTCCAACTGTCAATGGTCGCATGTTTATCTCACTCTCGTCCCTTTGGTTATGATTTTATGCTATTTTCGATTTGATCAATTCCTCTGGGGACACTATGAAGAGGTCTTAATGTAAATAAATATTTTTTGAGACGCGTTACATTTTTTATAGAGTACTCGCCCAACTCAAGAGCCAGGTAGATTTTTGATGAATTTGATGGGTTGCTATCTGGAACTTTCTTTAGATATATTTATAATTTTAATGTACATGGAAAGCTCTTAGGTCCTCTTTATAAATATATGAGAATGATTCAGTTGTATGCATTATCTCTCGCAGTATCATTACTTGAAATTCTTAAAACCGGTGCAAATATGAATTACTAAATATATCTTTCACGTATTTGTTTCGTTTTTGTAGCGAAGATCATTTTCTTCGGGAACGGATCAAGGAAGAGAGTTGATTGGCGAGCTGTCCGACACTCGAGCAATGCATGATTGCCTTCACTTCGCTCGTGTGCGTCGGCTGGTGCTCGCGTTGGTGCGCATCGCAAATCAAGGAATACATGGAGCGCCGATTCCGTGGGACCTCTCACGCATATACGTATGAGCTTAATAGATGTTTCTAAATTCAGAGCGGAACACACGTGTGGCTGTGGAAAGATATCGTGACTTGCGGAAAATACGTAACTCGGTTTCACACTTTGCATATGTTGACGGCTTAGCTCACTTTGAGATGTTTAGCCGGCCGACGGCTCCGCGTCCTGCTCGTCAGCTTGCTTTCTGTTGTAATTCAGTCTTACTGCGAAGTTGTTTATGGCTAGAGTTTTGCGGATTTTTCGTGTGCGTGCCCAAAGACTCTAAGCTCGCACCGCCGCACGCGCCGCATACGCACGCCTTTCCCATATAAAAAATTTGAAGTAAATAACTAAAATAAAGCGTTCACGAACACAAGTGCAAGATGCCATTTCTTTTAGGATTTGCTTTAGAACAGTTACTACTGCAGACGCTGGCGCCGCACACGCACGCCTTCCACGTATAAAGATTCGAAGTAAATAACCAAAATAATGCATTGACGAACTCGCGTGCAAGATGTCATTTGTTTTAGGATTTTGCTTTATTACAGTTACTGCTGCAGACGCCGACACGTGCGGCGGATGGAATACCAATCCCTGAATTCTCCTTGAAGCTTGCGTAATTTACAGAGCCGTATATGTAGAGAGTTTGGCCATTTGTTGGGAAGTATAGGAGACAAATGATGAGGCGCCATTGGCCGAAAGCGGGCTGGGCGTGTTCCAGGGCGTCTTCAGAAATTCGAATGTGACCAACCAGAAGCCGGAAATAATACCCTGGCGGTTGTCGCGAGAAACAAACCTGATAAGTGCATCGGAGTAACTTTCGGTGACTGAAAATATGGTACACGTGATGTTTCAATCACGCTTATTTAAAATGATGGTGGCAGAGTGCGACTAGCGGAACGATCAACATAATCCTTACGCCAAGCGCCGAGGGCCAGGAATATGCCGTCCGAGCGGTCACACTCAGTCCTAGCAAACCAGAGTTGAGCGGCGCACTCGTTTCTTACATCTTTCTGCATGATCATGATCGAAACATCACGTGCACCCTATTTTCAACCACAAAGAGTTACTACACTTCACTCTTACGGGCTTATTAGAATCATATACGAACGTGCTCCTTTGATCAGGGGGGCTATGTTGCGCTTTTTGGACTCCCAGGAGACTAGGGAGAGGGAAGTGACGTCAACAACGCAGCAAATGCAGATTGGATGTTGATTTTGTTTTCTTCTTTCAACATCCAATCTGCGTTTCTCTATTCGTTGACGTCACTTCCCTCTTCCAAGTCTCCTGGGAGTCCAAAAAGCGCAACATAGCCCCCCAGAACTGTTTCTCGCTACCACCGCTCGGGGATTATTTTTCGGCTTCTGGTCTGTCAAGAGAGCATGCCAAGCCCTCTTTCCGGGTCTGGTGCACGCCCTGGCTCTGCCCGCGCCTCCCATTGACCATACTCTCTAAATACACGGCTCTGGTAATTTAGCAATCGGTCTGTTCAGTAGATTAGGTATCAATAGGCACCATTTTTGAGATCAGTAGACTCTCAGCAACGTTACTATACTTCGTTTCACCTTATGTGCGAGCGAAGGCAAAGCTGGAAGCGCGAGCACGGAAGCTCCATGCGTTCAGCCTTTGCTCGAGCGCGCGAGCTGGAGAGAAATGAAAAAAGCGCTGGTCTCGCGCTTCTAGCTTTGGCTTCGCTCGCAGATAAAGTGAAACGAAGTATAGAACACTCAGTTGGGAAGTCACTGTTGAAACCTGGGCCTCTGGCGTCCCCCGAGACCGAGGTAAATACGATAACAGCGCCATCCTTAATCTTTTTTCTTTACTGGTCACCTTGAGCTTTCAGGAAGCATGTTTTTGCTTAAAAACAAACGGAACGAACTCTTTTTGTAGGAAGTTTTATTCCAGATTAGTACTAAAAACAAGCGCGTGATGTTTTCTAAACAAATTAGTTTACAAAGTTTTGCGGCACAATTAATATTGATTTCATACAACCAGTCACAGCGGTGATTTCAGGTAGCGCGTCCCAACCTGCAGGGGCGAGTCCTAATTTCGGAAGTAATTTGCGGCGCGTCCACTTAGGAGGCGGGGGTTGGCCTCCCTGAGACACCTTCCACCGTATATGTTTCGGCGACAAAATGGCAGATTAAAGCCAAAATAAAATAGTCAGTGTGGACGCTGTCGAATGCGATGCTACCGAACCAATACAAGCAGCCGTGCAGTTCCTCGAGTGGCCACTACGTGAAAAATGACGGCGTTGCGATCGCCATTAGCATGGTTCTCGAGTACGAATGGGTGCCACTTTTAATGCGAAAGCATTAACTGTCCCATGCAGCGAGCATACGTCATCAGTTTGAAGCGCGAAAACGTCACCTAGTTTCCACGATCGCCTTCGGTTTCATTTGCTGGCGCGCGTCGACGGGGCACCGATTGGCAGCTGCGCTCGTCAGTTTCCACGACCGCTCACCCCATGTCCATCACGCGCCATTAACGCGGAGCGTCCAAGGTCACCAGGGGAGCACGCGCGCTGACCGGTTACAAAAGGTACGCAGCAGACGAAAAAGGGAGCGGACAAGCGGCTTGCATGCTTTCGGACTCACAACTCATAAGAAGTGCTTAGTTGTACCTCGCGCTTTTTTTTCTTTTTCAGAGCAGGCTCTATGGCAGTTTCCCAACTGAGTGGTTATAGTACCCTTGACTCTCAGGTATATAATAAGCGTTTCTCAAAGATTTGCCGCTGTGCGACCTGCGTCGGCCATCTCTACGCTCGCACCGCCCTCTCTTTGTCGTCGTTCCAAGCGCTTGCGCGCCTAGTTTCCTTTCCTTCCGCTCTCTCGGGGTGGCGGTACCGTCGCATTTTCTACTTTTCGCCGGGTGGCCGTCCCGTCGCGCGCGTCTCGTTTTTTAAAAATAAAACCTTGGGACAAGTAAACAGAAAGGACATACACACCACCGTCCCCTATTCAGACGATCGTGTCTGTTGTATAGTTACGTTTTCAGTTTTCTTAAAAAAACAAGCGGTTTATTCATACGATACCCTCTCGTCACCGAGACGGGTACCTACCTTCCAAATCTCGTTCATCTGGAGTCTCTCTCTTTTTCTTCTAGTTCAGCGTTTTCCCAGCAAGACACAAAGCTTGGTGCACTTCTTGACAATACCAGGATGTGTTCAAGAACGAACTTGGGACTATTACTGAGGAAAGGGTGGAGCTATCGCTTAAACAAGATAGCGTACCGAAATTTCTTAAGGCAAAAAATGTGCGGTTTGCCTTACAACCTGCTGTCGAGACTCAACTAAAGAAAATGCAGGACATGGGCATCATATCATCAGTTACGACGAGTGATTACGCGATGCCAGTTGTCCCAGTAGTAAAGAAGGACGGTGGAATAAGGTTGTGTGGCGACTACAAAACCACCGTGAACCCTTGCCTTTTGACGCTGACCAGTATCCGCTCCCGAGGGTCGACGACCTGTTCGCAGCACTCACGGGAGGCCAGGAGTTTTCGAAGATAATTTAAACCGTGCCTAACACCAGGTCGTGTTGGCTGAGAAGTTGAGGAGGTACCTATATACTCTTAACACACACAAAGGACTGTTTGCCGTAAACGGGTAACCGTTCGGAATCTCCTCAGGTCCAGCCATATTTCAGAAGATTATGGGCACAATGCTGAGAGATCTGAAAGGCGTCAGTTGCTACTTGGATGACGTCCTTATCACCGGTAGAACTCCAGAAGAGCATTATATCAATCTGCAAGCCGTTCTAAAGCGGTTGTCAGAGCGCGGAGTTCGTGTGAAGAAAGAGGAGTGTTCATTTTTCCAGAAAGACCTGCATTACTTGGGTCATGTCTTAAGTGCAGCAGGTGTGAGTAAGACGCCGGAGAAGATCGAGCCTCTGCTAAAGTTTCATGCACCCACAGGCAAAGAGCAGTTGTAGTCATTCTTGGGTATGGTAAATTACTTCGGGAAGTTTGTTCCACGACTGTCTACCCAGGCGAGCCCGCTTTACGGACTGCTGCGTCAGGACCAGCCCTTGTGTTGGGACAAATCGTGTCAGGCGGCGTTCGAGGAAATCAAAACAGCATTGGCGACACCCTCGATTTTGGCCCACTACGACCCAAGTAAGCAATTACAAATTGCGTGCGACGCATCCCAGTGTGGCGTAGGTGCGGTCCTTTCACATATAAGCGAAGATGGAAGCACTCGTCCCGTGGCAGATGCATCGCGAACATTGACTGAAGCTCAGAAGAAGTACAGTCAATTAGAAAACGAAGCATTAGCGATCGTATTTGGCATTAAAAGTTTCACTTTTACATCTACAGACGATGTTTCACGCTCGTCACGGATCACAAGCCGCCGCAAACTATTTTGGGACCAAAGACAGGCATTCCCCCTATTGCAGCAGCACGTTTGCAGTGCTGGGCTGTGACTTTGTCAGTGTACAAGTACTCATTGGTGTACAAGAGATCCAGTGACAACGCAGAAGCCGATTTTTTTTCTCAAGGTTCCTTCTCGAGAGTGAAAAGGACGACAGCTCCGAAGGAGAAAAGCCTTTCTATGCATTGCGCCTGAAGTCAATGCCGGTATCCTCTAAGGATATTGCATGCGCTACGTCACGCGACACGTTGCTGTGTCAAGTACTGGAACTCACGAGCATGGGTTGGCCAACACACTTGCAAGAACAACAACTGAGACCGTTTTTGGATAGACGCATGCAGATGAGTGTGCATCAAGTTTGCCCAATGTACGGCGTGAGGGTTGTCGTTCCGTCCCAGCTGCAAGAGCTCGTGCTTGAGGAACTGCACCAGGGTCATCCCGGCATCGTACGAAGTAAGGAGCTGGCTCGCAGTGATGTTTTGCGGCCATTAATTGACACAGACCTCGAAAGAAAGGTACGAACCTGCCAAACATGCCAGGAACAACGTAACGACAAATGCAAGGCACCTTTCCACCCCTGGGCATGGCCAACAACACCGTGGAGACGACTCCACGTAGACGTTGCAGGGCCGTGTCGCGGAAACATGTTCCTAGTAGTGGTGGATGCTTACTCGAAGTGGCCAGAGGTGTTCATCATGCAGAACACTACAACAAAGCGCAAAGTAAATCGCCTGCGTGAACTTTTCTAATTCGGAATTCCGGAAGCAGTCGTCCCAGACAATGGGCCGCAGCTGGTGTCAGAGGAATTCAAGGCGTTCATGAGGAACAACGGGATTCGACATGGCGTGAGCGCCCCGTATCACCCGAGCACAAACGGCCTGGCAGAACAGTTTGTGCAAACACTAAAATCTGCACTACGCAAGTCAACCGCTGGAGAGTATTTTGGAAAAGCTTTGCAACACGTTTGGTTGGCGTATCGGAATACTCCACATTCCGCAACAGGAGAGACTCCAGCAACCTTATTGATGAGTGGAAGATTGCGTACCAGGCTGGATGTAATCAAGCCTACGGTAGAGGGGAAAGTGATGCACAAGCAATTTACGCAAAGTAAACAGAGGAGGTCAAGCAGAGAAGAATTCTGCCCTGATGATTGTGTCCTAGTGCGAAACTAAAGGGGTTCACCGAGGTGGCTACGTGGTACCGTCCTGAAAAAGACGGGTCCGGTATCTTACTAAGTACAGGTTACTACACCTCGAGGCTAGTTCATCTGGCGTCGGCACGTGGACCAACTTCTGAGTGAAGGACGGCCGACGCCAACACCCGTAATGTCGGACAGGGACGACACTGAGGGGTTCTTGGTCTACCCGCCAAGCGAACCAAGCGTCTAGACCACGGACAGAGAACCTATGCCACAACAGCCTCCGGCCGTTCGGCAACGGCCATCCGTGCCTCCTACAGACCCATCCGTTTCAGAAGGACATTACCCGTTGAGAGAACGACGTCCGCCTAATAGATATCAAGCTCGCTCCTTACTTTTGTGTAAGATTACCGTTGGAGCTACTACGTAATTAAAAGGGGAGGAGTGTTGTACAGTTACCGCCAGGCGCGCGCTACTGAACTCATAGTGGCGGCGCGCGTGTTTGTCTTGTTTGTCGCTCTCTATTGGCGACGTGAACGATCCAAAGCGTGGCTATGGCCGGCCCACCACAATAGGTGAGCGGCGTTTGGCAACTTCTGGTTCCTTATGCAATTCTGGTTCACTGTCCACAGACCACGACATTGAGCTGCAAGTCTGTGTAAGCATGATTCTGAATCCTCCAGACCGTATGTTTCATAATCATGCTTACACGGGCGTGCAGATCATCGTCGTCGTTTGTCAGCAGCTAAACAAAATCTTCTAAGGAACCGGAAGTTGCCAAACGCCGCCCACCTATCGGCCGAATGCTGACTATGACGTCAGCAAAGGATGCTCATCGACGGAAATAAGAGGAATGTAAGAACTTCAATTTTGACGGTGTTGGCAGTGTTGCTTTGAGAGCGCTATGATTTCAGGCTTCCACCATGCCCATTACGAACACCATCGAACTTGTTGTTCACAAGGTAATGACATCACGAAAGGTAGCCGAACGAGGGCGCCACCGAAACATCTTGCCGCTAATAACGCGTGCCCTTTTGAGATGGCACGAGAGCTTCTGTTCCTGGTTGCTCTGTCCTTGGAGTAAAGATCGTCTTCATAGTCCTCCGGTCTTTTATGTCTGCTTCCCCGCCAAAACACGACAGTGTGTAAGTCTTTTTCCTTTCCTCGTCTCAAGGTTTTATTTATTAATTATGATCGCTCACCACGTCGCCTGCATTTTGACTCTTATTTCAGTGTCTAGTTTCCTCCGGCTTCGCTGGTAATCCACCTTCACAGAGTGGAATGGCTCATGATTTTTTCTCTTCTTATTTTCATGCGTATTTTAGCATTGTACATGTGTCGTGCTGTCTGGGCAGCGCAAACATCTCATGCTCGCGCCCAATGTACTTTTGTAAGTAACAATTAAATCTCTCTCGAAAAACCGCACGTCCCAGATCTGTTTTCTCTTCACCCGCGGGTAGGGGGAAAGCGTTCCGGAATAGAAGCCAACGTATGACTGTCGCTAGAAGATTACGGCTGAACAATTCCTTCGACAGGCTCTCGTCATCTGCTCTGAAGTGTACAAATTCACAAAGTCCGCACACCCTGATCTTCTTCGACGGGATCGTCATTGCCGCGACGCGTACCGAGGAACGAAACCCATCACTTTCTCAGTTCGGTGTGCGTCGGAGGATCACTAATTATTTCACGTTACTGGAGAATTTAGAATGTAAGGCAATATATGACCTACCGGTGAAACAAAATCCGTGCGGAAGAACAACCTGTGCGATTTCTGCAGCCGCTCACACAGCAAGGCCATATCACAGCAATGCGCGACGCCAGACACTTTAGTTTCGCCGCCCAGCCGCCCTGAATGCCCCGTGCGTCTGATCGTGACCGTACGGAGCAAACGCAATAATGCAAGTAACGTAAAAAGAAAATTTGATTTCGCTGAGATGTGACCCGTGTCACTCGACCACTCGGCGGTTACCAAATCTTGTTGATGTTTGCATTCTCCTTGTTTACATTTTTTATGACTAGGCTTCAAACAAATTACGTGATGCCCTCTTTATGTTTTCTAACCTCCTTGTATTATTCTACTACGCTTCCATCATCTTGGCTCTTAGACCAGCATGGCCGCTGGGGATCTGTTTGGGATTGTCGTGGCGTGCAATGTGTCGTGAATATAAGACAAGCAGACAATTTAAGCACAGATTATGTTTTTTTTTTTTTTTCAGTTATTATAGCGTACGCGAAGGCCTCAATTGATGTGGATGCCACGGCGAGCTTGGGAGGGACGGCAGCAACTAATGCGTTTGAAGGCGGAATAAAAGTCGAACCGAGGCGTCTTAGTTGCAGTGTTTTGTTGTATTGGTCGAACTTTGTCGCAGTGCCTGCGCCGTAAACGTAATTCCGTGTGCAATATGTGCTTTTATCTAAGTGTCACTTCAAATTCAATTTTCGTTTGTACATAAAACATTTGTTTATTTCACTTACACCACCTTGACCTCGTTCCTGTTGCCTCAGGGTAAATCCATAATTATGACGTGGACATATCCCCAAAGAGATTTACCAATATATTTTAAAAACCCCAAAGACGGAGAGGCTCGACAAGGTTGCCTTATCTCCTATCTAAATACGAACACGCATTTTATAGTATTGGGGCTTAATAGAGGTCATACAAACGAATAATAATATTTATGAACTATGATTCTTGATAAAAAAATAAAATATCTTGGAAAACCTCCCAAAATAATTAGTCTTAGAAACATTCCATTTAGACTTGCAAATTTCTCAATTTTTGTCATTTTGAAGCTAGGATATTGGAAAAGATGATGCTCACAACTGAATAATTTGAATATATTTATAAGCTCCTTTGGTGTTTTCATGCATATGATAATTGTCCATATCACTTAAGAAGGTCGAAGATATCACCTGTGAATGTTCACTCAAAATAGACGTACAAGGTAAGTTCGGCGGCTTTCATAAAACAATAGAACACCTCAAATATAATATTATTAAAACGCATTCAGTGTCCACATAGTTCTATAAAAAATAAAATAACGTAGAGGTGAAAGCCATGAGAGAAGCCGTGAGTTTAGCAAGCTACCCTCGACAGTGAGGGAAAAGGCTAACTTTCAACGCGGCCGGTTTCGTGCTCCATAATAGAAGAACCAAACGTTTTTCGAATCAGCGCCTTTCACTTTTCGTCTAGGTAGAACTTTTAACACAATGTATACATGTTGTTTACACAAAACTTGAAATCTGACTCTTTCTTCCTGCACAATTTGAGATGAAATCACGCATGTATAGATTGCTAGGTCACTCCGAATACTGAAATAGTTGTTTTGCTGCCTCTTACAGATAAGCCCTCTATTCCAGGGGCGTGAGGATGTAGCTTCTTGCATAAATCAGTCATATTCAGTCCCACGCCTGGAAGTTTGCCAGGTGCTTGGAAGGCTTTCTTCGACTTCACTTCGTAACATTCTTTCGTCTGACGTCTGGAAATATTAGAACGTTTATAAGCATCAATGCTAAAAATGAGTATACACAAACTACATTATGCTTATGAGTGGTCTAACAGTTCATAATAAAATTGTTTTAATCCTATTTAAAAAGTAGAAAACAAATTGTGCCGCGTATTCTAAGATCAGCTGCATTTCTCTTTGCCAGTATTTCTGAGCCCGGGAGACACGCTACACGTAATGTTTCTCCTAAATATTCCCGTAAAATAAAGGTTCGTTTTAAGCGTATTCTGTTGCCACTCGTTGGTGTTCGTGCGATTGTTCATTATAAAAAAAAAAAATAGTGAGTGCGCAGGCGAGCTAGTGAAAATTAATCATAATAAACACATTAGGCTGTGGTGCACGAAAATTAAGTTACTTTCGAGTCTAAGGAAAATACAACATAGGAGTACGACTCGGCATGTACATAGGCGTCTATGACGACCCGTCGCCGGATGCAACCATGTGATCGCTTGATAAGGACATGTGATTGCCTACTCACGCTCGTTGCGCGTATGTAGAAGTCGTAAGAACTTCCGCTCCCTTCGTCCAGCCAGTGAGGCTGAACGATGAGCATCAGGCTGCAAATCGAGAGGGCTTCGATTTGGTTCGCATGGTAAGATGGTTACATTTTTCTTTTTAATTGATTTCTTATCAGTACAATTAAAAATGCTTATGCTTGTGCTTTATGTTGTGATGGCAACCGTGTGGCAGTTTTTTTATAACTTTTTTGCAGCGTTAGTGTCTTTTAATGAAAACGAGCCCTAAAACACATTAATCGTTAAAATGATACTCTGTGGTGCTACGCATACATTAGTTCTGAAATAAACTCGTTTTTTTTATTTTCTGTGCTGAGGTAATGAAGGATATCTGGCGTGCCGAAATAGACGCCTGAGAAACAATTTCGACCAACTGGGGATTTTGTGACGCGTTTTTTCCATACGAAAGACTCATGTAACCGAAATCTCGGTTACGCGGCTCCTTTTTCCGCAGTAAGCTTCAATAAGGTTGCGAGCACCTCGGCCGGGAATCAAAGGAGCTGTGCAACAGTTCTAGTGATTTGCTTAAATAATTTGGGAGTTGGTGTCTCGACATTTCTGAGTAAAGAACAAAAAACCGCTTTTGCCTGCATGACTTAGTTTTTATTTTAAAAATGGACAAAGATTGAGGTTTTTTGGCGCCTCTCAACTCCTTCACTAACTTCGGAGTCACGTGCGCTGTGACTTCAATGGGGAAGGCGCGGGGTTCCGGTGAAGCTCTCTCTTTAGAGCCATCAGTAAGCAGCGAGAACTCATCCGCTCGCGACCGCGTGACCACGTGCTGGCGGGCGCAGCGCGAACAATATGGTGAAAGGAGGAAAGTCTCATCCGGGTCCGGCCATACCCGTCCGGCCCTGTCCCCCCTCCCCCTCCGGCTTCTGGCGGCGGTTCCGCTGCTGACGATTTTGTGGACCTAGGATAGATGGCGCCACTGAAACTCCGTATAATAAAAGTTTTGTCGATGATAACAGGTTTTTGACGCATTTATATTTATTTTGGAACGACAAGATTTATAGAAAAGTTACCTTTTATCGAGCAGGTATTCGCACAACTTGCTATCTTTCTACAAGATTCCCCATTGACGTCATGCCTTCTGTTTCTCATGGCCGCCGCTCGCGGCTGCAGGTCGAGGAATATTCTAATTTTTGCTGCGCGATTACGCGGCGGAATCGTAACATTTGGAAAGAGGGAGGTGTGTTTTCTGTCGTATCTGACAAGGTGACCAATGTCAAAAGTAGAAAACGCGAATTTTTTCAACGTTAAAAGCGTTGCACAGCTCCTTTAAACCAGCCACCTGAGAATCCGAAAACCGGCGCTTTGCCTCGGAGGCATTGAGGTGGCAAAGCAGTTGAAATAGCTTATGCTAGGTATATAGGTATTTGTTACATGAATTAACATTTAATGTCCCGATGAAAGTTTCATTGTTAAGCCAATACCCAGCCTCGTTCGCGTTAAAACAAAATGTAAACCTTCACCGCTTTTCGTACAGCGATTGCGACTTTTTACTGTCTAGCATTTATTGATATGGTATGCCAAAAAACAAATGCTTCGTGGAGATTCCTGTGATCTCCCTTTCCCGATGGCTCTGATGATGGCCGCGGGCTGGAACGCTCGACCTCCCTCGACGTGAGATCCGACTGGTTCGTGAAGCGAAGGGCCCTCCCCTCTCTCTCTCTCGGATGGATCTCCTTACATTCCCCCGCTCAGATGCGAATGACGGCTGATAGGCGAGGAGGGTTCTTCTCTTTTTTCCCCCTTTCGGGAGGGGAACTCGTCCGGCGACCTCGAAAGAGGAAGTGTTTCAGAGACCTCCCTGGTGCTCCCCGATCTTTGGCTCTCCGGAACCCCGTGCCGGGCAGGTAAGGACCGTTTCTTACTTTGCCGGCGCGGGGGGCATTTTGTATGGGGACATAGCTCGGTGCTCTTAAGAGTTCCCAATAAACTCTCATGGACTCTGTCCTTACTTTGGCACCTGTGTCCTCTCTTCGCTTTATTTGAAAGAGTGTGACAACGAGGTGAATCATTGGAACGAGGAGGAATTTATCGAACCGACCCGCGGTGATGGTGACCTGTTTTCACATTTGCTGGTTTGGCGGTTGCAATTTTATCATCCTGAGCGAGTGTCCTTAATTTTATTTAACATGTTTAATTGTTTTACACATTCGCCAACGAAATCTTAGTGGTCTTTGTCTAATCAACGTATGTTGGCTATTCGCCAAAGCGTATATTTTATGTCGCCCTTGTCGAGACAAAAAAAAAACAATAAAAAACTTAATTTGAATATGAATAAAAAATTAATTTTAGCTTGAATTTTATTTTGAAATTCAATGTAATTAGTATTGCGAAAAGTACGTGAGTGCTGAAGCAACGTAACTCCTCAAAAGCATATACCTTTATTTGTTTCTAGAGTTACTTCTATACAAAATGCCAATTTGTTTTCAACATTTGGTACCGCGTCAAATATGTTTGGCATACGTAGATGTCACGAAAGTCTAATTAACTCGCAACCAATTGTTCAAAATAAATTTGTCTCTTACGTACTTTCTTATTGTAACTGAGCTGCGGCCATTACTGTGCGGGAGATTCTTTTCGCCCACTAAAGCTTTGCCTGCAATTAGAAGGCTCTAGAAAAAGAAGTTAGCGCTTAAGTCAGATCCCTATCGCCGCATGTGAATTCACTGGTGTCTTCCAGAAACGCAAGTAAATTAATCGATATAACCTTTACGTGGAATTTTATTTTTTTACTTGAACATTATGTTTCATCGCGGTTAAGTTATATTCATGAGCTCATAACTAAAGCCTGTAAAACTAACGTTTTATATGATCCTTGTTTACCAGGGTTATCGAAAAAGTAGAATCGCTGTCCTGCACCAACGACATATGCGAATACCGCAGAAACTTAAGAACGCCGTACCAACACTCTGGTTATTTTCTATATTAACTGCACTTTGTTATTTCTTCTATATTGATTGTAACCAATACAGTCAATTTACAGAGCGACTGAAACTAATTGCATTTTCTAAATAGAAGGGATTTACTCTTTCCAATATGCTACTTAGTATTTTTAAATTCAAAATAGCTACTAAAAAAAAGGAGAACTCCAGCCGGTACTAAAAAAACATTCAAATGTTTTTTTTTCAACTCTCCGGGCCGTGACGTCACTGGTTGGTATGAACTCGCTGTATACAAACAACGTAATATAATAGGGCCAGCTGAACTTAGGCAAATGTTACATAGAGTGAAAAATGGACAGGCATACCGCTGGACTACCAAATGTAGTTTAATACTTCCTCATCTTTTTGAATCTTGACTTTGTGCTTCTTATTTTTTTGTTTTAAAAGCTAAAAAACAAAATAAAGATTATATCGTAAAACCTAACTTAAATTTGAATCACCGGTACTTCACCGGGATATAAAACACCACAAATATTGTTTTGCTTTGATATCTAGCTCAATACTCGATCAAGCTCAATATTGTACTTGATCATTGTTGATCTTGATTGGTATTGCGCGCGATCAATATTGAATAAGCACAATACCAAAGAAAAGCAATATCTGCGACGTTTCGTCCCGGTAAAGTGTGGTCAATTCAATTTATTTAAGTTCGGTTTTACGATATATTTTTCTTTGTTCTTATGTGATTAAAAAAAAACAAAAAAAAAACACGAAGTTAAAGTTCAAAAAGAGGAGGAAGTATTAAACCGCAATTGGTAGTCCAGCGGTATGTCTGTCCTTTTTTCTCTATATCTTCTATTTTCCTAAAATCAGCTGGCCTTATTATAGTAATATGCATCAACAAGCTCCAGTAAGTTCTATTCAACAACAATATGCAATAGCAAACTATTCTGAGAATCGTTCTTGCTATTGCTGAGCGGGTGATGGACTGAGTTTCAGCAGCATTAATTTCACAACATGAAATTAATTTTAATCAGGTGGTAACTATTTGTCCTACCTAACCAGGGTACCGGTTCTTGTAGTTTATTTCACATCTTCAGAGTAGCCAGTACAGACTTTCAATTTTAAGAAAAAGGTAAAAAGCAAGATAAAAAATTTCTTGCAAACAGCTCACTGAAAAAAAAACAATTCTGGCATACCTTCACAGTTACTTGCAGCCAAACCCAGTGGTTTGTCAAGCCAATTTTGTGTCATATAAAAAATAATAAAACAAATGATGGAGCTGAATAGTTATAAGCATTCAATAAAAAAAATGAATAAACTAGAAGGTAAAGTACAGGAATCAGGTGTTCTTTTACTTTGCATTGAACGCTGCCTTTGGTTTAACAATAATTGATATAAAAGCGACTCAAGAAGTTTTATAAGAACTATTTTTTCTCAGCTTCGCGCGTGCAAGATTCTATATATAGGCCGTTTTGGATAAGTTCGGCCAACCATGTGCGGTTATCATTTTTAATTTTGACAAAATGAAAAAAAAAAAAAATCTTTGACTCAAATGTTGCAAAACAAAACCGACTTTTGTCTTGCGAAAACAAATGTTTTTCTTTGCGGAAAAGAAGTTGGAAGCGCACTCAGCCCGAAGCGGTTTTTGCATATTTCGAATATTAGGTATTGCGGGCCCCTTCCCCAAAACAGCTGCTCTGGCTACTGGTCTAGCAATATTTACTAACAAATTGCGCATAGGCAAAATTGACTCAAAGTATTTACCGCGGAGTATTGGCACTGTTAGTTGGCAAAGAAAAATGGCAAACACGATGCATTGCGCAATAACGCGTAAATGTGATGTTTTGTTCCTTCGCATCTATAAATGCTCGGATTTTCAAACTCTGCCAGCGACTTGCCATGTGTTTTTTGTCGTTGCGCTAAATATTTTTGTCCTGGTTAACGAAAAGTGAATGAGAAACGCTGAAATGGTCCTATTTCTTTAAATGCGAATTACTTTAAAAGTTAATTAAAAACAAATTAATTTTTTTTAGCTCTGCTAATTTAAGCTCATTGATATGTACTCAAAGAATCTACAAAAGCATGCTACCTTATTTTTCTGACTTTGAAGTTATAAAGCGATATATCTAGCCAAATGGAGGTTACCGCAATGCACCGAGGTGGTGAGGGGGAAAGAATTTGGCGGCCCACATGCGGAGGATGATTTTAAAGTGATCATTGTAGGTGCGTTTTAGTACTAGATTCGATAAAATTTCGCATGGGTCAGAGCAATCCAGGGCCGATATTGGGTTGTTTGTGTATGTTTATACACAAACAACCCATTTATATTCTACCTCAAGGGGCGACGGGTCTCCCAGCTGTAGATGAGAAATTTAGCCAGTGCACTACAACCGCTAGCCTGGGGTCTTTAAGGTGCATCACGCAGTAGTGATACACGACCGCACGCCGGTACGGTGCTCTCCCAGATCGAAACGGGCAGGGGTGGAGTCAATTGAATCCAGGATTCTGGGTCCTACAGCGCGAGCTTTCGCTCCACGTGCTCCAAGCTAGTGTGCGCTAGCCCACTCGGCCACCGATCCCCCCCCCCCCCCCCCACCCCCCGCGGCCCCCCCCCCCCCCCCCCAGAGACGACGATAGACGATATCATGCCCCATGCTTCGCAGGTCCTGCTTTCAATAGGCAGTGCGTAACGTGCTACTAGAGTCCAAGTGTAGGTCACGCAAAAAAGTGGCGGCTTGCAACGACTTTGCACGCGAGTCAGACTAGTGACCCGATGAGTCTCTACCACCCGTCGAGTGGATGTCTTCCAAAACGCCCGAGACCACCGTCCGCGTGGCCAAATAAACACTTCAGCGGAAATCTGAGGGCTAGCGTCAGAATCGAACGCAAAATTCGCTCACCGCTAGATTTGTAATTTTGGCGACATCAAGCGGACGGGCCTCGCAGTAAAGTGGATGATGATAATGATGGCGAGTTGAAACTCTCCCCTTGAAATTGGGCGGTCCTGCGGTGTGTAGGGTCTAGCTTGTGGGGTTTACCTGGCCCCTTTTTCTGAATCCTTAGCCACCATTGCTATACCCTTAAGTGGTTAATTTTTTGTCGTACACACGACCTTTCAGATAAACAAAAAACTACGATGAAAATTGGATAAAAAACTTCAGGCCACACAAGGGGATAACTAGCTGACAATCCTTTTTTAATAACACAGTTTGAAAGAATAAGGTCGAGAATATTCATGGCACCGTTTTCAACATATTGCGCTGACTAATCCCGTTAAAATGAATAAAATCAAGTAATCGGGACACTTTATTTCTTGTTTCAATGCTCACACTAGTCATTAAACCAGATGATCAATCCACGCCAGGAAGGTTGAAATGTGCATACATTTGTACTTTAAACTTTGAATAATCAAGTTGTTCTTGAAGTACTTTTAAATGATTGGCCACCACAGTGGGATGTGATAACACGATGAAATTTAATAATTCCCAATAAGGTAATCAAAACAGTCAACGGATTCTAGTTCAACCCACAAAACTTCCGCGTAGGATTAAAAATCCCGCCTTCTGATCGAGTTGAGTGACTCGCGTAAGGGCAATTAAAACACCACTACCAAACTTCTTTCCCGTTGCACTGTATTCTCGATCTTTACAATACGTGTTATAAAAGGATGGAGAATAACTCGCGCTTGAAATCTCTTCTAAAAACCAAGTTCCGGTTAAACATATAACATCTAAATGTATACAAACAATATTGGTCATACATTCATCTGCTTTCGTTCGCCGACCACGAGTGTTTTGATAGTAGTACTTAAGTTTGCTGGTCACTTTTTGGTTGGGGTCATTCCGTAGGGTCGTGTGCGTTAAGTCAAGTTTCCCGAAAAACTGACGGAATGCGCATCCCTCCGGCCACACGTTTAGATTATTTATCGCCTCAAATAGGTCTTCGAATATAGAGACGTCAAAAGACGAGTAAAACGGCAATTTTGTTTTCAGCTTCGTGCAGCACACAGATTTTCCACGCAGGAAAGGTTCAACGAGAGAAGTAACATCTATTAGCGTTGTTTTGGGGTCGAATCGAGATATAAATAAAACTTTCTGCCCGGCGGACGAGGTATAATGGCCACCTTTGATGATTTCGATGTTCTAACGGGTGACTTTTGTCGTCGTCGAGGGCCACGAAAGTAAATCCATCATCCATGGTCGCACTTGGCGCCTTCACCCCCTTGAAGCTCGCTGGCGCTTCGTGCGGCACGGTCTTTCAGATTGTAGTTGTCTTTGTTTCCGCTGTGTGGTACACGCAACACGGGACCGGTTCTTGCATTGACGTAAGTTCGGGCCTACATGCTCGCACGTGCTAGTTCGATCATCTCTTGAGTACGCGCACGTGATCTGGGATCCATATGTCAAATATCAAATAGAACAACTTGAGCGTATCCAGCGGCGGGCAGTAAGATTTGTTTATTCGGAGTATCGCCGCACGGAATCGATAACAGAACTATTAAAAATAGCGGGGCTGCCATCCTTGGGTCAGCGGAGAAAAATTGCAAGGTTAAAATGTTTCTATCAACTCTACAATGTTAACATCAGTTCGAGTGACTATATACAGCTTCCTGGTAGAAGGTCACCGAGAGTTAATAACCAGTTTCGGAGTGAAGCCGTATTTCCCAAATCTCGATGTTTTGAAGTACTCCTTTCTTGTAAAAACAATTGAGGAGTGGAATAGTTTGGATGGCGACCTCTTTGTTGGGATTGACAGTGCCGATAAGTTTGAAGGTGTATTATTTGATTTATATGAAGAGACATACTAGTATTCTTTGGTGGTGTTGTTAAACCGAAATTGTACTCAAATGATTGTATTGTGGTGATTGTACTTGATCTTCGGTGCTTTATTTCTGTTGTTTTATTGCTGTACAAACCTGAAACAGCCCGATAGGGCTTTCAGTATTGTAACATAAATAAATAAATAAATACATTTTGGCGCAATGATGTAGCCGCCGAGGAGCTCTGATTCTGCTGTTTTGAATTCGGCACTCGCTGGGCCAGTTGCTTGCGCAAGTCACAAACTTCAAAACCTAGATGATTGTTATCTGTTCGTAAGTACTTCATTTCGGCGGTTAGCACATCCAGCTTGATATTCAGACGTTCCAATGCGGATTCCAGGTCATACGTGGCACACGTGGCTTTGGCTGCGTTGGTTAATTCACAGACCGTACCGCCATCAGTGTCTGACTTAGACAAGCCTTTCCGTGTGCCGATTAAAGCATTACATTTGTACGCACTTTTTCCTGACGCCATCAAAACATTATATTCTTCACGGCCGACGTTAATACAGCAACAATGAAAATTAAGTTTGCAGCTACCAGAACACACAAGGAACTGCTGCTCACCGACATTTGTTTCCGTGCAGCTTCCACACACACCCTTCTCGGACATCATCTTCCACACTCACCATCAACGAGCACGTAGCTCCCACCATACTGTCAGCATGGGAGTCAGCTGAGTATTGCTAGTATAGCGTTCCCTGCGTTCCGTTGACTGAAGCAAAGTGTTTTTTTTTTTGGTGTGTGTGTTTTGCGGCCGAACATAGCCGCGGCTCTATTGCCGCTCATAGGTGCCACCGGTTCTGCCTCGCCAAATCCCATACCATTCCATTGAAGCGAAATTGTCGCCATTAATAAGAATGCAGGACTGCTTAAAGATCCTGTCTACTCACCGCAACGTATTTTCAGATTCGCTCGTTTTTAAAGAGAAGTTTGAGTTGCATACTTTTTGCTTTTAATCCTTATGTCATTTCTAGAAGAATGTGATTATTAACCTGGACTGTGTTTGGTTTTATTTTATGTGCCCTCATATTCTGACCGGCTCGTTGTTCTCTAACATGAAAGAAACAAAGCATTTATATTCATATTAATTTTTGTGACTGTCATGGCTCGTTCACACTTGCGGATTCGCAGACGAATTCGCGTGGAAATGGACGCCGAGAGGGGGAATCCCCTCGCCGGCGACGGAATATTCGGCAGATTGATAGTTTAAACCCATGTTGCGGATAAAAAAAAAAAACAGGACGCGGGATGGCCAAAAAAACGTGCTTTTCGTGTAGGCTCGTCAAATTATGAGGCGCTGGAGAAATTCAGCTTTCTGCGTTAAGTCCTTATTTCGAACTCTTTTTGTTCGCCTTCCGCCCATTGAAAAGCATGCGGGAAGGGCCTTAGAACGCACCTGGTATCGCTGCGCCGCAGCGTTCTTCCGCACGTCTGCTTTCCTCATAGAGTTTTTATAATGTACGCTAGAGGTTCAACTGGCTCTAGTGTGCTGTTGCAAATTGAAGCAGACAGCAAGCAGTCAGGAATTGACTTCCGGTAATGCATTTCTATGGAAAAAAGCGAGTGCATTTCCTCTCTGCGCTCGATTATAAGAGCAAATATCACGAATAATTCGTAAGTACTAGGCACTTTGGAACATTTCCCAGTCACGCAGTCGAAATAATTGGTCAGTTACGGCGTTTTTATTTCAAAATCTTGAGATGAAAAACAGTGCTAAAACCGCTTCGTATATGCATTTATGTGCACTGTCGGACACTGTTAGCGCGAACACGGCGTCGAAGCTTTCCAGCATGGTTGATATACGTGACAAACGAACGAAAGACATGTGTAAAACCAAGAGAGACGACATGAACTACGAAGTAACACTGGATAAGTAACTCCTTGTGCTTGCTGACGATCAAAATAAATTGAAAGTCACGTCATATAGTCCGATTTGCAATAAATAAGTACTGCTTTATTCTCTGCTCATGAATATGTGCGAAGATACTTAATTGTTCTGGATTCAAATCACCACCCGCACGCTCCAAATCTTTGCAAATAGGGAGAAGCCAGGTAACAGGTGCCCGATAAAAACTGCCCGACATAGGAAATAATAAGAAAACACACCTTCAGTAGTTCACGTACTTTATCCTTTACGTTTCGAACGTTTTTTTAACCACTCGTAAAGATGTACGGCGGGGTCATTTTCATATAGTGACAGAACGGGCATATTAGCAATATATAAGCACCAGCGGAATGCTGGCAAACATTGAACACACTCTACATTCCTTTCGATCGTTATTTTGCTTAGAATCTTCGCTCGTTTCTAAATATCTGCCATGGAACAGAGGTTTGGGCCTGAAATATAGCGAAGTTTAACCTCGTTCAGTGGTAAAGAAAAAATGCTGTCACTCAAATAATTACACGTCCACAATATTAATAAAGGTACGTACTATCCGGTACAACCGAAATAACAAGTTATTCATGTTATTTTCCGGCGAAGAGACGAAATTCACGCACTTTTTCCCATAGGAATACACAGGAAGACTGGAAAAGTAGACTGCATGCTGTCTGCTTCAATTTGCAACCGGAAGTCCCGTAGACACTAGCACCAGCTGAGCCTCTAGCGTGTACTGTAATAACTCTATAGCTTTCCTCGCCGTCACCATGGCAACGAACGCCGAATGAATGGAAGCACGCACGGTACCGCCGCGTGAAGCCAGCAACAGCTGACGCGACGCCATCGAGCACCGGCGGAGGCGGTTGATCTGACATACCGCGTTCGGCTTTGGCTAGCAGACGGCGTTCGTAAAATGGCGTCGGCGGTACCGTGCGTGCTTCCATTCATTCGGCGTTCGTTGCCATGGTGACGGCGAGGAAAGCAGACGTGCGGAAGAACGCTGCGGCGCAGCGATACCAGGGGCGTTCTAAGGCCCTTCCCGCATGCTTTTCAATGGGCGGAAGGCGAACATAAAGAGTTCGAAATAAGGACTTAACGCAGAAGGCTGAATTTCTCCAGCGCCTCATAATTTGACGAGCCTTACACGAAAAGCACGTTTTTGTGGCCATCCCGCGTCCTGTTTTTTTTATCCGCAACGTGGGTCTAAAGTATCAATCTGCCGAATATAGACCCTTTTCGAAATTCCCGTGCCGATTATTAGAAGGTCGGAACCCCTGCACAATGGCGGAACAACACACATCGTGACACGTGCAAGTCATTCTATAAGATATCGAACGTCAGAGCCGAGTCAGTGCTAGGAGTAGACGAGCCAATCAAACAACGTCGAAAGTGCAACGTCACTGCGCTCATCGCCTTTTTCTGGAGGCCTGTTTTTTCTTCTGCTTTAACCAAACGCATAAAGTGTGCCGTGACGTTGCGGCTTTAGTCCGCCATTGTGCAGGGATTCCACAGCTGCCAACAGAGGGCAGTATTTAGAAAGGGGTCTATTCGACCACGGGAGCAGTCGGTCCGGGACCGTGTTTTCGTGCGCAGCAAACATTTGCACGCCGCTGCAACCAATCGGAGCGCACGGAGGATATGGCGCTTGCCGGTGTCACATTCTGGCCGAGTCGACCGAGTTGTTGGGGTTGCCGCCGGAGTTGTCCGAGTTCCGAAGTTGTGGAAAAGGCACCGTCTATGTGGTGTCGATGTGTCAGGAGAAATGCTGATCAAGACTAAATTGTTCAACCCTGTTCGAAAACAGGCATCTGAACAACGATGATAGTGCCCATAGAGGACTGTAAATAAAATTGGAGTGAGTGGTACGTTAATACGATGTCTCCGTTTGCTGGTTATCTTTATTATTGCTTTCTCATATCGCCGAGAGAATGTTGGGCATTTTCTCGGCACTGCGGGTTAGCGTTAACTGCAAGAGGAAGTCTGCCAGAGCATTTTCTTCGGACACCATTCGAGCCAGTGGCAGTCTGCTTTGACGTCCGCAAGAGATCGGAGCCGCGCGAACACGGCAGGTGGCAACAAATGTGAACGGCACCATAAGTTTTCGTCCAGTAGATTCGGTCGTCGGCAAGAGAGTTTTCGCCAAGATTGAGCGCGGCCGTACCGCCCTTCAGAGGGCTGTGATAAACAGGTGCAAAAATGAGCCGCTCCGGTCACTTTTTTTTTTTCGTGGCGTGCCCAGAGACGTACGAAGCTGCGTGACCGCGCCTCTCGATTGCTTCAACTCGTGCACATTTTCCGAGACTCTAGTAGAAAACAAACATAATTTTCGCTTCAAAAGTTATGTCCGCCCTTTGTGCCGTCAATTGTTTCTTTCTGACAACCCCCGAGCATTTTTGCGCGCTGTAAAAATAACGATCTTGCCAACTAAGTACACGCCCCATTCACGGCACCGCGGCTACCTCCATTCTGCCAGATTTCTTGCTTTCTAATGTCTAGCGCACAAAAATAAGCAAACATGTTTTTTGAAGATTGTATTAATACATATAATTGAACTTTGATTAGGAGAAAGTAAAATAATTCAAAATGGTTTTTTTATTGATTTGCCGAATAATCCATATTTTGTAAAATGGCCCAATTTTAGAGAATCTCTTAGATATTTCAAGCTAACCAGAACACCAATATTTACTACAAAGATAAACAAAATACAAGGCAACACGCGGGCGAAATTTGAAAATCGTAGCCTTTATAAAGGCCAAGAAACAGCATCGTAGCGCAAAAAGCAGTGCTTTTGATTTTTTTTTTTTTTTTTGCAAACTGGCGAAATTGGTGTTTCCCGGTAAATAATTTCAGTCAAATCTTCCGATGCGTAATATGTCAGAATGCATTTCTAGACCCAAAGATACAGAAGTTGTTTTTGGTAAAGTGCCCCAAATGCCAGCCTTGCGCAATCCGCATGAACCGCATAGGACTGAGAGTATGCTTCAAAGCGTTTTCCGCAAGTTCAATTTTTTTTTAACAAAGTCGGCTATTGTTTTTTCTTTTTTTTTTTGAAGGGGGAAGCATTTTCTCAACATAATATGTGATTTTCGGAAAACATTGTGAATGGTTCCAGAAATAGTAGGCATAACGTTTCCGAAAACACCCTATAGTCCTTGGCAGAGTAAGAACGGTAAGGCGTGTCTGTCAAACGCACGGCCTCTGGCACACGCTTCATGCTTTCCGCCGTCCTTTGGCTCCGAGGACACGCGCTCGGGGTGCTCGCGAGACGCCAAACCCTTGTCGAAGGTAGGAAGCGCGCGCTGGAGGCATCCCGATGCTGGAGCATTGTTATTCCATAGCCTCCGCTATACTCACAAAGCCTGGCAGTTCTACGAAGGAGCCATACAGTGCCCGGTCACATATTTGGACAGGGACGATCTGGTAGCACAGAGCATCAAAGAGTCAGTTCTGGGGGAACCTAGACGTCAGCGCACAGCTTTTGCCGCGGCGAGGACCCAAAAGACATTTGCTTGCTCGGGCGAAGCGTGTTTCGGCGTCTTGCCGCAGCGGGGTGCCAGTCACGTGGCTCTCCTCTCATCCGTTGTCTGCCCCTCTACCTTTTCCATTTCGGCGCTCGCTTCTCGTGGCGATCTACCAGGCTTTGTCATGTGGTGATGCCTACAAGTGACCCACTGTTCGCACACCATTAAACAAAAATAATATCTGTCCAGAGCTAGAGTTATATTACATTAATGACCTCTCACTAAAGAACATCCTAACGATAAAACAGTATAACTTCTTAAACTTGAAACTCTAGCCACGCTTTAAAGGGATACTTCAACCAAATGTGAAAGATACCCGTCGTGTACAGAAATAGGTTGAATATGACACAGTATCCGGAAATGACAATCGCACGTTTCTATTTTGAGCCTGACACCTGTATTTTTCATTAAAAACGGCCCACTCTGGCAAACGCTCGGAGAGCAGCCTGCGGATACGACGTCGCATCTGCAGCAATCGTGATGTAGTTTGCCTCGGGACATTACGTCGGGATGCAGCGGGCGCTGCGAGCTCTCCCAGCCAATCCCGCTCTGTGGACGTAGCCCGTGATACGCTTTCCACGCGTAACGCTGCCCCCTCTCTGAGGTCACGTGACATTCACATGGCCTTGGATAGGCCCCGATGACTCGTAGCATACGCTGAAAGCAGCCGAAGCACACCAGCGATCGGGCCACCGCAAGTAACCCCAAAGTTCTCTTTGCACGAATTTCGAGTGACGGGTCTTGATCGGACGTTGGGCTGAGGACTTGTAAATATTGGAATGGTGTACGCCTTTTGCCAGCCTATCCATATCGAGCAGAATGCTGGTAATGCGAGTACACGGGCGCGTTCTCCTTATCTGCACAAAAGATTTAAAGTACGCGAATAACCAAAATAAGGCGTTGAAAAACGTGCGCGCAACGTGTTTCTTTTTTTATTTTTTTCTGAACTGAAAAGGTAATTTGCAAACGCTAGCACGCGCACGGTTCTTGGCACTTGGGTAATTTAGGAAATGGTCTATAATATGTTACTGTTGATACAATATTAGAATTCCTTTAGGCCTAAATACACCACAATGCAAGCGTTTCGATGAAGGGGAAAAAGACCAGTCTCGGGTAGCTTCTAGGAGATTCAAAGAGCACGATTCCTTTCCACAGAAACGTACCTCCAAACAATTACATATAAAAAATTGCAAGAACCTTCTCCCATGAGCTATTTCAATCAATTACCACTGGGATAAAAAGCACTGAGTGTGGCCTTGGACTTTTGTTTTACAAAATCTTGGCGGTGAAAGAAGACCTGCATCTCTTTCCAAGTGGAAGTTATTTCATCATCGCCCAAAATAATAGACTTCCCGTTTTGCTACCACAATACTTCCATTTTTTCCCAAAACATTTGTAAATAGCATATAATTAATTTTTATATTGCGCTGTACCCTTCGGGACCGCTAACAATAACCCAGTCTAGTCGGTCTGGAGCACGGCCAATGGCTTGTCTTTGCGTTCCCCTTTCAACGATGACACCGATGTGATATATATCCCTTATAGAGAGGCGAATCCCTCAGATCACTTAATCTGTCTTTGATATCATAAAGAAAAGAGGCCCGAGCTTCTGGTAGAACAGAACAGACACGGTTGCGTTGCGGAAAGTGCCTTGCCAAACATATTGAACAGTGTATTTAAGTGTACGTCCCGCTTTATGGGAGACAACATACTCGTTGGTATTAATGGTTAGGAGAGTTTATTTACGTTTATCTATTTCTCTTCATTGACCTAACTTCTGGTTTGATGTTCCGCGGATTGTAGCAAGAAGAAAATTACGGGGGTTCTTTCAAAAGTAGAAATATATATGTTAGCTCTGTTATCCTTCGGGGATGTTTGCTTGCTGGGTCTTTGCGTGCCTATTTTCTGTCTTAGTGGAGTGATGAACCTTGATGGGGATTAGCCAGCCGGACTAGTGCCCATAAACACACTAAGATTAGGCACGTTTTTTTTGTTTTTTTCTTCCAAATCTTGCTTTAATGGTATCAACTCGCGTTTTCTGGTCAATAAATCCAAAGCCGTGTTGCGATTTGTTGCCTTGTCCATTTTTGTTTTACTTCAACATCTCAGGCTTCATAATTGTGTATGTGCAAAATGTTCGCTCCGTCGAAAAGCGGATGTTCCTTAAATTCAATTAAAGGCAGCCAACTCGGAGCAACCGCTACACGCTGGAATTCCACGGCCAGTGAAATTGTTCAGGGAAATTCGACTACAGCACCACCGTTATCCTCCGATTCTTTCCGCGTTTTCGGTTCTCCACGCCAAGACCGGTTTCGGTCTGGGCGAGAGGATTGTCGTAGTACTCGGGCGAGAACCTCGCTTGTGCCTTTGATGTAAGGTGCACACACACGGGTGGGGGGAGGGGCGGCATCTTGGGTTGAAGGGGCGCATCGAAGTTGCTTGATTGTGCTGTTTGCAAATCTAGCTGGGTAGCCATTCCTCCGGAAGTCTTCTTTGATTGTTTCGATCTTATTTTGGAGGCCGTCTCCTCTGAGCAGCAGACCGTGATCGCCCGTCTGACGAGTGCCGAAACCACGGAAGACCTATGTGTCCTAGGGTGGCTTGATGAAAAGTCCAAGTATCGGCCTGTGTCTGTCGGCTTCTTATTCACCGATGTATGTTTGCAAACAACCTCACTACCACCCCCCTATCGGCGGACCCCTGCGCGCTTCCGGTTTTCCCCTTCTTTTCCATTTGCCTCGCCTCCTTCTGTTATTTGCATTACTTTCTACAATGAACTAATATTCTTTCAAGCATATTACAGAAATTTCTCTGAAGGAAATTCTTACCCGATTGCTGTGCGTTGCTGAAGAATAAACAAATACACTACCGGAAGTCTACTAGGGCACCAAATACTGTGGCGCCCTCGTGGTATCAACTCCCACCGAATGTGGCGAATACACATGGAAGTTCAGGTGGCCGGACCTTCTCACTGCACAGACGCCTAGGAATGGGAGACAGCCGTCTGACTCGAGCTCGATCGTAAATTGAATCGCTGGCTTAATGGAGTTTAGATGTGTGTGGAGACGGTCGATCTCACTGGTCTTCACAATGCAAAGGCAGTCATCGACATACCGCAGGAAACAGACGAGTCCTAGGGAGAAAATGTCCAGGGCTTTTTTCTCTATCACCTCCACTACGAGGTTTGCCGCAGTGACGGAGACCGCAGCACCCATAGCCGTACCACTGGTTTGTCTGTAGAAACGGCCACAAAAAGAAAAATAAGTTCTCGTCAGGCAGAAGTCTAGTAGATGGCAAATCTCGTCCAACTAAAGGCACGTTCTTTCGGAAAATCTCGTGTCAGACGAGAGGGCCGTCCGCGCCACAGACACTGCCAGATGCGCAGGCACAGTTGTGAAAAGCGACTCGGCGTCGAATGAGACAAGGCTCTTGTCATCCCGCAGTTTAAGGCCCGATGTGAGCTCGATGAAATGTCCAGAATTTCGAACACACGTGTTTGTTTTCCCAGTTAGTGGTGATAGCAGTCGGTGGAGATGGTTGGACAGCGCACGTATTAGAGACGTGGTGAAATCGCTATGGGTTGGATGTGGACATCTGGCTTGTGCACCTTCGGCAGGCCATAGAAAGCCGGCGCTGACCTGTTCCGGCAAATGAGACCGAAGTAAAGGCCTCGGGACTCGGAATATTTAATAAAATCGTGGAAACATTTTGTTTAAAATTGCCTGAATCATGGCAGTCGGATCCTTTGGCAGAATCATGTATGTGTCGGTGTTGAGAAGCTGGAGCGCCTTCTCATCGTAGCCTGCGCGGTCGAGTAGCACGGTTGCGTTCCCCTTGTCGGCAGGGAGGACGACGATGCTCTTGCCTTCTCTCAAGTTATGAATGACTGCCTTCTCTTCAGGCGTGTAATTTAACTGATCCCGTCGGTGCGCCTTGGATAGCACGCCGATGGCCTTGAGGCGGGCTTCTTCACGGATGCAGGGGTCTAATTCACGCAGGCCACATTTGACAGCAGCTGCCATTGAAGCAATGGGCGGCGTTGTTGCGGTAAGGTTGAGCATTTTACCCCCTGCCAGAACACGAGTCTCGGTGTGAGAGAGTTCTCTCGAAGACAGATTTGTCACGGACCTCCTGTCGGTCTCTTGGGAGACTGCGGGACGCAATTGTAGAGATACGAGCTTCTTTTGGTGGTCCGAACTAGTTTTCTCAACGGCCGACGTGGCAGCAGATCTGGCAGAGTCGTCGACGGCAGGAAAATGCTCAGGAGCACGGTATTCCGGCTGCCTCCGCAAAAAGAAAACATCCAAGTCCTTCTTCCTGACGGTTTCCCGGCATTCTTGAATCCTGACGCCAAGAAGACAAACCACTCCATCGACCTCGACAACAGCGCCATCCTCGGAATGGAGAGAAGCTGGCGGAAGCGCCTTTTGTTAGAGTCGTGGCATATTCAGTGCACACGTGGCAACGTAAGCTGATCGATGCGGACCCTTCCCAGTAGCTACGTTTCGGGGTTAAGAGGGATAATCCAGAGAGCACCCGGGGGTGTTCGGGTTCGTGGGCAGGCCGATCCGCGGGACAGAATCAGCCACCCGTAATCAAGGGGCCGAGGTGGCCCCGAAACGTCGGGATCTTTGCTTTTAATGAAGCGTGGTTAGAGTTTCAAGTTTAAGTTTTAAATCATTTCTAACCAGACGGATGTCCGTCAAACCTGTTTACAATTAAGCATAACTTTTCTCCAACTGCATTGTCTGCAAACTGGATTTTAGGTTTACAGTAAGACATCCAGTTACATTTCCTGTTACATAGTCGAGTTAGCGAAAATTCATGCGTTTTTTTTTCAGTGGGGATATTAAGAATTTGTTTGTATTCGTTTCAGTACTTTTAACACAGAGCAGACATGCTATGACCGAGGCATGTCTAAACTAAAGTGGCCAAAGTCAAACCTCCCCTTCCTCTTTCTCAATCCAGGCCTTACGTATGGACCCAGAACTGTGTTGAGACGCTCGTTCCTGCCGGAAAACGGCATGAAGGAGCTTCACTTCTCCCACCTAAAGATTTTTTTCTTATGTTTTCATCTAGTCAGTAACTACAAGTGCCCCAAAGGCCTGAATTGAGGAACGTGAAGGCGAGGTTTGACCTCGGCCACTTGGTTGTAGAAAGGCCTCGATGTTAACATGTCCGCTCTAGCTTCAAAGCACCTCAGCGAATACAGGAAAATCATGTTTTCTAGTTAGAGGTCCTTATGATGATATGTCTCAGATTCTGGGCAGACATATTTTTGTTTAGAGGCATACAAAGAGTGGGTCAGTCATAGGCATCACAATGCTAGAGAAACTCACGACATGCCCGATCTCCTTGCACTGTTCAAACTTTGAATGGCGCTGTGCTATACGATTTCAAGCAGTATTAGCACACAAACCGACTTTTGTTCATTTTGTACTAGCTTTAGACTTTCTGTTATTTTCCTGGCGTGTAACACGCGATTTAAGTGATGCTGCGCTTAAAATCAATCTATGCATCGTTTGACATAAGGTCAGAGCACAGGCGACACTACCAGTTTATATGGCCAATTAAACAAAGCTATAAGTACAAGGCCACGCCGTTCGTTCTCTGTTTGTGTGATATTCATACCGGCTTAACTAATTGAGTTCGTTGACTTCGCAGTCAACTTGCCGGTTAATTCTACGCATCTGTGGTTCAATGAAGACTAGCGTTTGACTGCGCTCTGAACTGACGATAAATAAAGTATAGATGGAAGGCTATATTTTGCAAGTTCTAAACAGAGAAAAATAATTCAGATGACGTACACAATGGTTTGATTTTTTTTTTATCTGCGGGCCTTAATGTTTGTGATAAGATATTGCACGTAGATTTAATTTAAATTTTAAACGGAAAAAAAAATCTTAGAGGTAGAGAAAAATAATTCTCGAGAACATACGCAAATAAGAAAAAAGTTACTTACTTTACAAAAACTCTCATGTGTTGCAGTGAACAGTTGGAAAAAAAACCTTCATATTTGCCGCCAAGTGAAGGTGCCATGAGATATCCCGACGTCGCCGAACATCGCTCCCATGTCACGTTTTGAACATGGTAGGAAGGAACCTGCCCATCGTGGGGCATTCCGAGTCTGTGAATGACAAATGCTGCTGAGGACTGTGAAGTGTGAACCACACAGATTCATACTCTCACAAGCAGATGCATGACGGGAAGAATATGTTAGTAAATACATTTCCATCGCACCAAAACGTATCAGTTTTATTTATTATAAACAATTATTTATTGCGCTATTCTCATTGAGCATGAAGACGGCTGTTGTTACGCCGTGATGCATGGTTAAAATGTACTCCCAGTCACCCGATTTTTTTTTTCAGAAACTGTCATCCAAATTAATATCAAATACATCGGCATCAATCACGCACGATTGAAACAAACTTGATTTCAACCGAAATTTATCTCATCTTTTTTTCTGCGTATCGTCATAGTATATCACACAACGCCCTTGGCCGGTTCCATTTTCAGTGTTTGTGCGTGTTGCGCGTGAAGGACTTACGCAATGAAGGTGGCGTCATTAAATGTCTGTTGCTAGTTGAAATAACTCTACTGTTTGTCCAAGTTCCTACATATTTTATTCTTCATTCTTTTTCAAATCATCTTGACCAACCCGCTCTAACTTAATTTTCATTTTGACGTTGTGTTTTGATTTAATTGCATGACGTAGACTTCAGTTTGCTCATATAGGACATTTTTTAACTATTATTTTTAATTGGCAATACGTTGGTTCAATATATTATAAATGTTATTATGTTTATGCATATAAACTCGTGAAATATTGCATATACACTATTAGTATTAGATAGAAATGATTGTCTTGAACTATTTTGAATGGTGTAAGCCCACAGATAAAAATACATGATTTTATATTTTTTTTTATAGGAGTCTGTCGTATAGCAGTGTCGACTATGAGACTCGCCGGTGCATACAATTCGTTCGGTAGGGCAGTTTCCACATACCGTTTTAATTAACCTAAAGGAGGGTTCTGCAATACTCAATTTCATACAGATAAAAAGTAGATTAACAATTAATATAAAAATGCCACATGTTATTCTTAGTTAGTAGTTAGTGAACAGAACTCCAAGAAAATATTTGCAAAAATACTTACATGTGTCCCATTTCGTGAGCAGCAGCGGACACCATGGAGAATGTATGAGCGACATCCTCCACTATACCGAAACGCAATAGTTCTTTGCAGAGTCCGTAAAGATATGCGATACCTAAGCGAGAAAAAAAAAAAAAAGAAAACGCAGGTTTGCTTAACTTTTCTTGCCATGTCTCCGAGACAAAACATATTTCAGCGATCATCTTAGTGGGATGTAAGAAATAGAGGGTATTTTTAAGCTTTACAGATTTGTTTAAAAAAAAGCTTGAAAGCTACATTTACGCTGTATGTGCAGGTGAGTTGTACTGCCAGGGGGACATAGTAGGGGGGCGGGGGGGGGGGAGGGGGGGGGGGGCTAATCGTAACAAGCAGTCCTCAAATTAAGTAAATATGGTAATTAACTTTTTAAAGGGTTAAATTAGACATAAGGTTCCAATCAGAAACTTGCTGAGCATCATCGGAAACCACTAAATTAACTCTGTTTAGGAAGAAATAAGACAGGGGCAGCATTTTACGGCGTTTTGAAAATGCACTTAATTTTTACGCGTTTTTAAGTTTCAGTTTCTTATCGGAGCGCTTCTTCGCGCCCGAGGTCCTGCTCCCCGGTGGTCGCGGCGCAAAGCCTTCCCCTTGCCTTCCTCGTAGGATGGAGGGAAGTAAGGCGCATAGGTGTTGTGCGTCTCAGCCACTGGGGCGCAGGACCGCGGGCGCAGAGATGCGCTCCAATAAAAAACCGAAACCTAGAAACGCGTTTAAATAGAGTGTTTTTATGGAACGCCGTAAAATGCTGGCCCTACGTTATATCCTTTTAAAATGGTTGATTTATCTGTTTTCGACGACACTCAGCACGTTTCTAATTGGAACCTTATGTCTATTTTTACTAATTAAAAAAGATAATTGACAAATTTTGCTTAACTAACCGACTGATCGTTACGACTGGCACCATATATGCTATGTCCCCCTGGACCAGGGTGTAAGATAGACAGGTGGGGAAACGAGAGCCAAATGAGCGACCGGATTGTGTCCCCCTCGGTTTTCTCTTTGTCTGTGGCGCCATCTATGCGGAGCACCGGGAACTCTCACTCCAGGTGGGCAACCGGTGGCGACCGGCTAAACTGACGGAGATTGTTTCTCGTGGATTTTCAATAGAGGACTGTGGTGCTCTCGGTTTGTTTTGCGCACTCTCCCATAGAGTTCCATGCAAATCCGATTCCGATTTTTTTCTTCTCACCGCAGCGCCATCTGTCGCAAATCGGGGGTACCCGCAAGCAGACGAGTACACAATCCGGTCACGGCGCTGCGGTAGGCTTCTATGGGCCGTTTCCCCACCTGTCTATTTTACACCCTGCCCTGGACGTATTACTCACCTGCACAAACCCCATAAGTGTAGGTTTCACAGCTTTTTTTTTTTAAACAAATCTGTAAAGTTTAAAAAGCACTTCGGGATAAGGATAGGTTCAACCATGTCCATCTGATGTTTTTTTGAGATCGTACACTTCGACTGTTCGGGGAAAGAAGCTCAAAGCAGTGGCTTCGACTGAAAGGCCTGGGGTGTGTCATTAAATTGTCACTTTCTGGACACTACTGCACAGCCATTTTAAATATTAGAGTGCAGTTATTCTTGCAGTAATTTGTGACTGTTGTATTCATAAGGCTGGTTCTCACATTTGCGCTAGGTTGTTATCTAATACATCTACTCCCCTTTATTCCCCGCTACGCGTTGCGCGGACTTGATACTAGGTTGGGTCAGTTTTGTAAAAAGCACTGAATGTTTGCGATCGTGTAATCAAAATCTCGGTTGCACTACACGTTCACAATAAGCCTCCGTGAGATTGTGCACCTGGGCCGGGATTCAAACCCGCCACTAACGTTTCCTTTTTTTTTTTACAAAAATACCAAACACTTTAAATGATAAAGTTTTTTTTTTCCGCGACAAGCAACGCGTACATAAAGTCAATTTTCTTCTTCCAGAAGTTCAAGGCTGTCCAATGTGTGTACCTACTTAGGTTGGCAAAATAAGGCAGCATACAAAGTTCTTACACTGCGTACATTTTCTGTAAAATACATCCCAAGGGGAGCGCATCTACTTCAGCATTAGGTACGGCACTCGAGTTAGCAATATGGCATGCTGGCCAAGGATTATAAAATAATCAATAAGGATTTGAACGTTTTTTTTTTCTCTACAGGAAGGAACCTAATTCCGCGTGGTGATGTCAAAAGGGTATTTTATTAGTTTGCTTGAGGACATCCCAGAAAAAAAAAGCGTCCCTGTATTATAAATATATATGTTTCAGGGCTTAACGAGTCTTGAATTAAAAGCAGTGGACACCCCACGGCTTTTATATGTTACTCTTATGAAGCCCAGTTTTCACAGGAAATGTACCCGTGTTTAGTTGAAAAAAAAACATATTTATAGCAAGTGGAATTGACATATTTTTAACATGTTATTGAACATAATGCGCTGAGCCCACAGGCAACGCTGAATGCTACACCGCAACAGAAAACTCGGTGTCACTAAGGTCTCACATTAACCGCTTTCAATCGACAGTTGAAAAAGACAGCAGACAAAAGTTCACACACAAAAAAAAAATGCATCATTTACTTGGCGAAAAAGGCTACCTATGCTGCTTTGCTTGCGACAGCTCGAAGAGACAACAAACGAAGAAATCTCTTCTGGCAACCTGGTCTAGAATACCGCGCGCAAAAATGGGTTGGTTTGATAAAAAAGCAATAATGTGGAGTGTATGTTTATACTGGCGGAAGTTAGTCAGCCTGAATGGTTTTCTGGTGTCTCAGCTGTAGATGATAAATTTGGCCAGTGGAGTAGCACCGCTAGTCTGGGGTGTATAACGAGCGCCACGCAGTAATGAAGCATGACGGCACGTAAGTACGATTCTCATCCATGTCGAAGCAGGTAGGGGTGGGGATAGAACCTAGGATCCCTGGATTCTGCAGCGCGAGCTTTCGCTCCACGTGCTCCCAGCTGTTGGGCGTTTGATAAAAAACATGCAAAACTAATCCTCCTTTTCTGAGGCAATAATACAGGGTGCCGCGACAAATTCTTTTCCATTCTGAACTCCAGATAGAAACAGCAAACACCCGCTGCAGCTGTTGTATATTCACTGTGGCGCACGTTAAAACAAATCACATCACAAGACCTAACATTTAAAAGGTCGTTACAAACAGTAGCGCGCCAAAACATTGAGAAATCGTACATCCCCGATTACTAGCCTTCTTGCGAGTTTTCTGGACCAGTAAGCATTTGCTTTTCTCCGGAACTCCCAAATATTTAGATTGTGTTTAAGTAAAAGTGATACTCTTGAAAATATTAGGCTTCATTGCCCTAATGTTATGGCGAAGATGACAACTCTTCTCCCAATTGACAGCCGCACTTGTTAGCTTACAAAATTATTTTACTTTCTACGTCACTTATGCAATGCTTGCCTAAGCCTTACAATATTATTCAACAACGTCGTAATACGCGAGTAGTTTGACATCTCTACTCTGGAGCTTGGATACACCTATAATATTGTCCTTAAGAACATTTTTATAAAAAGTCTCTAAATAAATTCGAAACAATAGAGGTGATATTGCGGAGCCTAGTTTCACGGCAAACAATATTATTGCGCGTTGTTGTACGTCCGTTAATTTTGGTGGTACATCCGGGGGTTTGCCATTTGAACAAAACACATAATGAATTCGCCACAGTGTGTGCGATTTTTCTCCTGCATAAGTTCTCTTTTGTAAATTTTCCGCATGCTTGCGCTTGACCAGTGTAAGGGACCCGAAGACCAGTCAAGCTGCCTACAGCAACTTCTTTTTTTTTGAACCCCCATCATGATCGATGAAAATAAATACTATTATTGTTAAAGGAATATTAAAGTTAAAGGTCTGAAGCAAAGACACCTGATCCAGATACTATTCACACAGATCTAATATATACTTCTTGTGAAGTGAATGTTTTTTACAGTAGACCATCCTTTAACGCACCACGTCTGGTGCTTTCTGTTTATTTCACAGATATCCCTTTGTAGCATTCTGGCTATAATTTTAGTTTTCTTTATTACATTTTCCTTACCACTATTGGTCGACAGTTCTTTCTATTTTTTGGCTTTTCATCATCACAGACTCTTGGGATGAACACAGTATGTTTTTCGTTTTTTTTTTTTTTTATAAATGAGATTGGCAGTTTGGATCGTGTGCTTCAATGACCACTGCTGCAAAGACCTCAACAATTACTTTTTGCGATTCTCAAATATTTCCGCAGTCGAATCATTGGCTCCTGGTGACTGTTCAGTCAGAAAATCATCGATTTCAGGTAAAATTTCGGTCATGCCTTTCGGGCCTTTTAGCCTCTCCTTTAACTCGTCATCAAAAAATACACATAACCGCCAGATACTCTTGAAGCTTTACGACATTCTTATGTTACTTCCCCTAGAACAGATCAGTGTAGCATTCCACGAATGCTTTATAAATGACGCCGTGAACACAACTCAAATGACCAATGCACTTTATTTCGAGTTTTCTTTTTTTTTACATGTCCAGACAGAGCACTTAATGCCCTTTTAGTGCAACGCTCATCGAAAATATATCCTTCGGCACAAACGCTTACAGGAACATCTCTATAACATTTTTTTTTTTTTTTGTTACGGCCACCATGTTAAATTTTGATGTAGCTAAGTTGGGGTTACGTAGCGAATCACGTTATTTGCTGATTGGAAGGCGCTAGAATTCGATACGTTTGTTCCAATAGTTGTAGTTTTTTAATTTTTTTTGCTGTACGTTTTTGTTTCTTCTTGTTATGCTAAAAATATTCACTTTCATTTTTGTCGCCGAACCCAACTATCTCTTTTTTACCATGAAAACCGTCACACAAAAATGGTCTATACTTCAATGCTTTCTTTGCGGGATATTGGTCTTTACTAACGTAAAGTAGTTCACAAAGCTTCCCGGATATTCGCATTCGAATTTACAGACTCTCTCAAGATCTTCCAGAGAAACGCTTATCCTCAGATTTTCTTCCAATAAGCTAAACCCACTGGAGCGCTGGAACGCTCGAAGTTTCAACTCGTTCTGAAAACTTTTTTTCCCTTTTTCCGGCGCGCTTTCTTCACTCCGCTGCGTCATACTGATCAGTTTCTGTATTGTTTTATGGATAACCTGATCCTCTCGAAGGATGTTTTTAAAGTTCCACATAACCCAGAAAAACCTGGATTTTTTAAGTCGCCCACCAATTAAAAGGAAGCGATAGCGCGATAAAAAATGCATATTGTATGTGTCCTGCCCAGTGAATATTTTAATCGACAATTAAATTATGTTAAGGTGAGCCTCATTCGTCGACTGGAAATATGTAAAGCGCAAACTTGTACTGGTTCCTTGATTGTTCACTACAACTTGAATAGCAAATATGGTGTCATTGTTTTTAAATATTTTGCGTTACTATCATATTGCTCAATATTGATGAATCTAGCAGTCGCTTCGTAAACGCAACTGACGTCACGCAACAGTACAAATTTCTTTCACATTTTAAGTAAGGCAAAATACTCCAAGAAGCACTTTTCTACTATTAGTATGATTCGGCACATACATGTTAATAATTTTCTTCTCTATATTACTTACGTTACAGTCACATAGAATTATATCATGGCTGTTTGATAAAAGGCTCCTCACTCTTGTATCTCCCGATTTTCTTAAAAATTTAAACTTGTTTGGCTCATTCTGATAAACCCAGAGAGCACAAAATATGTCGTTCGTGCATTAGCGCCGCGTTAGGATTCACTATGCTTGGTTACGGAAGCTATGGGTGGATTCGAACGCGCTGCACACAAAACAGAAACTTGTGTTCACATGGTTGATCAGATATTAAAGCAAGTTGAAACTTTTTCAGGAGTGCAGTGTTTCGGGGTCATCCTTTATTGAGAAGTGTTCCATGGGCTCTGCTTCTTTTGTGGGTGCGTGTAGGTCCCAGAATTCCTTGCGTTTTTGGTTTGCGAGAAACTTCTTGCGGTAACTGAAGTAATGGCGAGGGGAGAGAGTTCATCGCGCTCTTTACGGTATCTATTGTCTGTTGTCTGAAGTTGTGACGTCACATGCCAGCTGCGATATTCTTTGGTACAGTATGTTTAGGGTTACGTTTCTTCGTGGTTTATCGCTCTTGTGATTCGGGGATGTCTGATTCGTTTTTTTTTTTCGCGTATTCGGTGTTTTTTGTATAAATTTGTTGTTTCAAATATTAAATCAAAGTTTATCGGTGCTTTTGTTGTGGAAAGTATGATACGGGCATAATGTTTCCCAACCTCCAGGGTACAAACGCGCGTAACCCGAATACCTGAAAACGTTCCTCTACCGATAGGAGAATGACAGGAGATAAGGTGTGGCGAACCGAAGCAAGAAGCAGCCACACAAACGTTTATTTAAGGCCTGCGTTCAAAACGAACATAAAATAAATCTGTAAATTAAATGTTTTATCCCGTGAAGATGAGTTTTTTATGTTTCAATGACAACTCCCATTTAGAGTTTTGCGGTTTTCCCCGATTTCAATAAAACTGTCACGCGGGAAAACTTTCAGGGTTCATTGGTATTGACCTATAACATGAAACCCTCGCTATGATCAACCCGTAATGTGGTGACTCCACGTATGATATGCTTCGTTATATGGGAGCCAGTTGCGCGTGCCTATGTTTGCCGTCGGACTAGGTATGCTGGACTCTGTATCGCACACCAACCATGGTCGCCTGCAAACCAAGTATGCTAAGTATGCGTACCAAACTTAGTAGCATACTATAACATGCTGTTAAGTTTGTCTGGCTATCGACAGTCACTTCCCGACTAAGTCTGACTCGTCGCCGACCGTCGCCTGTGGACTATTATGCATGACAATGTAAGCCCTGTTGAAAAACCGTCTGTGTGACCAAGCAGGATTTTTCAAAGGTCTTGACCCCCTCAACAATTTCTGAGTGATCTGAAATGTCCGTCAATGTTTCTAAGAGGCTTGAAGTACCCTTGAAGAATTTTGAGGGGTGTGAGAAGCCAATCATGGCTTTTTTTAGAGACCTGTGGGGTCTGTCGCAATATATTTCGGGAAAGCACGTGACCCATCGAAGTAGTCTTAACGGGTTTGTGGGCAAAATAACGTGATCCTTCAGGATATATGTGTCGGGGAAATCGCTTGGTCATTTTGTATCTGGCGGACGCAATGAGCTGTTGCCCAGTGTCTCCTTCCGGTCCCTCGCGTGGGATTTATTTTCAAAAGCAGCTAAATGTGCTCATAGAGGAGGTCTTTCAGTGGCTTGTTTCTTGCGCCTCTTTGTACGCCCGGCTTCAGAAGATCGTTCAACGCGCGATAATAACGCCGGACACACCACCACCACGATGGCACCAGAGTCTAAACCGTGACCGTGCTTGGGATTTCGTGAACGGCAAAGCATTAACCCCCCCCCCCCCCCCCCCTGCTTCCTCTCATTTCTTGTGCCACCCACACGTAGTCCTACGGAAGTTTATGCTGCATAGTACACCTATACACCGACATTTATTTCCTTTTGCTGTGAGGCTTTCCTAGACATATCTGAAGGTTATTGAAGTTTTCAAATGCCTGGCCACTATACCTATTGCCTGAGCAGCTGTGATGTAAAAAAGGGCAGAAGTGTATTATTGGCCATATTGAATACCTTACACACCGTTTTAGTTGCAGAGTTTTCAGAAAAGAACTCTTTCTAAATCTCAACTGTCACATTTAAGTGCATGTACTAACACCATTGCAATGCCCACACGCATTCAAAATGGTTTTACAACTGAACGTTTTTATTACGAATATTGATACTCAGGAACTGCTTTCAGGAGTTATAGCCGATGGCATGAGTGATTACCTGTGGATATTCCTGATAACAAATCCGAATGGTGTTCCAAAACTCCGTAAGTGAATGTACACCATTACGTTTAAAGGCATAAATACACTTACACTAAAATAATTTTCAAAAGGAGCTCTCATAGATTTGTTTTAAGGAAGTATACACTAAAACTAAACTAGACGATGCCTACGATATGTTTTTGGCTTCATTCCAATCAGCGCGCATTAAAAGGTGTGGAAACCCTGAATAACAAAAGGAGTCATTAAAATTAATGAAGCAAAAAAAATGCTCCTCTTAATTGTTTTAGACAAAAAATCTAGACGACGTGCGTGCTTTTAAAATGTTTTAAAATAATTTCAAGCATTTTCTTAAACATGCACAGATTAATTAACATCATAACATATTAACACGGAAATAATAATACAAAATTATGTAATGTAGCAAAGGACAAATACAGTGCTCGATCGTTGACACAGGCGCGCACAGCGCTTTCAGGAATTATTCTTCAGTGGCTCGCCACCACCGGGAGCGTGAATTGCAAACTCCTTAAATTATTTTGTGTATTCCCGTCTGATAGTACAAACGATCCAGGTAGTGTCGGGTACTTAAAACACAGAGGACAGCGCATGTCTGAGACCAAATAATGCCCGGAAAATGTATAGCACATTTTTTTCCTTCCGTAATTGTAGCTGTTGTGATGCTGTGTACCTACAAATTCGTCCAGTCAAACGTGTCTTCGATCTAATCTACCCTGTTCTTAAACACCTGTATACCATTGCTTTTATGTATGTAAAAGTAGGCGTCTTATTTAAAGGTCGTGAAATGTAAAAACTATCAAATTTTAGGCCGCTATAAATTTTTCACGTTTTCTCAAACTGAATAGAAACAATAATATATGGAAGAAAAACTAAATTGTGTAAAAAACGTAACAAAACAACAAATTTCAAGTTTTAATTCAGAAGGGGTCGCCCAACAAAGTGAGCACCTGTAAACAAAAAAAACTACTGATTTCGAATTCAATTTAATAGAAATATGTCACACGAGGAATGTGCTTACACTTATCGAGAGATTTTAATAGAACAAACCACAAAACGCAATTCTAACAAAAGAACAAAATGTATAGTTTCATAAGAATATATTTCTATTTTAAGAGAAGCTACCTTTAGTTTTGGAGCAAGGAAGCTGTTATGTATAATAAAATGTCAGACATCAAGTCAATTAAATCTGGGTTTTATCAGGGTAGCATCGTTTGACCTCGGTTTTCTAATATCTACATAAATGGCATAATAAACATTGACGATAATACACAATTTGACATTTATGCTGCCACAAGCTTATTCTTACTTCTACAGACGCTAAGAAATTATGAGACTCTGCAAAGAACGGGTTGAGTGAGCTAAACTCATGGGCTACATTCAATTAGCTAACAATCAACACCAATAAAAAAGGTTGTTTTTTTTAGGTCTAAAATTGCTAACAAAATATTAAGGAATGCCTGATTATTGCTGCGCCACTGGGTATGTATGTATTACCTCAGTAAGTTTTGAGGGTTTTTTTTTAATAGTTTAATTTCAAGCAAACATTAATATCTTTCCTAAAAAATAGCCCAAATTGGTGGCATTCTCTTACAAACATGACGTTTTCTTTCTACCCTCTAACATAAAATTGGTAATTTAAAACTCGTCTTTTCTTTCGTACCTAACTGATGTCGTTTAGTCTGGGGGAACACTACTACATGTAGTATTAAAAAACTGTTTTTACGTAAAAAAGGCTGTGCGCGCTATTTCTAAATAGAAATACGATGCTTACAGAGAACCGATTTTCAGGAAGCTTGAAATAATTTATTTTTTATATTCATATATTCTAGTACACTATTAAAGCAACATTGCACACAAAGGACATAAAATTTACTGAACAGTTATTAAACTTAACAAGAAACTCCACTCGTCAAAGTGAAATATGCTACATTCCTCACTCTTGCAATAACTATAGAAATGAATCGCTTTATTTTGCATTTCGCGTCTCACTCAATATTTTCATTTATTAGACTAAAATCCTCGTTCTTCCGTTATCATCCAACTTTGCTTGTGTTATTTTTCCCTATGTACTTTTGCTCTAAATTTAACAGATATTCTCTGTCTTATCTTTGCTATGTAAATGTCATCAGTGTTCTCCCAGATAATAAAAAAAAACTTTTTTCATAAACTATTTAGCTGTATTTCTGGAGTGTGTATGTGTGTGCGGGCAGCGAAGAAAGGGTGGGTGTGCAAACCCAATCACGCCGCATTTTTGCTGGCTTTTTGCATGTATCCCCCATATTGTTTACATGGATATCAAATAAATTTGATTTAAACTTACCTATACGTTATTTCAAATTCAATGAACATGCAATAGCACTTGATCGGGTTTCTGGTCATGTTCATACTTATGGGAAGTGTCAGCGCTGTCACATGACGAGAAGTATATAGCTCACGTGGAATCAGGTCACATGACGTCAGTTTCCTCAAAACATTTAGCAGAGAAACTAAATTGTCCCATAGGTAACATGGCGTCAATTGTATTTTTTAACAGAATTTTGCAGGAAATTCATGTACGTACATATTTCTGGCATTACACGTTTTCGCGAAAAAGCAACTCACGTTTCAACACACGTTATAGCCCCTAGAGTGGTCAGATGGGGCAATAATCGCCTGTGGGTTTCACATGTCAATTTCGCGCGAAGCGTCTTAATTGCGTGGTTTATGCCGGACGCTGTATTAGGAGATGGTGAATAGTAAGGCACATCTTTACCAGATAGGGATTAATTACACATAAACATGTTTTACTTGAGATGTGTGTCGATGCAATAATATATGTGCTCTATTGTTTTGTAGTGTACCACTCAGATAGTCAATAACTGATTTCACTAACCTTTTACAGCGTTGGAAACTTCTGAACCATTTTTGCTGGCGAGCTCCAATCTGTAAAAAGCAAACTGATTTAAGGGTGCGTTATATCAACTAAATTATCTAAACTTTCCTGTTATACAAAGGCAATTGTTATTCAAGACTACACTTAAAACAAATATTAATGTATAACTTACTCAGTGCAACGCATTTCCACAGTGGCTGTATGGTGCGATTTAGACCACTATTGTAATTATGGTTTATTAAGCTAGGTTAACAGAACATTTTATTTATGGTTCAGAGGTACGACACACTCTGTAACATTCACGACAGGAAACAAACTGTAATAACATTGACAGTAAGTCTAGTTGGCAGTCGTTGTACACATCGCGACACTGTTAGCGCGAACACGACATCGGCGCATTTTCGCATTTTACTTCTAAATAGTATTAACGAGCACGAAATTTTATCGCTTTCATTATAGAACTAAATGAGCTCTTTCCGTTGCAATAATAACTTGAATGACATCCCTTGGTTTTAAAGAGTAAAACTGGAAAAACCGGCGATCGCTTGTTCGCGCTAACAGTGTCGCGCTCTGTACATAATGGTCCACAACAAAGAGTGCCTGTGATTCACTTTGCAGTGAACCTATCGGTTCAATGCAAACAGTACTTGTGAGAGCAGGCTTTTAGTGGTACCACCATCTTGGGACGACACTGGAACAAAGTGACACGCGAGGTGCTGGAGGCCTTCCCCACCCAGAGTAGAGAAGAAAAATGTATCAGCGGAGCATCAGTGGCGTTGTCAGGCAAGGAGCTGGAATTCCTGAAGTTGACAATGAGGGTCCAGCGCGTGCCGTAGTCAGCTACCATGGGTGAAAGGTGCGCGTACGATTGCGTTGAGTAACGTGTGTTTTTTTTTTTTCTCATTTTCTTTGAGTAAATAAGCTTCAGTTCCGAGTCAGAGCTCTGTCCTCTTCGGTTCGTCTCCTCCTTTTTGTGTCTCTGGCGCAGTTTTATTCCATTATGGACAGGAAACAGCTTTATTTTTATATCATTTATTTTAAACATCTAAAAATAATTTCTGATAAGCAGAAAATTACACCTAAATTCTTGATAAATGGCCCACTTTTGCGAGGTGAGTCGATCAGAATAGGACCGGACTAGGTAGGTAATGTATTTTTTGTTAATGAATAATTTACTAAATTCTAGGGTTTAGACACCAGGGGTGTCATAAGTAGAGTACTGTGTTTTGGTCAATGCCAATAAACCCAAAACCCAAAATTCGCCACGGAAACGGCTTCGACAAGATCAGAATAAAAAAAAATTAAAATGTTATTGAATGAGAAAGAACCGAAGCTTCATTAGAAGGAAACATATATCTACAGTTTTATTTTGTGTAAAGAAGAAACAGGGCTCCACTGCACTCTCTTCTGATGCACTTGTTTGTTCAGGGTTCACGACCCACGTCTCGTTCCCTCTTTTATCGGTGCCAGGACGTTTCCGAAGTATTCGAAAACGTCCCGATATTGACCTATTTTTCACCGTATTGACCCATTTTACATAACATAAGCCCCTATAAGCGGCAATGCTTTTGTGCGACACCAAATATTGACACTAAAAAGACCGCATATGCAACCCCCCTCCCCCCCCCCCTATCAAAAAAAAAAAAATTAAAATTTGAAGGAAATTGATATTCCCAAAACACAAAACCCTATGACAGGAAAACGTCGTAAATGTGAGCAGGTGGATCCCAAAGCAGGTTTAGTTACACGACTTGATGCAGTGAAGGAATGGGCTGGAACGTAGATCTGGAGGATTAGTAAGACTTCCTTCATGAGCCACTACGGTCGAGACAAGCCGTTGGATACAAGGTTGGAGCGGGTCGTTGCGGTTTCACGCGAGCACAGTGTTTACAGTGTTTTGAAGCGCCACTTTTGTTTGTTACTGTTGAAATTTCTCGGTGTTTTAGGCCGGTGGTTAGTTTTAATGTGAAATTACAAAAATCCTTTGCCCTTTACGTTTTTTTTGTGTCGCTTCGGGGTAGTACAATTAGGATTCCTCGACATTACGAGAAAAAAAAGAAAACAAAAATCAATAACACAGCACACTACTATGTTCCCTCGGAAAGGAGGTCATTTCAAACCTCGCTCTTAAAACGACAAATGTAATAGCAATTCAATGCATGAGGTCCAAACTTATATTGTTAGCACAAAAAGGTCCTTCACGACCGAGTCTTTGGTTAAATCAGTCGATGGCGAACGTTTGAAAATCACCCTATTTTATACAAGGAGACCACGACACCATAAATAATTACAAGCACAGATGAGTGTTTTGTTTAGTCTACAAATATTTTGGCAGTATACCACTGCGGTTGCCGCTCTTTTGAGCTAGGTTATATTTAGGTCTTCTGAACATACTTTACCTAACCCCCGACAATATGAGGTGCAATATTGGATTCGGTCTTCTGCTGGGGCTGCGATTTCCCCAACCTTAGCTTTTTTCTTGATTAGGGTAAAGCACGTATACTCATCTAAAGTTTGCCGTCAATTCTGTATCTGGACAAGACCTTCATACAAAATCTGACATGTACTACATTAGAACTTCGCTCACGACCGAGTTTCTGGTTAAGCCTCTCTATGAGAAACTTTTAGTGTACATCCTAATATATAGAGGCACCATAAGCAATTATAAGCACAAATGAGTGCTTTGTTTACTCTCAAAATTATTGTAACATCCAAAATCGCAAGTCCGCAGGTTCACAATGAATTGCGACTTCTTTATTCTATTTCCCATGTCAAATTAAAAAAAAAAAAAACCTTTTTCTCCCAAAGTTTGCCAACCAGCTAGAAGCAGCTAGTTTACAAAGTACCAAGCGTGTATAGTTAACCAGAAGTAAGCGAAATAAATTATTAATGACCAAAACACTTAACATGCGACAGGCTGGCATTGTGCTCCATCACTACGTACGTCTCGTTGTATCTCCCCCACCAATAAAGAAAATATTTCACGGCTATTTGTTTGTCGTTGACCTAATCATATATGAGCGCAGAAATATTTGTTTGTAAGTTTGTGTTTCCTAAGTGTGGCCCTAGTGTGAAAGTAAAAGAGAATCTGTAGCCCAGTCTAAACTGGTAAAATGTGACAATCTACCGACCTGTTACTTTCTTCGAGTATTCAAAATTGCAAATTGTAATTAATCTGTCAAATATTTTAAATCGCTGACTATCTTTGTGTTGTATCCTTATTTCTAAAGAATAGTTTGTGTTAACCTAAATACATGTCTAAACGTTTACGTATTTTTTAACTGTATGAACGTTTTTAATGCTTTAATGACATTATAAAGCCCATTAGTTGCGATCTGAGTATTAACACCCAAGCTGGCGCCGGACCTACTCAGAACAAAAAGAGCCAAATCATATCCTAATTAATAAGCCAATACTGCATTACTTATTTTGTTCTACGCTAATTTCAGTACACATGCAAATAATGCTCGACAGACTTCCTTTCCTGCATTCTCCAGAATTGTTTAAACTTATATAGTTGCTTTTATAGATTCAAGTGCAATCAGAATCTCCTGCGGCGAAAACGCATGATCTGTTAAAATCTTAAAAATTTCTGATATAATTTGTACAATAAAAATTAAAGAAGTAAGGTGCAGTTTAATTCCTATATCGTAATATGTGTTCGTATATGTTTCTTGAACACATTCATATATTTTACTAGTGTTCTTACCCCGTGACGAGCAACGCTGCGTCGCACACGGCTTGCCTGTATTTCTTGGCAAACTGGGGTAATGTTTTTTGAGGTGACGTGTAGAACTTGAATGGATTATTAAGGTTGTTAGGATCTTGAACCAAAATATGTCGCAGAAAATCTGTCCCCTAAGAATAATAGAAGGCACAATCAGATTTAACTCTCAGTGCTTTAAAATATAAGAATATCGGTATCAATTGGAACATACCAGGTCCTTAGTTATATTCACAATGAGCAGTTGTACTTTAGGGTTGTTTGCGTTCGAATATCTGACGTTCACCTTAAACAAAAAGTCATATAATTTATTTGTTACTCATTTTAGTTTTGCGAATGACACAATACAGCGTTAACATAATATGAAAGGCAATGCGGAATGTATAGTCTCATTACTGCGTGCGCCCTTTTAACTTTATACAAAATTACTACGTAGCGACTCCGCATTATTTCATGCTTCTTTATTTTTTCCGTCTGTAAGTCAGAGTGTCGCGTCCGTACCTGTAGTTGGCAACGCAAGAGACTACCGTGCTGAAGGCTGGGCTTTGAACCAAACTGAACCCTGTCTTCATTATATTTCTCCTTGCTTTTTAAACAAAACCTGGTTTATTTTCTGCCGTAACCTTGGGTTCTTGTTCAAAGCCTTCCTGAAGTTACCGCGTGCATAAAAGCAGCGGTAACGCGCTCCTTCGGGAAAGTTGCACTTCCATCGCCGTCGCATGATGTACGGTGCTTTTTTGACGTACAACTGCGTCTTTCTCCGCGCTTTGAAGGGGGTGCAAAGTTGGGAGGTCGATGCCACGAAAACGTGATCACGGAAGGGACGTCACACAGCCGGCTTCTGCCGAGAACCGCACAGTAGGCACGCGCGTCCTTTATTATCTGCTGGCTTGCTGGTTTGCTCGCTTCAACCCGACGCGCTCTTCTCAGTTTGAAAGGGCGGTAGACGCCACTCCGGCAGCCGCGATTTCACACTCATCGCTCATCGCTCTGGACAGCTGCCAAGCGGCCAAGCTCGCGTGATTTGCGGCAAGGGCAGTTCACTCGACATTTGCGCGACTCGGCGAAGCTTTGAAAAAAGAATCGCACGCAATTCCGCATATACGCTTCGGAGATGGCGATGCGGCGGCTGCTTATTTGCCTCTACCGGACTCCGAGCCCCGCGCATTCGCTTCTTGCGTACCCGACATCGCCGTGCGGCAGAAGTCCGTGGACGTTTCTTCAGCTGCGGCCGTAGTTCTACGGAAATCGATGCCGCATAGTGAACCTACGCCAGACCTATTTTGTGTTTAGTTCAAGGCCCAAGTGCTTAACGTTAAAAGCTTATTTTTACGATTGAATTATTATGCTCTCTTTAAGATTGCGAACTCAATGCATTGCCGTCAAAAGTATAAGTCCGTATGGATTTTTTAAGGAGTGCTAAAAAGCAGAATGTCTAGGTAGAAAGTTCGCGCTCGCTAAACTGCCGCACCTAAAAGTATTAAATATATTATGCACTAATATGTATAAAGAATACATTTTAAAGTGTGTATATATAATCATTAGGAACGCATTGAAATACACTATTAATAATGTTTTCTTGTGTATTCTAAAAAAGTCCTTGTTATCAAACAAGTGTGGAATAAATCTAGAATGTTTGGAAATTGATTGATTGAATATTTGTGGCGCAAAAGCGTCTAAGGCGTCTAAGGGAGAAGAAATAGCTATAGTAGCAGGTGAGAGGATACAACTCTGGACATTAGGTTTGCATACCTGTGAAAGGTATTAATAGGAGTTCAAACCACAGATGGTATAGAAGGCCGAGTTCCTTGAGGAAATTATAAACACAAGAGTGTGGAATAAGAGGTCCGTCGCCAATAAAGTCATGGAGTGTGATGGCATGGAGTATGCTTTTTGTAGAGCTGCAAATCATCGTTGCGGCGTTTTCGGCCTCATGGATTACAGTAAAGTAAAATATGATGTATGGTTATATGGCTACGGCAATGCTCACACTCCGGGGCATCTTCGCCACGCAAAAGATGCCTAGCCGTTAAGGCTGGCACCTAAATTTGCGTTCAAGAGCATTGCGACCGACACAACCTGCATTTAAGCCGCTTACGACCGCCATCCCTGTTGCTGCGCTGCCTCTCGTAAGCGCTCGCAAGAGACTTAAAAACAGGTTTTGTTGGAGTCGGACGCAAGTGTGTGAATCAGCCTTTAGTCGCATATGGCCAATTCTTAGATGGCAGAGAACCATCTTGTAGAAACGTTCGCTATGCCGGGCACTCTCCTATTCCTCCAGTAAGTGCTTCACCATATATGTAACTTGTTCTTCGCTTCGCGATCCCACTCAAGTTGCCATTTCTGCGTAATAGAAATTTTCACCATCTTGCCATAATCCTATTTCCGGATTTTCTTTCAGGTCCGAAAAATGTGAGACAGCAGAACGAGAAGCCTTGTCTGCATCCACGTCACTTACGGTGCCGACGTGGTTTGGCACCCAGCAGAAAATAATTTCATACTCATTTTTGATTGCAGAGAATATGTTATGTCGCAGCTGATAAACCAAAGGATCTGTACCTAAATTTAGTGAAACAAGAATTTTTATTGCGCTTAAAGACTATGTGTAGACTACGGAGCGACGAATCCTTTCCTTAACTGTATATTCCACAGCACGCAATTAACCATGCAACTCTGCCGTTGAAATTGTGGCAGATGGTAAAGTTTTTTACATGGCGAACATATTGTTCAACCATTGCAGAACAAACAAAAAAAGTCAGCGTTAGTATCCTCTGTGTGAATTTTTAAATGATGCTGGTACTCGTTGTGTATTCCAGAAAATTCTTGCTTCAGCACTTAATCCGGTATACCTTTCTTTCCGTGTTATGTCAGAGTGAAGTTACAATGAACAAGGAGATCATTCCAAGGAGCTAAGGAGTATATGAACAGTATGACATGAGGCCTGGTGTAATGGTCAAAATAATCTGCGGTGTTAGTATGCCTCAAAGCAAAAAGAGGGGCACTACTTGGTTTATTTTAAAAAAGTAATGTCAAACTTATTTTTTCATCAGATTAAACAGATGGGTGGAAAGGAACTGAACTTACTCAAAGTGAATACATTAACGCCAAAGCAAACCTTATTTTCTCTCGAGAATATTCATAAGTCTCTGCATTGAGGCTGGCAATTGGTGAGGTGCGGAAAGCACATGTGGCTAGCGGTAGCCCCTGATTATGAATGGAATCATGCATCTTCAATACTGAAGCTTTGTCTGAACCATACACAAAACTGCCATAATCAAGTCGGTAGTACCCAGCTTAACACGAAGTCAATGACACTCTAAAAATGGTATCAATGGCGCAGAGCATGCACCCAATCATACTAATGTCGATCAGATCTTGCAGGATATGTATGCCCTCTTCAGTTACAAAACACAGAAATGCATTGCTGTTTTTTCACAAACGCCACTCTCACGGCTGTCTCGAAACAAACCAACTTATCCACAGTAAATCGGGACAATCGAAAGCCGCACTAATATCTGTCTAGAGTGTTATTATTTTCAAAATAAAGCATAAACCTTCTTTTAATCATTCTTTCCGGAGTCTTTGTTAGACTAGTCAAAGCTATAGGCCTGTAGCTAGATGCACAAGGATAATTTCCCAGCGACCCCGATTGAACCAGAGAGTCTGCGGTTCGAGCAAATGAAAACAAATATAAGATGCGATCCCGTGACAAGAAAAAACGGAGTTACGGGCTTGAGTTAAGTTACTTGGTGCATAACTAGGATAAAGCCTGCTTGAAGTTGAGAGACAAGAAACCTGCAAATTAGAGATAGACAGAACACACAATATGCCCCGTGTAAAACAAGGGTTGTTATTATCATTACCCTCTTCTGCGGCAAGTGCAACGTAGGACAGACAGGCAGATGCATTACTAATAGGATAAGTAATCATGCAACATCTGTCAAGGGAACTATAGCGGGCAATCTACCAGCTCATTGCCGCATATGTAAACGCAGTGCAGCATTCAACAGCCTCCCCATCCTTACAAAAAACAAAATCGTATGCGCAAGCGATGCAAGAGACGCTGGCTATTGGAAAAGAAAAGAAGTGGAATCTTACGTCCGCAAGCCTTTCGTCAAGCTCACCACAAAAAAAAAAAAAAAACACTAATTTCGGTGTGTCCTGTCCCGCTGAAGCTCACTACAAATGAAAAACGGTATTTGCGGTGTGTCACTTTCTGCTGAAGTGCGGGTTTTTTAAACTGGGATTGTATGTGGCATGTATGTGTGTCTTATTTAATTTCACTTATTTCATTTAAGTTTATACTTGCTTGGTTTGGAATTAAATGTGGCTCTCAGGATGAGAACAAAAGGATCAGATAGGCTCAAAAAGAGGTAGAAGCATTTAAAATATAGTTGGTATTCCAGCAGTATCTCTTTCTGTATCTTTCTTCTGTTTCCTGATTTTTGCGTTTTTCGTCTCCCAAGTTCAAGCTGGTCCTATTTTAGTTATGCTCCAACTATGTCAACTCAAGCCCGTAAATCTAGTTTAGGTTTCGCTAAATACGCGGGGGCTAAAATTTTGGCGATATCTCAAAGACTGTGTAAAGGAGAAACATGTATTCTATTTCAATACAATCGGGCATGCATCGATATGATACGAAAAATAATGAAATAAACTTTGTTAATAAAACAACTGTGGTCAAGGTGGCCTCTTAATTTAACGCTTGAAGGAAAAAGTTCCCTTCGAAACGTAGGGATTCTGGAATTTTTCGCTTACGCTAACGTATATCGATATTTTCCCGAGTGTTGTTTTAACGCGTCCAAAATGTCCTGGCGAAATTATTTATTATTTTTTGAACAGATCAAAGAATATAAGAGGTGTCTCAATTAGTATGTTTCTCCGTCTTTTTAATTTGTCAAACCTCGGATCTTTCAGTTTTTAGTTTTTTTTTTACGATCCTGTAATTATACCAATTCATTTTTAGATCGTTTCAACAAATGTTATTAATCATCGTTGCACAAGCAGGTTAAAGGCAGCTCGGTGGATGCTTCAGAAGCACCCCCAGTGACAGATTTTGATGGGGCCCTAAACATGAGAACGCTGGCATTTTGTTGTAAGCCTACATGAATAATTGAAGCTACCCATCATTTTGTCGTACATATAGAAGACCGCCGGACTTCAGCGTGCAAGCTTTTGGAGCCCAACTAACTTTCCCGGCATCGCACTACAAACATCATCCTTGTTTACAGCGTTGATCAGAAGGATCTTTTGGTTAAAATGATCTATCCTAAATCTGTCTGTTAATTTTGAAATATCTGTCATGACCGACCACTGGACTTGTATACTTTAGTTTACTCACTATGGTTCGATTGGTGAGGCACTAAAGAATCGAAAGAGTTGTTTGCTCTTTTCCGCTTAACTTTTACTACTTTCGGTAGGTTGGTAAGTCAACGTGTTCGCGTTCATTATTCTTAGATAACTACTGAGTCGTTGGAGTACCTTGCTTTTCTTCCATAGCGATCCGTCGTTCATACTCAGTCCTGCAGAGTTGGAAGACTTGGGCGGTTTGTTTAGAGCTAGGCACGTTTTATGCGTTTTAGGCACGCATAAATTTTTGAGTGCAAGTTCGAAGCCTATAGTTTACACGAAAAAATGCATGAAAAATGCGTAACGCCATGGGTAAAAAATTGCACTACTTAAGTTTAAATTCCACCATGTTTTGCGTATTTTTATGAAACAAATTTTTTGCCCTTCCTGAGGGTACCTTCGTTTTTGTGTCACTCATTTAGATGTTATACGCTAGTAAAAGCACCTGAATTTAATAATGTCCAATTTTAAAAAAGACAATCTTTTTAATACTATTTTGTAATGCAAGAAATGGATTCATAAAATAAAAATATAAAGTATTATTTCGCTAACGAGTATTCTTACCTCGTCTATATAGCGTGTCGTTGCACTTAATGTTTCTTTCACTATTTACTATGTCGTTCCACCGAATACACTGCCAGCCGATGGCTGGCTGTACAAACCTAATAAATAAAAAAAAACAATGTGCCAGACACAATTTATAGTCAAGTATTTTTTCTAACCCAATTATATTCAATAAAGTTTTAAAAGTTCTTATACACCTTTGGCTGTCATATGGGCTATGACGATATCACAACATTGTTGTACTGAAAAGTCATTGCCTGTTTCCGTTTCTTTGAAAAAATCTTATCAAAACTACCATAGCGATGCATAGAGCTTGGTGTATGACAATTAAACTGATCGATACAAATTGGTGCTTTCCAATACAGTACCTGAGCAAAATGTAAAAAATAAAGGGAAAGCATTAATGTCGTCGTCGCCCAAACAGTCTCGAGCGGTGTACAATCTGCGGCAATGTGAGCTCGCCAAAATCGGTGCCTGCCTAATAAAACAAAATCCTCTCTGGGGTGCCTCCGGCATACAAACACTGAAGCGGACTTCAACATCGCGACAATAGAACGGATGGTAGTTCATTCGAACCTGTGTTTTAACACCTTAGCATAATATGGGCATCCCGCGTGACTTTTGTTCCGCCCCGGACTGAACGACGCCGTGCAAGCTGATATTGCAGCAATCTGTTCATTGCGCTGAATCGTACCATTGGCACTCAGGTATAAAATAAATGTGGTCGCAAATTGGAAAATAAATTAACGACGAAGAGTACATACCGCTGCCATACTAATGGCGAGATATGTTACAAGCTGTGTATCGTTATCAAAGTTTTCGTAAAAGTACTTGTCGGCGACAACCAGTGTCTCAATCAAAAATGGGTCTGGAGCTTGCACTTGTCTCGGAGGACCTGTAAAAGTAAACTTTGAAATGAGCGGTACCGAATGTTGTGTACACGATTGTCACTCCTAAAACACAAACTGCAGTTCAAGAAATTGGGCCAGAGAGGTCAATTTGAAGTAGTATGTTCATCTGTAGAAATAAAAAACACCTCGCAATTTTCTTTTATACTGCGCTTGGCGCTGCTTAGATTTCAGGTAGAGTAAAATGTGGTAGGTTGCATCACTGAGTTTAGAAAGACCAATGCATAAGCAAAGTGCTTAGAAAGCTGGTTGCAGTTTTAGGTGCTTATCTTAATATTTCTATCTTCGATATGGTTTTTATTATCAGTTACCTAGTAAATAAATCCACTGGTTTCACTGTCTTGGTTTGTGAATGCGTAGAGGAGTAACTTATTTTAGACATCAACGTTTCAAGGATACGAATATACAAGATACGTATATAATTTTAATTTATACAAAATTCGTCTTTAAATGACCCTCCTGCCAACGGAAACTTCGTAACACTATTGAGTTTGTAGCAACGATTCATTTGTATATAACCTACATTCCGAACTTGGTAACACTGTAAGCTGTATTCACGAAATTAAAAAAAAAAAAGAAATCAAGTCTTTGTTTGATATCTAAAATGGGACAGGGATATATCAATCTTAAAAATTGCTTTTCATTGCTTAGGTTTTTAGATAATGATACTGTCTAAATTAGAACACCCCAAGCACCTTTGAACTTAATTAAGTGTGTAACATTTTAAGTCTTAGACAGTCAATTAATTACTTCATAAATTTAACTTACTGAAATAATGTCGATTCACTCGCTCTTCCAGTTGATTGATCCTTCTTTCTGCAACATGTGGAAAAATTGTTTTGTTAATATGAATTCTAGATGGTTATAATAAATTACTAGGGCTGGGAACTTCACATATTAACGTACCGATTAATCAAAAATTGTTTTAATCGGGAATATTTTTATAGTTGTTCAATCGGTTAAGTTATGACAAACAAACTTCAAACGTATAAATTCAACGCTTTCACTACGCAGACGTGCTGAAAGTGCACCTGTGCGAAGGCAAACTTTACGTGACGATTTGTCCTAAATAAACTGTAGGGGCGAGATTTCTAACTTTAATCAACAGGAGAAGGCTGACGTGACCCAGCCACTTCAACGCCACGCGAGTGTCCGTTAAGCGCAGCAGAGGCTATTGTGAACAATAAAGGAGCTCTCCCTTGCCGGAGAATATCACCGAACCTCTTTGAACTAGCGGCTGAATTAATAATTTGTGAGTATGGGTGCCTTTTCACTGTTTCCAACTACACGTCAAGGTTGATTTAAAATCCGAAATTCTGGATTGCGCCTTTTTGAACATATTCCGCAAATGTAAAACAAAAGCAGGGTTGGGCAGTATCGCGATACATATGTATCGCGATAGTATTTCAGGAATACATTTCGTATCTGTATTTCTGTATCGCGATACATTTTTTTCACCAGTATCTGTATTCCTGTATCGAAATACATGTTGGATTGTTTCTTTGTATCGCGATACAATCAGGATAAAATGTATTTCGTTACATTTCTTGAGAAATACTCACCCCCCCCCCCCCCCGAAAAAAAAAAAATACAAATCCGAACGCATTTTTTTTTTCACTTCTGAGGGCATTAGGGTCAAGAGATGCTGGGGCATTGTTACTATGCTCACCAAGGTTCCTTCTGATTCTCCGAACAATTTTTATATGCGTCCTATTCTCTCTTCTGAGAAGTGTTGCGTAGTCGGGGACTCGAACCAGGTGGCGTGCCACGAGTGGAGTCAGAGCAGCTTCTGCCGCAGGTCCTTAGGTAGGGATTACTTGAGTCATTGTTTGCTGGCATCCAATGCCCGGTGCTAACCGTCTCTCTTGCCTTAGCGTACACAGTACACCCAGCCGGCAAAGCTGAGTCACAGTCCGTTGCAGCACGAGCCTGGTCATGGTGGTGGTTGACTTGAAATAGTAGGATGACTCACGCAGTAAAGTTCAACATATATTCGAATGCGTCTGCGGCTGCGCCCGTAATATTGCACTGCTCAAGGGTACGTCATCAGCCGCCGTGAACGTGACCCGCTGCTGTGGTGATCCGAAACCCAGGAAGGAGGCCAGACGTGGCCTCGTTTTGCCGACCCAGGCTTCGTACACCTGCGACTCGTCTCGAGCGCGCTGTTTCTCGGAGAGCTCACACCTGTGCCGGCAATATCAGGTCGCAATCCACGAGGTCCCTGTTTGAATAATGCTAGACAAAACATGAGGAAGGCAATTCGTGCGTCGGTGGCGGAGGGTCGGCAGGAAGGAACTTCAGAAAAGGGATGCCACCGTATCGTTTCTTCAACCGTAACAGAAGATGAAACACGTGTTCCAGGATGCTTCAGCTGGTCCACTATTCTTAAAAATTCCAAATGACACTGCCTGCACGATCTTCAACTAGGTAACCTACAACGAAAGCACGTATTGTCCTTTCATTCATCAGCGTTGTAAAGTTTCATGTTCAAGGCCACGCCTACAGATAAAAAATACCAGTTCATTCCACCGTGACGTCATGTGATCAATGTTGACAGGATTCCCTAGTCAGACAGACAGGATGTCAGGGAAGTTACCGCGGTCAGCCCTTGATAGAACGTTTTCTTGAGCCAATTGAAGGCTCCTTGTCGTCCGAAACCATTACCTTCAAGGCAAAGTGCCAAGCCTACGGGAAAGTAATTTCGGGATCGAAAACGTCCACTTCAAACTTCAAGCTTAATCTCAGTTGGCGTCTCAAACAAATTTGAAAAATGTATTGCACTATCAGTATTTCTGTATTTGTATTTCTGCCCTCCGTAAAATGTATTCCTGTATTTGTATTTCCAAATACTTTTTGCCTCTTTTTAAAATGTATTTCCGATACGTATCGCGATACATTTTTACAGATATATTTCAGTATCAGTATTTTAGCTACTATTTTAATGTATCCCAGTATTTGTATTTCCAAATACATTTTTGAGTATTTCTGCCCAACCCTGAACAAAAGTAATTTTGTATTTCATTTCATTTTTATGCATGATAATAAAGAAAATGATTAATTGTCTAATTAATCAAATAAAGGCTGTCGATTAATCTGGTCGAACTGTTAATCGACGTCCTGCCCTATATATGATTAAATATTCAATTAGGTGTTGAAGCTTTGTGCTTTCCGTCTCGTTTTTTCCTATCTCATGGGTCACCATGCAAGTATGAATGAGCTTGCGGCACACTTACTTTAGTATCAATATTTGGTAGAGCATTACGACTCAGGTATTTATTATTCACTTTTTATAATATTTTAGTCGAAATTTTGGAGGATAGAGATAATATAAAATATTAGGCATATAATTTAGTATTACAGTCACATAACTTTTGTATTATTCATTGATACTAGAAAAAAGCAAATGCATTTATGTTTTCACCAATTGCTGCCCTTTGAAAAGTAAGCATTCACACAACAGCTTTGGAGAACGCGGGGTCTACTAACTTTTTTTCTCAACTCAGGCTCAGTGAGTTAAGAAGAGGGGGGGGGGGGGGGGGGGGGCGAGAACTGTGGAAGTCTATAGACAAACGAAACGTTGAAATGTGTTCTACATTTCAATCTTAAATATTGTTGACTCTTGGGTTTTTGGTTTAATTCTTTTTACCCTAAAGGCTAAGCCGCACGTAAGCGATTTAGCGAGCGGCGAGACCGACGGTGACAGCTACGAGAGTAAGCGACGAGTCTCTGAGATTTCTCACTATCACTCGTCGCGAGGCTCGGCTTTAGGATTTTGAGAACACGTCACTCATCGCATTGGTCGCTTGCTCCCATCGCCTTCATGTGGTTTGCCATGTCACGCGACTGACCGAGCGACAGCAAAGCAGATCGCCGTCACTTGTCTCGTCACTCGCCAAATCGTTTACATGCGGTTTATAATTCATACTCTTCTCAGGTGTAAAGTGACGCCAACAATGGGCGCGTTAAGCTAACGCGCTCGAGTGCGCTCCAGCGAAACTAAACGACATTGTCTCATTTCCGGTGCATGGTGGTGGAGCGCGCTCCGTCGTCGGAGATTGTGCGCAAGAGCTCGAACACGTCGGTTTCTGGTAAAATGACGGCGTTTCCGCTCTCGCGGCCAGTCTCGCGGTGGTCGTTCCATTCTCGTGCCTGCTTGAATACGTGGGTACTTCGCCCATATGACTTCGACGGCGATCACTTGACAGCTTGTGCGGTCGTTCGTCATCGTGAAAAAAAATGCTAGTGTAGACAGGTATGCATATATTCTTCAAATGCTTGTCGAAGTCCTTTATGTGCTTTACCACAATTTCAGGAATCAGGCAAGCCTATAAATTCGGCCGTTCAGCCGTCAATGTTTGAGGCTTTTGGAAATGCAGAAGATGTTTGGCGTACTTTTATTCGGCGTGCCAACAGCGTGCGGAACAAATACGAGCTCTTGCTGTTGCCACCGACTCCACTCCGTTATTGCATCGAAGTTGTCGTCAAACAAGCACATAAAGACTTTCGACCTGACGGGAGCCATGTTTAAGCGCACGCCGGAAAGCCGGAACCGGAAACATTAAAAAATAGGCGTCATATGCCGCCTCGGTACGAAAACAAGTGCTGTTGTTAAGCAGCGCTTAACGACCGCTTAACGAATCCGGACATCTGCGCGCGAGCTCAGACGTCCGGAGCCTGGAGCTCACTAACTTAACGCGCCCAATAAGGATGCAAAATGCACAGCAGAAGACCTCTTTTCTCGGAAAATTGTCCGGATATTTCAATTCTATAGCGTGCATACCTGCGACATTTTATCTGGTTTTTAAGAGCAGTGCGTGCAATTAAATATTAATATGTATGAAACGTTATTCGTTATATCACGAGCGCCTCAGGGATCTGTTCTTGGGGCGCTGCTACTCCGCTTATATATCAAATACACGAGTCAAGGATTTCTAGCGGATATCAAAACTAAAAGTTTTGACAATGGTGCTGTCGTCGGTATGTTCAAAAGCCCCAAAGAAGAATTGGACGTCCGGTTCATTGCTTGGATCAGTGGTTCTCACATGGGGGTCCGCGAACCCGTTGGGGTCCGCGAAGGAATTCTAAGGCTCTTTGAATTCCTGCCTCATAAGTCAAGCCCGGCAATAAACGTCTTTTTTTTCAAATTGAGAAGAAACGTTTCAGTTTTCGGGTGAGTTTTCTTGTGTGTATGTAAATGAGAGAAGCCTAATTCACACAGTCCTTAGTTATATCCATTTATTAAATCAATATTATAACGAACCTTCAACTTTCCCTTCCCCTTACCACAAACGGGGGTTCTCCATCATCTCCGTCAATTCAGAAGGGGTCCGCGAAAAATTAGCGGTTGAGAACCACTTCCTTAGATAAACGGCCTCTTTCGATTAGATTGCCTGGCTCCAAAATCACGTGATAGCTTGAGCTGGGGAGCTCAAAGGGCTTGTCGCTGCGCAGCTCAAATTATTAAGCTTAAGCACAGTGAGCAAATTGTCTTTTACAGCCTGAGTGACTTTGAAACGTTTGGCTCTACAACAGTGCAAATATATCTTCAGAGACATACACATACGATGCTCAGAAGAAAATAAATTATCGTTTACAAAATTTGACAAGCAGGTGTGACGAATGCAAATGGAAATAAAGAAAAAATACTAGTGTATACATTAACATAGAGCGAAAACTGTACCAGCACAGTTAACCTCCATTTCTTAGGGGAGGCCTTTAAAACATGAACAGTGGTACAAATACCTAGGCGTTCTTCTTTAAATCAAATACCAACTGCAATTTACATATAGAAAATGTTCCGAATAAACCGCTAAAACAAAGTCTGGACACGTAGACGGAAGTTATGTTTTCTAGTACAGACCTCAAATTCTTAGCACATAGGCAAGTGATATTACCAAATATTGAATATAGGAGCCCAGTTTGAGAACCATTCTCACAACAAAATATTTACAAAATAGAACGCATACAAATTAAAGCTGTCTGACCTTTTTTCAATAGCTATGGATTCACAGACCTTGACTCCCTAATAAAGTCGGATGCGAACGTTCTGCACATAACTACCAGGATAATGTTAAATCGAATAAAAAAAACAATTTTAATTGCTACATGGTGACTACTTTATTGACATTCAGAAACATGATACATATTCAAACTTCAATAACCCAACTAAAAAATGTAACACATTTTTTGCGCCGTATAGCTTTGATACTGACTCGCTAAAAATAGTGGTTTAATATGTCGATCAATCGATCTGCCTACCCACGAATGCTGTAAATAGGCAAAAGGTCTGTGTGATCTTAAACTTCTTTACACTTAGGTGTGCCTGTTCTTTCTAAAATGCGTGCTAACGTGCCCTGGGATCACGGCTGGCAGTATGGTAATTTTTTTATATATATATACTATATATATATATACTATATATATATATATATATATATATATATATATATATATATATATATATATATATATAACTGGGAAGAAAAAAACCCTCGGTGAAAACAGCAACAACGGACGATTTAATCTTCGACGTTTCGGCCGGAGTCCGGCCTTCGTCAGGAAGAACTTTTACAGATGAACGCGGGTGGTATTTATACATTGCTACGGTCGAGTCCAAGTTTCAAAAACGGCGGGATGACGGTTGGAGTTCCAGATGGGCAAGCGTTTATACAATGCTACGGTCGGGTCCAAATTTCGGCGGGATGACGGTTGGAGCTTTGGTGAGAGGGAAGCGTAGGGCAGTTTGTATCCGGGTGAAGGAGCTTGACGGTCGGGGCCAAGTTTCAAGGACGGTGGGATGACGGTTGTAGCTTCTTGAGAGGGGGCGCAGGGTGACTTTGTTCCCGGGCGGGCAGGGGTGACCTGAATGATAGCGTACAATAGACGACAGTTAACGCGCAAACTAAAGTGCTGTCTCAAAAAAAAAAAAAAAAAAAAAAAACACGGCACGGTCACTTGTGTTGTCTCTTGGGGCATGCATGAGTCAGACCTGAAATGAAACAATGTTAAAAGTAGAAAAAAAAAAAAAGAATATTAAAATCTGCAAATAAAAGAGAAAAGTTGATGGTCCAGTTCCGGCCACAAACACAGTACCACTGCTAACAATAAGGTCTGGGACCTAAAAAAATATGTCCCCTCATCGCTGTTGCTATTCGTCTGTTAGCATTTTAATCGATGCCAGAGTACCGGGGCTTTCATTTATTCCTTGTTTAATTGTGTTGAATCGGTAAATTAGGTAGGATTCCCGCTGTTCACGTTCGCGATTTGATTTAAATCCAGATTCTAGGAGCGTCACTGACAATTTATCAAACGAGTGTTTTGGGAGAGCGAGATGTTTAGATAGAGGCAATGTCGGAAGATTTATGGCGTGAGATTTGTGATTATTAAAGCGCAGTCTAAATGCCGTTCTAGTCTGCCCTATGTATTGCATTTTACATACCGTACACTCGAATAAGTACACGACATTCGACGAGGCACATGTTAAGTGCCCTTTAATTTTGATCGAGAACTGCGAGTGCGTGCTGCTGGCCGTGTTTGTGTGCTGCATCTGTTTACATATCAGACATCCTGGGTGCATGCAAGGCCTACATTCGTTAGGTGGTGGCGATGAATTGATCCGAGAATTTACTAGCGCGTCTTTGAGGTTACGCGATCGTCTGTGGACTACCCCAGGGGCGGATGGAAACGCGCGTTTAAGGCGCTCGCTTTGTTCGAGAATGTTATAATGTCGTTTTAAGATATTATTTACATTAGGATGGTTCATGCTATAAGTTAGATATAGATTTGTGCGTTGTGTGTCGTTTTGCGTGGGGCGCGGGCTGATAAGGTCTGCTCGGTTCAGTTGCTTGGCTTTTCTGATTGCATCGTCGATTATACGGGGTGGATACTTTTGTTTCTCTAGCACCGACTTTAAATTTTGGCTGCTCGCATCAAAATCTGTCTCCTTGGAACAAATTCGTTTGAAACGATGAGCTTGGCTGTAGGGAATGCTGTTCTTGCAATGGCGTGGGTGGTCGCTTTGATAATGCAGGTATTGCTGTCGATCGGTTGGCTTACGGTACAGGCTCGTGGCGAGTTTACCTTCGTCTATTTTAACGTTGACGTCTAAGAAGTTTATTTCGGTTTGAGAGTACGCATGTGTAAAGCGGATGCTCGGATGAGCAGCGTTGTATCGACCTATGAAGTCCACCAGCTCCTCCTCAGTATGCGACCAGACCATAAATATATCATCTATAAACCTTTTGTATATTAACGGCTTTACGGGACATTCAGAAAGGAACTGAGATTCTAATTTTCCCATGAATACGTTGGCGTAGTTCGGGGCCATTTTGGTGCCCATCGCGGTTCCGCTAACCTGCCTAAAGTATTTATTGTTAAATTCGAACGTGTTTAGTTCTAAGACAAGCCTCGCTAGAGTAGCGACGACGTGTCCATCTGGGGTATCCGGTTGTTTGTGGAGTTCGTACATGTCAATTAGAGAAATTATTCCATCATCGTGTGGGATATTCGTATACAGCGATGACACATCAAGTGTAACCAAATACGAATCTTTTGGTATGCGTAAATTTGATATTTCCCTTAAGAAGTGAGCTGTGTCTTTAATGTGTGAATCGAGACTTGTAGGTATATGTTTAATTAAACTGTCTACATATCCTGATATGGGTTCGGTTACTGTACCTATTCCGGATATGATTGGGCGCCCTGGGTTACCAGGTTTGTGAATCTTAGGGAGCATGTAGAAGCGGCCCGTGGAAGGTTGTACCGGTTTCATTAATTTATGTTCGTTAGCGGTTATTCTGCCCTCGTCTAGGAGATCCTTAAGGACCGAGGTCACAGTCTGAGTGTGGTGCACCGTAGGGTCACCTGCGAGAGGTTCATAAAACTTTGGGTCATTTAGTTGGCGGTATCCTTCTCGGATGTATTCAGAAGTGCTAAGAATCACAATTGCTCCTCCTTTATCGGCTGGTTTAATTGTTATGTCTGTCCTATTGCTCAGGGTTTTTAAGCTAGCCCTTTCGGATTTAGTGAGGTTATCCCGTTTTCCCGCCTGCCTGCGATATTCCCGCATAATGTCTTTTTGCACAGCGGCTATGTACAAGTTAAGACAATCGTTACGGTTAGCCTTTGGCGTCCAGTCGCTCGTTGCACGCTGCTGAGAGGTGTTGGAGCTAGAAGGTCTGTCCAAGAAGTATTCCCGCAATCTTAAATTTCGAGCAAAGTCGTCGAGGTTGCGTAGTAATTGGAATTCGTCAACAAAACCTGTGGCGGGACAGAAGTTCAATCCTCTCGAAAGGAGTTTTTCCTCTTCTGTTGATATAGTCACTCCAGATAGATTAACAATTGTGGTGCCACAAGGGGCACTAGTGCTTGACCTATCGTCTGTTATGCTAATGGCCGGCTGAGTATATTCATTATAGTTAAATGATGTCGTAAGCTGAGGTAAAACAGGGTTAGAAACCTTATCGCGCTGTAGCTTACGTAGCTTGATTGTTTCAAGATCATGGCGTTTCTTTTTATCGAATTCAGAAAGGGCGCTAATTTCGGATGTCGATAAGGGGCCATTTGAACGGAGAAGTGTAGCGGTCGCAGTAGTTAACTGTTTTACTTGTTTGTCACTATGATGAATCGCTATTTGGACCAATTTAAGGGAAGCCTCAAGGAGAACCTGTTGCCATTCCGATCGGTCATGTTGGTCGAGGTTTGTGCAGGCGGGAGGAAGGGAAAGCGACATGCCCTTCGGGGTAATGCCTGCGTTAAGGTACACTAGCAAGGTTGATCTATGAAGTTCGTGCCTAATGCGTTTATCTGAGAGCTTTCGTACTTTAAGAAAAGTGGTACTGTAGTTTGGAGCGGAGGAACTGGACTCACCGAACTGTCGTCAATCTTCTTTCGGGTGCGGGGAGCTCTCCGCGGCGGGCTTCCGCAGGTTGTAGCGCTGTCTTGGGGTACTTCTTGGCTGCTGCGGGAGTCGCTTGGGTGCCGCACTCTCGACAGGTGTCGGGTACTCATCGACGTAGTTGACGCTCTCGCTGGCTGCTGGGCACGCTGCTCCCGGGATCCCCACAGGGGCAGCTGGGCTCTCTGGACTGGCGTTGTGGGACCTGGGAATCTCGGGGTGCCTGGGTTCCTCTGATGGCGCCATCCTGGCGCAGTTGGCGGTGGCGGCGGCGGGGATCTCCGATGACCACCCTGGCGACGTCGTACTTGTTCCACGTTGCAAAATGGACTTCAGGTTTGCCGCGAGGAGGGCGACTCCCGTGAAGCTCGGGTGCAGCCCGTCAGCCGCCAGGACTCGAAGAGGCGGCAGCGACGTGAAGTCGTGGTCCAGGAAGGTCACCTTGCCTGGTTTCCTGCAGTAGTCCTTGACTGTGTTGTTGAATTTCCGGGCTTCGGTGTTGAACCAGTGGACGAAGCGGTGGTTCGACTGATCCAGGCGTCGATTGGTGTGCCGAGGCAACACGAGGGACACAACAAGCCTCTGGAGCTCCGGACGTGCTCGCAGCGTGTTGTTGACCAGACGACGGCACCGTCGTAGCGTCTCGTCGGTGCCGTATCGTTCCAGTTCGCTCGTCCCTACGTGAAAGACGAGCGTCGTGACTGGATGGCAGGGAGAATCTGGATTTAAATCAAATCGCGAACGTGAACAGCGGGAATCCTACCTAATTTACCGATTCAACACAATTAAACAAGGAATAAATGAAAGCCCCGGTACTCTGGCATCGATTAAAATGCTAACAGACGAATAGCAACAGCGATGAGGGGGCATATTTTTTTAGGTCCCAGACCTTATTGTTAGCAGTGGTACTGTGTTTGTGGCCGGAACTGGACCATCAACTTTTCTCTTTTATTTGCAGATTTTAATATTCTTTTTTTTTTTTCTACTTTTAACATTGTTTCATTTCAGGTCTGACTCATGCATGCCCCAAGAGACAACACAAGTGACCGTGCCGTGTTCTTTTTTTTTTTTTTTTTTTTTTTTTTTGAGACAGCACTTTAGTTTGCGCGTTAACTGTCGTCTATTGTACGCTATCATTCAGGTCACCCCTGCCCGCCCGGGAACAAAGTCACCCTGCGCCCCCTCTCAAGAAGCTACAACCGTCATCCCACCGTCCTTGAAACTTGGCCCCGACCGTCAAGCTCCTTCACCCGGATACAAACTGCCCTACGCTTCCCTCTCACCAAAGCTCCAACCGTCATCCCGCCAAAATTTGGACCCGACCGTAGCATTGTATAAACGCTTGCCCATCTGGAACTCCAACCGTCATCCCGCCGTTTTTGAAACTTGGACTCGACCGTAGCAATGTATAAATACCACCCGCGTTCATCTGTAAAAGTTCTTCCTGACGAAGGCCGGACTCCGGCCGAAACGTCGAAGATTAAATCGTCCGTTGTTGCTGTTTTCACCGAGGGTTTTTTTCTTCCCAGTTATATACCCACGCCTTCGGCCTCCCGCCACCATGCCCGTTGTATATATATATATATATATATATATATATATATATATAAAGGTGAAGCAGAGTAGTTTGAGAACAATGGACCGGGAAAATGTAATCAGTCAGAGATCCGTACTTGCCGAGTTGCTATGCTAGGAGTTTATTGTATGTAATACGACAGTTTCGCCGAGAGGCTCGGCTTCGTCAGGAGATAGCATACATGTGAGTGCATCAAACTGCGCAGAGCAGTAAGCGGCCAATGGGGCGAGAAGGACGTGACGTCAGGAAAAGTAAAAGTAAAGGGACATGAAAAAAGCGAACATATTCAAACAAAACCGAACGCTCAAGGGGAAAAAAAAAAATAATAATGTTTGACTTGAGCGTGCTCCCACGGTAGGGCGGCGGGTTTCAAAATAAACTCCTAGCATAGCAACTCCGCAAGTACGGATCTCTGACTTTATATATATATATATATATGCTGTTCGCGCTGTTCGTGCTGTATTGTGGTTACGTCAAGGTTGAAATCCGCGGGTGCGCGGATTTCATAACGGGGCAGCGTGATAGAGCGTCTGCATCGCTGTGCGTGCGGCCTGACTTGTAGGTTACGGAAAAGCCGCATTCCTGAAGACGTAGGGTCCACCGACCAAGCCGACCGGATAAGTTCTTAACCGTGGCAAGCCAGCATAACGCATTATAACCTGTGACGGCGTTAAAATGTCGGCCGTAAAGATAACGCCCAAAGTTGTCAATCGCCCACACGACAGCGAGGTATTCTTTTTCCGTGATGGTGTCGTCGGATTCAGCTTTACTTAGAGAGCGACTTGCGTAGGCGATAACATGTTCGATGGCACCTGGCCCTCGTTGTAGGAGAACTGCTCCGATGACAATGTCACTGGCGTCAGTATGCAGTATAGTTTCGGCGTCGTTGTTGAAATGTTGAAGAACCGGGTCCGATGTTGGAGCTTTGTTGAGGGTCGTAAAATACTCTTCACAAGCGGGTGTCTAAGAAAATGTGGTGTTGCTTTTCAGGAGAATATTAAGTGGACTAGCAATGCTAGCAAAACCGCAGATAAATTTTCTGAAGTACGAGGAGAGTCCCATGAAGCTGCGCAGTTCTGTCTGTTTTGTTGGCCGCGGGAAATCTGACACGGCTGTGATCTTATCCGGGTCGGGACGAATACCGTCTTTGGAAACAAGGTGGCCTAGAATCTTTATATTTTTTGCGGCGAATGTGCATTTTTGCGGCGAATGGGGGAGGTGCTGTAGATAATGATCAAAAGTATCAGAAAATATTAATATATCATCTAGGTAGCATAGACACGTTTTCCATTTAAGGCCTCTAAGATTTGTGTCGATCATACGCTCAAAGGTGGCAGGCGCGTTGCACAAGCCGAAAGGCATTACTTTCAATTCAAATAAACCATCGGTAGTAATAAATGCAGTCTTTTCCTTGTCATTTTTGTGCATCGGGGCTTGCCAGTACCCTGATCGAAAATCTAAGGAAGAGAAGTATTCAGCACCTTGAAGAGAACCGAGAGCATAATCTATTCTAGACAGTGGATATACATTATTACGGGCAATGCTATTAAGGCCGCGGTAATCAACGCGGAAGCTAATTCCTCCGTCCTTCTTTTTAACGAGAATCACGGGTGATGCATATGAACTAGAAGAAGGCCGAATAATTCCTTCGTCTAACATGTCATTGACATGTGTTTGAAATATAGATCGTTCGGATGAAGAGACGCGGTAGGGATGGCGTCTAACAACGGTAGGACTTTCAAGTTGAATGCGATGTTGTGTGACATTTGAGGCGACTGAGCTTAGGTGATACCGAATCGAAGCTTTCTTGGTATGTCCGAAGTAAAGATAGCAGCTCCTTTTGCTTTGTGGCATCAAGGTCGTTACTTATGGTGTCTAATAGGGTGCTGTTACTTTTGCATATTAAAGAAGGAAACGTTGTTTGAGTGACAATAAGAGCCAAGAGTAATAGGTCACTCTGTGGAGCAACGGTGACTAGTTTGGTACCCAGGGCTATCAAGAGTGACTCTTTGGATGTATTATCTACTTCACTCAGAGCTGTACAATTCAGGAAACATATGATAGACGAAGCAAGTACTAAGCCTTTCGAAATAAATGAATTGGAATGGTTTACAATAACATCAGCAGTAATCGGCCGTGTTGATAATAATGCCACAATTTGGCTTGTGTGCGGGTGGACAATATAATCATTCTAAACTTCAAAACTGATTGATTTGTAGTTGTCTGGTTCCGCAAGTTCAAGTTCACCTAGAAATATTTCAGAGTTTTCGCAGTAAATCACAGCCGAATTTTCGGATAGAAAGTCCTAACCGAGAATCATCTTATGCGAGCAACTTGGCAGCACAATAAACTGGATATGATACAAAGTGTCCTGGATAAAAACTCGAGCTGTACAATAAGCTGATGGCTCTATTAATTCCGTACTGGCCCCGCGTAAGGGTGTTCCCGAGAAAGGAGTTCGGGTTTTATGTGGTGATCTACAAATATCTTCTCGAGTGGCTGAAACTGCCGGTCCGGTATCCACCGATGCCAAAATATCCAAACCTTCAATGCAAACTTTAAATTGAATGGGACTTCAAGGGGAGTTGTAAGCGGTTGAAATTGCGCAGCTCTCCCCCCAAGAACTGCGGTCTTTAGTTTTCCGTCGTGTACTTGGTATAGGTCTGCTTGGAAGATATCATCGGTGATCCAGAACGCCGTCGGGGAGAAGGGGAACTGCTGGTAAATGCTGTTCGTCGGCTTTGTCGGGGATTATCAAAGAAAGGACTCGCCGTACGGGACAGTTGTATCTGTCAGACCAATAGGGCTCTCTGTCGTGATAGTAACGTGAAGATTCATACCTCTCGTGACTTTGGCGTCTTCGGCAATTTTGAACAATATGTCCTCTATTGCAGCAGTAGTAGCACAGAGGGGTAGAATTCGTCGGTCTCCAAGGAGGGTACATCATGGCGTGAGTGAGTGAGTGAGAGGAGCCATTCTAGGTGAAGGAAGACATTGTGGCTGAGGCACCACCTGCAATTGGTCGGTAGTCGTGCTACCATCTCAACGTACGTTTGTTGCTTTGGTTCGACACATGGACGTGCGGTGGAAGCAGCATACGCTGGTACTTCCTGGACGAGTGCGCGTAAGTCGGTTGAGAGGTCGCCGTGGTCGATCTTGACTGGTGTTTCGGGGTTCAGTTTTTTTTTTTATTTCCACGCGAACGATTTATCTGATCATTTGTCGTATTTCTGATGTTGTCGGTGGAGTTTTGTCAACCTGAGGTCGATGAGGTAATCGTAAAGTGCGCATCTCATCCAGGTGTTGACATACGGATGCAATATCTGATACTGACGTTGGGTTCTGGACTAGGAAGACATTAAAGGCAGTGTCCGCGATGTCCTTGAGGATTGGCCGCCGTACGTGGTCTGACTCTCGCATGTCAGCGTCAGCTCTTCGGCAAAGCGTCAGGACGTCCTTGATGTAAGAGGTGTACGTCTCTTCATTTTGTTGTTGGCAATGTTGGAGCTTCTTCTTTGCGTTTTCTTTGAGACTTGTTCGAGTACCAAAGATTTCGCGAGTCTTGGTGGTAAAAGATGTCCAGTTAGGGATGTCGTCGTTGTGATTCAAAAACCACGTTTTGGCGACGTCTCCGAGATAGAAGGCGACGTTTGCCAACTTGATGTTGTCAGCCCATTGGTTGTAATTGCTTACTCGTTCGAAGCTGTCAATCCAGTCTTCTATGTCCTCGTCGCGAAGACCGGCGAAGGCTTTGGGGTCACGTTGCCGACTTTGTACAGTCCACGCAGCTGCGGGTGAAACTAGCATCGGCACGTTGTCAGTCATCGTGCTAGAAGTAGTAGTAATTGTAGCAGTGTCCGGTGTCGTACCTCCAGATTGTAGCGATATGCCAGAGGTCGGGAATGTCAGAATGAGGCACCTCCACATCGTTGTGAGGACAAGATGAGTTCCGGGGACAGATGGATTGAGCGACTGCTCTCGGGAAAATCCAAGCACGGACGCCCGTGCTTGAGGCGATCAGAGAAAGATAAAGTGAATAGAGAATAATTGAGAACGGCAGCGATGATGATCATAATAAAGATGCAGTGGGTGTTGTCCTTGAGCTCCCTCACAATATATATATATATATATATATATATATATATATATATATATATATATATATATATATATATATATATATCGACAGTAGGACATTGAGGTACAACGAGTGGGACAAAAAGGAGAAAAAAGAAGAAGAAGTGGGTGGTAGACTGTAGAAAGACGAAGTGGCAGCAACGAAAAAAGCTATCTGTAACATTTTGGTGTCAGAAGTGGGATCTGCGGAAAAAAATGCCCCTCACACGACAACAAGCCCGGTCTGGCGAACCTTCCCCTTCCCCAGAGGACACCAGCAACACTGAAGGTCCAGTTACCTTCGCACAACTGAGGGATCTGTTCGCACAGCAGAGACAGCGCTTCGAATCAACGATGGCGGCTATGGTCTATGCGCAGCTGCAACCCGTTATGTCTGCACAAGAAGAGCTTCGACAAAGAATCATAGCGCTAGAGGAAAGGAGAGACTCGGAGATTCAGACCGACTCATCAACGGTACGCACATTTTCGGCCACCTCGAATCCCCTTCCTTTGAAACTGAAGCCTTTCGATGGTAGCGCGCCACTTGACCTTTACCTCGAGCAAGCTAATATTGTTGCTCAAGCAAACCAATGGTCCGAAGATGAAACAACTCACGCTCTTGCGGCACAACTACTGGGACCAGCCATCGCGATACTGGCCGTACTTCAAGGAAGAGCTCTAACATACCAAACGTTGGTAGCGGCACTTTAAGACCGCTTTGGCGACAAACATTTACAACACGTCCGCTATGGCGAGTTACGTTGCCGTCGACAACAGCCGGGGGAAACACTCCAAGTTCTGGCAACGGAAGTTGAGTGCCTAGCGCGAAAATCATTTGTGGGAGTTGCCGCCGACACTTTTCACCTTCTCAGCACTACTGCCTTCGTCGACGCCATTGCGGGCACTGAAGTTCAAACATTTGTTCGACTTGGAGGGCCAAAGACTGTTCGAGAGGCTTTGGCTAAGGCGTTGGAGATCTCAGCCATCAAAAAGACAACAGCAAACGCCCAGGCGTCTTGCCCGGCACAGTTACAGCCAACTACTTTTCTGAAGACGCCTGGAGCACGCCAGCAACCTGAAGGTCGCCAACGAGTTAACACTAAGAGGCGCTGTTTTCAATGCGGGCGACAAGGACACTTGGCTGCAGAGTGTTACAGCCCGTCGGGAAACCGATACCCCGGTCCGCGGGCGCGGGATCGGGTATAGAGGACCAAGTTCCCCTCATCTCTCTTTCAAGGAGTTTTACTTGTTTCCCAACTACCAAAGTGGAGATTCAGGGAATTGGGATCCAAGAAAGCCTCCTCGATACTGGAGCAGCGCTTAACATAATCGACGCGACGCTTGTACCGGCTGATTTTTATGTTTGCCGGATTGCTCCACAACTTTTCACAGCCAACGGCGTCAAAGTTCATACCGGTGGACAAGTGAAGTTACTGGTCACTGCGCTCGGTGAGACGTCGTTAGTGGACTTCGTAATTTTGTCGATTTCAGTCTCTCCGATCACTCTGGGTTATGAATGGTGCCAGAAAAACTGATTTTTTTACGTTGAACCCCGAACAGCACAAGGCCACCAAAACCCCGCATCCACCCATGGAAACATTACACGCCATCATTCCATGATGCGAAAGTATTTTTGTGTGGCTTGTGTACCTCGTTCGCTCATTTTCCCTCGTTGCCGTGGAAACGTGGCGCCTATTTCTAAAGTTTTTCTCCCAATATACATACATCATATGTGCTCAAGTACAGCTATCAGATGACTTAAACGTATGCGTTAAAGACTCTGCTACAATACCTGCCGAGATTGCTTCAATGATACGCCTGACTGTAAACAACGAAAAGGTTTACGGTGAAGCTGTTTTCGACTCGTGGCTCTGTGCTAAACCAGGGAAGGAACTAGCTGCACCCCGGACACCCGTGGCTTCTACCAATGGAGAATTCGTCGCTCTTGTCGTTAATCTAGGTGCCAACGACATCACTCTCAATCCAGGGAAGCAGATTGGTGTACTCCAACCGTTGGCGAAGGACAAGATCTCAGTACTTGCGAGTATTTCTCAAGGGTCAGATAACGAGTGTCATTTTTACACTCAGGATAATTCTTTACCGTGGGAACAATTCAAATTTGGACCAGAATTGAGTTGCGAGCAGAAAACGAAAATCAAGAGGGTATTGTTGTCCCATCGACACTGCATCGCCCTGAGTCCGGACGAACTTGGATGCACACCGTATGCAACACATACCATTGACACCGGTGACAGCCGACCAATACGTCAGCCACTACGCCGCCTAGCCCAAACAGAGCGTGAAACCATCAAACAGCAAGTGAATGAGATGCTCGAGCACGGTGTGGTGAGTCCATTAACGAGCCCATGGTCATCACCAGTGGTGTTAGTGAGAAAGAAAGATGGCACTGTGCGGTTTTGTGTAGATTACAGGAATATTAATAGTACAACCAAGCCCGATGTGTACCCTCTTCTACGTCTTGATGACACCCTTGACCGACCGCAGGGAGCGGAATACTTCACAACATTGGATTTGATGTCGGGATACTGGCAGGTGCCACTCGAGAAAAGGGACGTTGAAAAGTCAGCCTTCATCACACCAGATGGTCTTTACCAATTCAACCGTCTTTCCTTTGGCCTTTGCAATGCCCCAGCGACATTTCAAAGACTCATGAACCGAGTTTTGGGCAGTCTGAAGTGGAAAATGGGGCTGGTGTATTTGGACGACGTTGTAATCTACGCAAACACTTTTGAAGAACATCTTCGAAGGCTCTCTCTCGTACTTGACGCCATTAGTGATGCCAACCTTCGTCTAAAGCCCCAAAAGTGTTTTTTCGGCTTCAAAGAGATCACACACTTGGGACGCGTGGTAAACAAAAACGGCGTTAAACCTGATCCCTCGAAGCTTCAGGCTTTGTTTGAATATCCGACGCCAACAACTATCAAAGACATCAGAAGTTTTTTGGGATTTGCGTCATATTTCCGCCGTTTTATTGTTAACTTTGCTACCCGCGCTGCCCCCTTGAATTACTTACTCCGGAAGAACGTACCATGGCGATGGTACGTTCTGGATTTGCTGGATTTGATTTGATTTGATTTGATTTGCGAACTGTGAATTGTGAATTGGATTTGATTTGCGAACTGGATTTGCTTCGCATTGCGAGCGGGAACAGAAGGAATCATTCCCAATTCGTGAGTTCAACACACTGCGAAGAGGGATTAACGAAGATCCCGGGATACTAACACCACTTCAAGTCATTGACGTCTAAATCTAGAAGCGAACGCAAGAATTAAATTGGAGTCACATTTACAGTTAAGAGTCGACAAGCAAATCCCACATTCCCACATTTCCGACAAAAATTCCCCAGTAACTTTTTATAGCGTTGTTGTTGCGTTCCTACTCCGCCCCACCCTCCCCCCCCCCCTTTTTACCCTTGGTTGTTCAATTGCTGCTTTCTTGGTTCCTGTTTATTCCACGTTAAAAACCATGTTGTTGTTGTTGTTGTTGTTGTTATTGTTTTTCTAAGGGTCGCGGGGTTTCCGTTTTTGGTGTGAGGAATGGGCGCGTTCAGTCAGTGCTCCGGAGCGCGAGAATTTGGCGCTCCGTTCACTGAACGGACAGGAGTGCCACCGGAGACGGACATTCGAGCACGCTCTTCGTGCACCGAGAATTTCTCGGTGCGCGAGAGACTTCTTCGCGCTCCGTGACGTCATTTAAACCAACAAGGTGGCTGCGCTGCTGTTGAGACCGTCGAGGCGAAAGGCGTAGCCGGACCGCTGCTCTTTTTCAGTTATAATGCAGCAGGTAAAAACGATTTGATTTGAAAGCCAAGACAGCAATTAGCGTTTCGAAAAAGGTTTGTTAGTGCATCTCGCCTGAAAAAGAAATTCATTTATCAAACGGTAGCGTGCCGATAGCACAGCGATAAAAACATTGTCAAGATGATGAGACATTCGGACCGCTCTTTCTCTTTTATAATGCTTAGCCCAGCGAATAAAGATACTTCTATTTGAAAGCCGAAACATCAGTGAGCGTTGCGGGAAAGGTTTGTTCATGCATACCGCCTAAAAACGAATTGACGTGCTATCGAACGACGGTGTGCCGGTATCGACGTAGCTCTCCTCTCGCTGCGAGACGGAACCGACGGAAGTAGAGAATCGTTGACAAATTTGAGGGTTCCCTGCGTCGACGAGCAGGTTCAAGGATGTTGTCTTTAATTTAAATCGGAACAGCATGCATGGTCAATAAATATATCGGCCAAGGTAACCTTCCACATATGTGCACGAAGCGAGCCTTCGAACCTTTCAGGAATATTAAAACGTACGTAGAAACTTCATAACGTCGCCGTCTCTGTTGCTTTAGACTCGAAAGCTCCACATGGGGCCAATTATTTATCTTCGAAATATTTTCCGCTTCTACCACCCGTACCCACGGTCGGAAGGAGCTCGTGTGGCCCGTTGATAGTTTCTGGCCTTTCTGGCTGTGTTCTAAAACTTCCTCGATCTAACTCTAGGGTAAAGATGGTTATCGAAAACCTACCCGCGTCCAGCGTTTCTCTATTTTTGTTGTCACGTGACATAATCCGCCAGGGTGACTCGGATTCATTCGAGTAGGTTTGGAACGCAGCCTCGGTGTGTCGCGCTCCTGTACGCTATGCGTCGTTTAGTTCCTGCGCTCGGAGTATGAAACTCGGAACGTCGGAGTAGGAGTAAAGGAGCGCCGACTTTACGCGCCCAATCTGTCCTTCCCGTGTCTCTTCCGCCGCCCCAACCGCGGAGCGCCCCGGGGGTTAGGGGTCAGGCCGTCTTCGTCGGAGGCGACGCGGGTTTTGATTCTTGGCTAATTGGATAAGTGAGCCAACCCTCCTCCTCGCCTTTACTGCTCTTTTTTTTGTAGTGTAGAATTTTGCTGTTATTCTTTACTTTGCGGGACTACAGAAAAATCGTGCCAAGTTCTCCCAATCGTCATTCTGAAGAAGAGAGGCGTCCTATCGAAACGTCAATAAATCTTTCCTTGTTTTTGTTCAGTCCACGGATCTTTCTTGCGTATTTCAATACTCACCGGCCCACAAGCTTCAATCAATATATATATATATATATATATATATATATATATATATATCAGGGTTGGGCAGAAATACTCAAAAATGTATTTGGAAATTCAAATACTGGGATACATTAAAATAGTAGCCAAAATACTGATACTGAAATATATCTGTAAAAGTGTATCGCGATACGTATCGGAAATACATTTTAAATAGAGGCAAAAAGTATTTGGAAACACAAATACAGGAATACATTTTAGGGGGGGGGGGGGCAGAAATACAAATACAGAAATACTGATACTGCAATACATTTTCCAAATTTGTTTGAGACGCCAAATGAGATGAAGCTTGAAGTTGGAAGTGGCAGTTTTTGATCCCAAAATTACTTTCCCGTAGGCTTGGCACTTTCCTTGAATGTAGTGATTTCGGACGACGAGGAGTCTTCAATAGGCTCAAAGAAACATTCCATCAAGGACTCACCGCGGTCCCTTCCCTAACATCCTGTCTGTCTGACGAAGGATGCGAAAAGACATCGACCTCTAAATAAATTCTATGTCCTCTTAAATCCCATCAAAACGTTACCACGCCCCTGTCCAATAAGGACGCGCATGTCAACAATTATCACATGACGTCACGGTGGAATGAACTGGTATTCTTTATCTGTAGGTGTGGCCTTGAACATTAAACTTTACCACGCTGCTCTATGAAAGGAAAATACGCACTTTCGTTGTAGGTTACCTTGTTGAAGATCGTGCAGGATTTTTGAAAGTGGTGAACCACCTGAAGCATCCTGGAACACATGTCTTCTGTTACGGTTGAAAAAAACGATACAGTTGCATCCCTGTTGTGAAGGTCCTTCCTGCCGACCCTCCGCCACCGACGCATGGATTGCAGCCCTCAAGTTTCGCCTTGCATACTCCAAATAGAGACCTCGTGGATTGCGACCTGATATTGCCGGCAAAGGTGCGTGCTCTCCGAGAAACAGCGTGCTCGGGACGGGTCGCAGGTGGACGAAGTCTGGGCCGGCACAGCGAGGACACATCTGGCCTCCTTCCTAGGTTTCGAATCACCAGAGCAGCGGGTCACTTTCACGTCGGCTGATGACGTACCCGTGAGCCATGCAATATTACGAGCGCAGCCGCAGACACATTCGAACATGCGTTGAACTTCATTGCGTGTGTCATCTTACTATTTCAAGCGAACCACCGCCAGGCTCGTGCTGCAACTCATTGTGATTCCGCTTTGTCGGCTGGGAGTACTGTGTACGCTAAGGCGAGAGAGACAGTTAGCAGCGGGCATTGGATGCCAGCAAACAATGACTCAAGAAACCCATACCTAAGGACCTGCGGCACAAGGTGCTCTGACTCCACTCCTGGCACGCCACCTGGTTTAAGTCCCCGACTACGCAACAGTTATCAGAAGAGAGAAAAGGACGAAAAGAAAAATAGTTCGGAGAATCGGAAGGAACCTTGGCTAATATGGTACAATGCCCCAGTATCTCCTTGACCCTGGTGCCCTCAGAAGTAAAAAAAACAAAAAACAAAGATGCGTTCGTATTTATTTCTCAAGAAATGTAACGAAATACTTTTCACCCTGATTGTATCACGATACAAAGTAAAATTCAAAATGTATTTCGATACAGGAATACAGATACTGGTGAACAAAATGTATCGCGATACAGAAATACAGATACGAAATGTATTTATGAAATACTATCGCCATACATTTGTATCGCGATACTGCCCAACCCTGATATATATATATATATATATATATATATATATATATATATATATATAAACAAAATAAAGGTACATTCAACATTGGTTTCCTGAGCTATGCCCAGACGCCCAGACAAGACAATCCTGGACTGGAGGAAATTAAAGTTTGACTGTCTTCGTAAAATATGAACTCCCCTGTTTATGCGCGAGCCACCCAAGTATATTTTCGTCCAGTCATCCTCAATCTAAAAGGCGCCCGACGATCACCCTCCATTAAACTTCATCATTGTAGATTGGGCTGCATTCGGTTAATCATCCAAACACCTGAATTGCTTGTGCTTAATCTCAACCAGGCGATTTCGTTTTTCTACTGCTGAAAATAATCAAATGCAATGTTTTCCCTGAACATGCTACACTATTAAGAATACCGATTATTTCTGTAACTGAATCACTCAGATCTCCTGGAAAAAAAGTTGAGACTCTGTCCTTTTGATGTTGCGGTAACATGCGAGACGCATCAGAAACAAAATATTGCTTTTATTACACATTAAATTGAAAAAAAAATAAAAATTATAATAATATTATAACAATATTCTTATTTAGGTGTCCAAAAACAACCATGAAAGTCTTCACTTTGATACACCATCGTCATCAAGCAATAGAAAAAAAGAAACGTTTACCAGGCGACAAATCGAACAAGATAGGCGGCAGATAAGTGATCATTCAATCGGCTGCGGTACAATGTAATTCATGTGAAATGCCCAGGTGGTGTTAAGCGGTGGTGTTATACAATGACAGGATCCGAGAAAGTGGTGAAGTGTTACTGAGCGAGTGAACATAGAAACCATCACAATGTCTTGTTACACATAAAATAACATAAAAATTAACTTTCCCAAGACGCTCCGCAAAATCAATTGCCTTGTTTATAAGTTTATGCAGAAACGCATAGTAACGAAAAGTTATTCTAGTAGGCAAAAGTGGAAGTGAATAAATTTTCAGTATATATTCACGGTTATAATAAAAGCGGCGCTCAAAGAATTCATCGCATACGAATCGAATAACATGTTTTTTTATCATTTTCAATGCTCATAGCCTTCGTTTTACACATCGAGTTTCGTGTGAGAGCCGCAAATTCAAGTGGTGACCTTGCTCGAAAATTGAAAGAAGACAACATAAAAGAGTCGGGGTGCCTAAATTCTTTGTCAATCGAGATACCCATTCTGACGTTTTATAGTCATTGCCCAAGATAGAAGATATAAGGTGTCTAAGAGTTAAACTACTATCAACACACACGCCAATATCTTTTATAATTGATACACGTACTATTGGTATTCCGTCGAAATTATATGCCAAATCAACGACAGCACACCGTCGGTAAAATATAACACCTGTGTCTTTTGGGGGTTGGAGACAGTTATTTAGCTTCCACCATTAGAGAATTAAAATACAGGTCTTTTTTAGTATATTACAGTCTAAAATTGTATGAATGCTCATGAATAACTTAATGTCATCAGTAAAAAGTAGCAGTTTAAAACAACTTACACAAGACACTATTCCATTAATAAATATCAAAAACAAGAGCGTGCTCAATATTGATCCCTAAGGAAAACACGGTGTCGAACAAAATCATTCGGAGAGAATGCAGCAACTCGAACAGTGTTAGATCGAGATGACAAATAGCTTTCAAACTACCTACATAAATCCCCAAAAAATCCATATTAAGACAGTTTATATAAGAACAATTCATGAGTAACTCTGTCGAACAATTTCGACATATCGAACTAGATTGTATCGACCAGTCCTCTACTTATAAAAAAGGTGCGGCATAACTTTAAAAAAGTACACAAATTAATCTCCACAGACCGGCCACTCACAAAGTGCTGTAGGATGAAAACTTGGAAGAGTTGGTTTTGCGTATCGAAAGTTAAAATCAGTGCGAACACGTCGAAGGACAAGGAGAGCGCTATGTCTGTTTAAGTCTCCTACTATCCTTCGTCTTGTGCGCGTTGTTTTTAATCTTCGATAGGACAAAACGTCATGAGAGCTTTTCTTATTGTCCCCAGGTTTTAAAGCCTGGTGGCCAATAGGGTAACACTTGCTAAAGTAAGCAGCGAAAATAGTTTCAACCTCAGCAGGTGATGAATGATAAGCGTGAGCGTTGTCTGATTCATCACGCAAGCAGATACATGGACTACCATCACGTTTATGCTGCTTCACAAACGGCCAATATATTATAGGTCGATGGTCCAGGCTGTTCACGTGCGTACGAAAAAAACGGAAAAGGAAAAGAAGAACGACAACGATGAACATGGACGATTGAACGTTTTGGCCTTGCAAGTTTTCGAATATCGATGTAATATTCTCAGCGGTGTAAATAGTAAAGTGTTGCTCGTTGTGTGAAATGGAACGATTACTGTGACGACCCGCAGCGACTGCAACACAAATTTGGTGCCGAAACCCGGGATTGACATCGCTGCGGATACATCGAAGCTGGAACGTGAGTGACTCTTCACGTACAATGGAAGTCCTCAAGAAAAAGCGCAAGGCCATCCGGTCACAGGTAACTCGACTGGTGAACGAAGCCGAAGGGTTGCTAAGGGCCCCAGGACCGAACGTAGCTGAGCTGGAGATGCTCATCGAGCGTCTGACACTAGCTCAGGGCCAACTCAACAACGTCGACTCCGCCATCGAACCGCTTGTTTCGGAACAAGATGGAGATGTGGAATTCGCGCAAGTCGTTGAGTACGCAGACAAGATCGTCATATACTTAACCAAGCAGAAGAGCCAGTTAAGGCGCTCGACGGGATCGGGGCATTCCGCCAGTGACAGTCAGTTGAACGAAAACGGAGACAGACTGGCAGCATCAACATCAAGGAAGGTCAGACTTCCAAAGCTGGAACTGATCAAGTTCAACGGACAGCTAAAAAACTGGCTGCCTTTCTGAAACCAGTTTGATGCCGCAATCCACCGCAACCCTGACTTGACACCATGCGACAAGTTTAACTACCTAAAGGCGGCACTAACAAGGGATGGAGCGACAGCCATCGATGGACTGCAGCCGACAGCAGAGTGCTAAGCGGACGCCATCGATCTCCTACAGCGGCGGTTCGGGAATCAAGAAGCGCTAATCCAGGATCACATGGAGAGCCTCATGGACATACAACGTGTTCCACCGCAGCGCAACGCCAGACTCCTGCGGCGATTGTATGATACCCTTCAAGCTCGCATCCGGGGTCTTAAGGCACTGGGCGTGAGCGAAGAATCCAACTGTTCAATGCTTTACCCAGTGCTCCTTCGAGCGCTCCCAAGAGAAATGACCATCGAATACAACCGAAAGACGCTGCAGTGGGAAGCCGAGAGGGCCACCGCCAGTAGATCTGTACCAGCGTCACAGACAAGTTTGGAACCTACCACAAGTCGCACACATCTGAGAACACTTCGGACTCTCCTCGAGTTTCTGCACATCGAGGTGGAGAGCCAGGAAAAGGCATCTAAAGAACACCCAGACGACGTCGGTGGTAAATCTACACCCCATTTCACCAAGCGCGAGGAGCACAAGAACACGTCTACAAATCCCGATAAGCCACGAACCTCTACTGCTACTGCTCTGCATGGTGTTTGGAGGGCCTCGAATGTTTCTTCTGCAAGTCAAAGGAGCATGAAACACCCGACTGCAACTCAAGGATAACGCTAGCTGAAAAGAAGCGCAGGCTACAGAACGCCCAGAGATGCTTTCGGTGCACGAAAGTGGGGCACATTGCAAGGGTGTGTCGAGGTACACCCTGCTGCAACAAGTGCCGAGGCAGGCATACATCCAGCATGTGCGACCCAGATTATACTCCGAGACGATCTGCCGACGGATCACAAGCCAAGCAAAAGAAAGACGAAGCACCAGTTAGCCTGCATGTAAGCGAGGAAAACAAGCCGACAGTACTCTTACAAACGGTTACCGCGTGGGTGGAAGGCAAAAACAGAAAAAAAACGAGCTCGGATTCTTTTTGACAGTGGCAGCCAGCGCTCCTTCATCACGGAAGAGCTATCAAGGAGTCTCGGTTCCAAACTGCTCGGGACCAAGATCCTGACTGTCGGAGTGTTCGGAGGCAAGAATAGGGAACGAACGTACCGCAGAGTCCAAGTGATTCTGCGCAACCAACGCAGTGGCAAGAAATACAAAATTGACGCCCTCGAGACACATTCCATCACCGTGCAAGAACTCCCTAGCCCTGAGCAGGACGTTATTGGAAAAATGGAAGAACTTGGGCTTACTTCAGGCGACGACCTGAACGGACTGGACTGTGGTGGAGTAGCGATACTACTGGGGTCGGAACATTACTGGGAATGTATAACAGGAAGGATCCAACGGCTGAGCAACAGCCTCACCGCAGTGAAAGCCGCCTTTGGCTGGGCAATACATGGATCCACACAGTTGACTTCCAATACTGTCAGCTGTTCTCAGGTGATAGTGCTCATTTCTGCTGCAGACGAACAAGAGCCATCAATCTTGAGGAGATTCTGGGAGCTTGAAACTGTGGGAGTACTCGAAGAGGCGGAGCGAGATCGGTCAGATAATGACATCATGCAACGCTTCGAAGCAAGCATAACCAAGACAAAGGGAAGGTACGAGGTTGGCCTCCCTTGGAAAACAGACGTGCACCTAGAATGCAACCGAGATGTGGCATGGAAGCGCCTCGAAAGTCTACGAAGGAAGCTATACAAAAACCCAGACGTCATGCGAAGGAAGCTAAACAAAAACCCAGGCCTTGTACGCAGATAACGGGATGGCCGAGAAAGTTGAACACATAAACGGTTCCGAAGGACGTGTTTATTATATGCCACACCAAGCTGTTCTACGAGAGGGTAGCAGCACGACAAAAATGAGGATCGTGTTCGACGCCTCTTCGCACGGACCGAATTCCAGATCTTTGAACGACAACCTTGAAGGCGGTCCGAACCTGAATCCAGAGCTGGTTGCCTACTCCTGAGGTTTAGGCAACATCGGGTAGCACTAATCGCAGACGTCGAGAAGGCCTTCCTTCAGATCGGTGTACACGAGGAGGACCGCGACGCCTTGCGGTTTCTCTGGTATAAAACGCCGCCTCAACTAGACCAACCTACCCCAGAAGTCGAGGTCTGGCGTATGACAAGGGTAACCTTCGGTACCACATGCAGTCCTTTCCTGATGGGAGCAACCCTACAGCACCATTACAACGTTATGGAAAGCGAGTTCCCCCAAAAAGCAGAAAAACTGAAAAAAATCTGTATATGTTGACGACCTCTTGACCGGCACAGGAAGTGAGGAGGCAGCCCAGAAGTTCTACACCGAGGAGACCGAAATATTCGGGGCAGCTGGGATGAAGCTTCATAAGTGGGGCTCCAACAGCGCGGTCCTAAAGAAAATTCTGGAGGACAACGGATCCGAAGAGAGAGCCCTTGGACAACTGACGGCTGTGGTGAAAGTGCTGGGCATAACGTGGGGGTCGAACGAAGACAAACTGTCTTTTACAACAGAACAGGTGGTCGAGTTTACAAGCCAACGCAGAAACACCAAGCGATTCGTGCTCCAGACCACGGCGCGACTCTACGACCCACTTGGTTTCCTCTCTCCTATCGTGGTGCGAGCCAAGATCCTGTTTCAAGAGATTTAGAAGCGGAACCTGTGTTGGGATGAGGCACTGCCGGGTGAACTGATAGGAGACTGGGACAGCTGGTGCGACGAGCCAACTAAACTGGGTCAGATCAACGCGCCCAGGTACTACGACAGCGGACTGAGCGACATCATCATACACAGAGAGTTGCATGTGTTCTCGGACGCCAGCTCTTCCGCCTATGGATCAATTATTTTCCTCTGTTCAACTGACGACAGCGGAACAAAGAAGGCGACAATATTGCTCGTTAAGTGCCGCGTCGCCCCCCTGAAGGAAAGTTTCTTGGCGAGACTGGAGCTCATGGCAAGCTTGATCGAATCGAGACTACTGAAGTACGTCAAGACATGCCTCGAAATCCAGGTGGACGAAGTTCACTTTTGGACGGACTCGATGATCACTTTGCTCTGGATAAGAGGAGAGGCCTCCAGATGGAACATTTTTGTGAAAAACCGAGTATTGGAGATACAAGGAAACCCAGGGGACGCAAAGTGGCACCACTGCCCGGGTAAGGTGAATCCCGCAGATTTGATGACCCGAGGGCTGAAAGTTGATCGACTGCTTTCTGCTTCGCTCTGGTGGACCGGACCAAGTTGGTTACAGCTTCCAGCAACCGAATGGCCCGTAGAAACGGTTGGGGTGCTTTCCCACGACAAGCTCGAGGAGAAAGCTTCGAAAGCTGTAGTCACTTTAGTACCTGCAGACACGTCCGTGGAGTTCATCGACATCTCGAGATTCAGTTCGGCTGTGAGACTACACCGAACAGCAGCCTGGGTGCTTCGGTTTGTATATAACCTTCGATCACCAATCAAAAATACTGGATCGCTGAGCGCCGAGGAGATCCAAGCAGCACAAACCATTTGGATAAAGAAGGCACAAAGCTCGGCGTGTGCCTCCGAGATTAGTTGTGCCGCTGGAAACAAGGCAGCGCCGCCTGGGTCAGCCTTGCGAAATTTCCAAACATTCGTCGACCATGAGGGAGTGCTCCGGATCAAAGGCCTTATCCAATCAGCAAACTTGACTCGGGATGAACGTGAACCCGTCGTGCTGCCCAACGAACATCGGTATACCAACTTGCTGACCATCGAAGCTCACCGACAGATGATGCACGGGGGGCCACGAGACACTCTCATGCAACTTCGCGAGAGGTACTGGATCATCCGCGGAAGACAGTTGGTGAAGAAGGTAGTGCATGCTTGCGTTACCTGCCAGAGGTTCAGTGCGACTCCTGCCAGTGCTCCAACGGGACCTTTGCCGGGTACGAGAACCACGCAGGCGGACCCTTTTGAGGTTGTCGGCATAGACGTTGCGGGGCCGATGTACGTGCGAGAAAATGAACTCACGCACAAGGCATACATTGCATTGTTTACCTGTGCCGTCACGCGCGCGGTGGACTTGGAGCTCGTGCCGGACATCTCGACAAAAAGCTTCTTGCTTGCGTTCCGAAGGTTCGTGTCGCGAAGGGGTTTGTGTCGCATCGTGTACTCGGACAATGCGCTGTCGTTCAAGAGGGCATCCAAAGACTTGGCCGAACTCTGGAAGACGCTTCGACACCCAGAGGTGGTAGACCACTTCGCCAACGCGAATATTGAGTGGCGCTATATTGTTGAGCGGGCGCCATGATGGGGATGCTTCTACGAGCGACTCGTCCGATCGGTGAAAGTTGGTCTCAGGAAAGTGATCGGTAAGAAATGTTTGGACTCGGAAGAATTACACACAGTTCTTTGCGAGATTGAAGCCGTGGTAAATTCACGGCCCCTCACATTTGTCTACAATGAGATCGACGAGGGCGAGTCGCTCACTCCTGCAAGCTTCCTCACGGGACGAAGGCTGACTGCGCTTCCGGTGGCGGAGAAAAAAGACTTCACTTCGTCACCTGAGGTGCTCCGCCAGCTTTGGAGACGCAGGAAGGAGCTTCTTAGCAGATTTTGGGAGACGTGGCGATCGGAGTATCTGAGAGAGCTCCGATCCGCCTATGAAAGAAAGCAAAGGAAATCCACGCCCCTTGAGGTCGGACAGCTTCTCCTGCTTAAGGAGCAGCTTCCGCGTTTGCTGTGGAAGATGGGCAGGATTGAACAAGTGTTTTTGGGTCGGGATGGAAAGATTCGTTCATGTGTCGTGCGTTTAAACAGGCGATTGTTGCTGAAACGTTCGGTACAATTGCTTTATCCAATAGAAGTAACTGAAACTTAGGATGGGTTCGAACCCATTCGGTGGGGAGTGTCTTGCAACTAACGTCGGATAAACCTCTGTTGGCATTGGACGAACAGGGAGTAGAAGCAGAAAAGAAAGAAGTCTGCTAAGCTGCCCCGGCACGTGCGTACGAAAAAAACGAAAAAGGAAAAGAAGAACGACGACGATGAACGTGGACGATTGAACGTTTTGGCCTTGCAAGTTTTCGAATGTCGATGTATTATTCTCAGCGGTGTAAATAGTAAAGTGTTGCTCGCTGTGTGAAATGGAACGATTACTGTGACGACACGCAGCGACTGCAACAGCCGTTTCCGGCTTGACCGTCGTCGCCGTCGCCGTCACGGTCGACGTAACCGTAAAGTCACGTGACCCCCCCCCCCCGAGGTCACGTCCTCCCCACCCGAGGTCACGTGACCCCCTGAGGTCACGTGGCCCCAGGGGGTCACGTGGCCCCCGTGGGGAAGGAGCAGGCAAGGTGACGAGGTAAAGAGGAGGGAGGAGGGGTATACCCTCCCCTCAGTACCCTTCACTCCTCCTCCTTGTGAGCTGCGCTCTGATCCGGCGTTACAGGGAGTTGTTAACGGCTTTCATTTTTTTAATGCGGTCATAATGACGCCGTTTATCACATTTAGAAAGTTGTTTATGGCAGGAACGATATATTTTAAACTTCGTGTACAAGATAACAAAAGCGGTATTTTTAAAGAGTCTGTGAAAATGTGCCTTCTTTTCCAGGCAGTCTTTTAGCCCTTTAGGAAACCAAACAAGGAATTTTGATGTCATCTTTAAGAACCTTGGAACAAAACAGTCAATAGCACTTTTAGCAACCGAGGTAAGCGCCTCGGTAGCGTGATACACATTTCACATAAAAAGAACATTGCCCCCATCAAAATCTTCGATGTGCAAGTATAGACTCAAATAATTACCTTTGGAAAGGCAGTAATTAGACGACTTACACAACTCGAGTGGCTTCAAAGGAAGTGAAACCTCGACAGTGAAAGGTCGATAGAAATATGAATTTGAACTTAATAATGGGCAAACTTAAGCTTAAAATTGGCATATTAGAAAGAACAAGATCAAGAACATTTCCTACAATATTTTTGATTAAATTGAGTTGGTCGAGGCCACAAAAGTTATCAAAAGAAAACAGCTAAATGGCTTTGAAACAAATCATAGTGTTGCTATTCACAGTTTGGAAGGACCAATCTACACCTGGTAAGTTAAAATCGTCACATATTTAAACTTGACACAATTTAAAATCAATTCGCTCACTGATTGCCTCAAAATGCTCAATAAATGCAGCCTGGTCTGAAAGAGCTGGGAAGAGTAGGTACCCATTAAATAATTAAAACCGTCAATAGCTCTAATTTCTACCCAAAGATATTCCGGATAGGAATCAAGGCAAAACCTTCGACGCGAGTCAAGAGAAACTTCGGCAGCAATTAGGACACCACCGCCTAGCTTCTGCCCTGTGCAAGAGTAATCTCTCTCGCGACGATACACATTGTATATTGAACTAAAATAGTTTGTTTCTTGATTCCATTACATAGCCACGTCTCGAAAAGACAGATGATATTGTGTTCTGTATCTATTAACTTTGATATGAACTCTGCCGCTTTTGTTGAGGGTCTCTTTCTTTTTGGTAGAATACTCTAATCTTGTCCGACATTTTCACAGTCTACCGGGCCAACAGAATGAACTCGAGAGCAGTCAAGTCGTCCCAAAAACTGATGAAAGGTGCTGCCCTCCAGCCACACTTCGGCTTTGTTTATCATATTGAATTCTGATTCATCGCCTCACAAGTGAAAGAAGAGTAGGTACCGAAATTCGTCATCATTTTTGAGGAAATAACCGATCTTCCCTTCAAAAAGGCCTCGATTAGCCCGTGAACATCGACAACACTCGTCTCAGAATAAAGTTCCCTTCAAAATGGCCTCGATTAGCCAGTGAACTTCGGCGACACTCGTCTCAGAATGAAGCCGAGATAAAAACAAAGCGGGACGGCGTGGCGTCCTAGGAATAGCAGTCCCCTTGTTCGTTTCGGCGGTTCCAAGTGAGGGCTTTCTTCTTCCTTGGTAACCTACTGGTGTGTAACCCCCATCTCTGGTGCTATGAGGAAAAGAAATGCTTTCTTGATTCGTACAGAGCGAATTCGGGTTCGCGATGCCAGAACTAGGAAGAGCGACCGCGTTGGGTGGACATTTTTTCGAGGTTCGCACAGTCACTGGGTTGGGCACAGACGTCAATGTAGCAGGCGACAGTGATACAGAGGCGATGAGAGGGACAGGAGTGACGGGAGCTGCACCCTTTCCATGTCGTTTCCGCGTTGTTTTAGTACCGCGGAGCGAAGATTGTTGTTCTCAGTCCTAAGGCACCAGTCCTCTGCAGTTAATACATCCAGTTTGCCCGACAGGCTTCTGATAAGACGCACAAAACCTGGTTGGACGAGGTCTCCGTCAGCGAAAAGGTTGGTGGAAGGACGACTTCATTCTGTCCAACGTTCGCTGACTCGTCAGGCGGCTCGCAGGCGGGACCTTGACACCAAAATAAACGCTCGTGCTGTTATTCTTGGGTGTCATGCTGCGTCTCCGTGTGCAGCCCGAGCACTTAAAAGTGCTCTTTCCGCCTTCTATGTAGTTTTTTTTTTTTTTTTTTCATGGCCGATGTTTAGGCACTTACAGTAAAACGCCGGTTGCAGCCAGCCGAACAAAGAGAAATTGATGTTTTCCGTAGAAGCGGACAGCGAATGAGCCACAGACGTATTTTTTTGCGGAGCACTACCAGACGCGTCTTGCGTCGTCAGCGTCATGCTACCAAGTGGATTTGAAAAATGATTCAAAAACTGAGATAGTTGAAAATTAACGGTAGTGTTCAAAATATATTTAGGCATGTACATGTTATGTACACCGCATAATAATTCGCAAGATAATACAATTATCAATTACTTCTTTCCTAGGCTGAACATCATCTCTAGAATTACGCGCGATGTTTCTACGTCATCCTGTGTATTTCGCTACACTTTTTCGCTACTGATAACCAAGCAGGAATTTTCCTTAGTTGTCTGGATTTTGATTGGGCACCTGAACCATGCGAGAAAAGAAAAGGGTCAGGAGCTTTAATTTTATTTTTTACGTTCGTTACGTTGTTTATACATTTTACTACGAGTATCAAAGACTCGTGGACAAACAAAGTTAGACTACTTTGGCCTCCACAGTAACCCTGAAACGTAGGAACAATAAAAAACGGACAGAACAACGATATCTCTAGAGACTTCGTTGTTCTGTGCGTTTTTTTATTGCCTCTACGTCTCTGGGTTATTATGGATGTTATTCATCACATCGCCTGCTTTTTTTACCTTTCTTTACTACTTTGACCTCTACATGCTGCGACCAAGATATATATATTTTTTATAAGTGTTTGCATATATAATTGAATTCCCTGATCTGACATGATATTTTAATATTCGTGTTCCTAGGCGAGCTTTGCGAAGCTCTCCGACGTTTGTCAAGTTGAAGCTAGAATCATAGGACGCTTTTGGTCACGAATGTCGTCGATTGTTTCAGTGAAAACCAAACGTAAGATAAGTACGTTGTACGTCTTTTCACTTCCCCAAGTACTCAAGAAAACAGATTAGTGCCGATATGGTAATGTAATTTATGCACGCATTATTTAGTAGGTGTTCAGTTATTTTTGTCACTTGACAGTGACAGGAAAGTAACCTAACCAATAAAATGTCAAAATGCAAGAAAACAAAAAAAAAGTTAAACATATTTATATTTTAACAAATTCACCCCAAGATGTCTGCAATGTTCTACATACGAACCTTACGATACATTAATAAATTGATTCGGCATATTACCAATGTAGTCATGTCCAAGGTGAGCTGGTGCATCGACTTCGAAAATCTTGTGTGCGATAGACCCGTCTTCAGCTCGAGCCATAAGATGAAGAGGAAGGATCCTCAGCGTATCGCTGATGACACCACTCTGAAGAAAACAAATAATGCAAATAAGGTTTAGTTTTGCTTGATAAATTGTCTCAAATAACGCAATCGCTAAAATCACTAAAGTTGTGATTGACCGAAATAGATTTAAGTGTATTCCCAAGAAAAGTACTAATATTTTAGAGATAATCATAACAGTATTTAGATTGACGCTTGCCCTACGATTGGCATTCTAGACCTTCTGAAATAGCAATGGCCCTGCAAGCTTCCGCCGGGTTTCTTCAGCAGCTTAGTCAGTTAAAGAATTAAAAAAAAAATACTCAAAATATACCTATCAAGCTTCTTTCGTTTACATGGTTGAAGCAGAAGTTTTTGAAATAAATTATTAAAGCGAAACATATCCAGTGATGTTGAGATTATATTATGCTTCATTAAATTATTTATTATACATTGCTGCAGTCGTTTAAAGGGCCCATGGAGTGGACGGTACAAATGGGTAACTGACATATACATACATATAGTGTCTAAAGCGTCTATAATGTCATATAGTGTTTATCGCACAAAGAAACACTTAGAAAAAGCACACACAATAGGCGGGTGATAAATCGGTGTTCAAACACGTACCTTCTTCTAAGCACGCACAAATACATTCGTTAGCAGACATTTCTCTTCGAGCGATATACGTAGGGAATTCTAGAATTGGAACTAGACGCTAGAGGAAGAACGGCACCGGAAAGTACACCTAAACAATTTATGGACTGTGCAAAATATGATTACTTATATAATTACGCGAACATTATTAGCAGTCCTCACTTACAGGGGATGCAAAGAGCTCTGAAATATAGCTTTCCGGCTTTCTTCCTGTGATTATACTTACAATCAGTGACGCTGTTAGCACGAACCAGCCGTCGCCATGTTTTTCTTACTATCAGCATTCAAGGACTGTAAACAAAACTAGAGCGCTGGAAAACAACGGCCGCTCCAAACGTTTCATCAACAGGATGCATAAGAAGCTACGCCGCCCCCGCCTGTCCAAGCTCCCGGCTCCTTCCAGCCGTGTCTGCCTGCCGTACGTGAGGAACGTCAAGGAAACCATCGGATGTGTCCCTTGTAAACATGGGATCGCGGTGACACAGGACCGTTTCCACCATTCGTCACCGACTCCATCCCCCCAAAGGGAGACAGGGAAAGGATGTCTCAGGGTCTCGTCTACCGCATCCCGTGCAGGGACTGCCCTGCTACCTACATAGAGGAGACCGAACATTTCCCGTAACCGCCACAAAAAGGACGTGAAACAATCGACGTGAAAGCAAGTGCCCTTGCCGAACAACGAATCGGAATCAAGTCAGTGCGAGTATTTCGACATAAGCGAAATCCCCTTCATGGGCACACAAGATTGTGTCTTGAGTGCAAACGCAAGAATAAACCTCTAACGAAGTCATCAGGACTCCTGTAACCCAATACGCCACCTACTACTCGTTTTCAGCTGATCGACATGAATCTATTATGACCTTTCACAGCGTCGACGTCATGGAACCACTCGTTAATCGTTTCCACGGTTTACCTAACCCGGTATGCGCAAAAAAAGGACACTCCCTTTGGCGCTGCTACAGAGGTCGCCAAGTGTTTCGTAGAACTCACCGTTTTCCGGCATGGCAACCCCAAACGTCCCGATAACTGGCCGAGTGTCGGCTTTCATGGTACACCTGACTGAGCAGATTCTTCGGCTATGGCACACTACCCATCGTTGAGCTACTGTGTACCCTCCGCAGACCAAAGGGCTGAGAGAACTGCTATCCAAACTATCACCGACATTCTCTCGATGTACGGGAACGCACAACACAAGACGTGGGACAAGGTTTAACCCCACACCACGCTCGCCTACAACGCCGTGGTTCAAAAAACACCCGAGTGACCCAATTTCAGCTGGTGCTCAACAGAAAGGTGACGACGGTGCTCGACGCGATGCTTCCCAACAGACCCGCAGACGACATCATCAACGACGTCTATTTGCCACCCAGCGGGCGGAAGAAGTACGCCTTCGGATTCAGACCCATTAACATCTCGACGTCGTCTGGTACAACCTTCGTCGTCGCGACGTCCACATCGAGCCCGCAGACAGGGTTCGCGTGTAGACGCCCATTCGCCACCACGGCGTCAGCGAGAAATCGTTACAACGGTACTTCAGATCCTGCAAGGATATTCGCCGCTTTGGGGACTTGACTTATGAGGTGACTCCCGACAGAACCCGACCATCAGGATGCCGCGAGCAACGACCCGAAGTAGTGCAGGTAGTTCGCCTCAAGCCATACTATGCACGACAAGGCTGAGGAATCGTCATGGTTCAGACGGCCCCGCACCTTACTATGTACTCTCATTTGGTTTTAGCCTCGTGTTATTTTATTTTAAGTTGCATCAAGGCTATGCGCTTTTTTTTTAGGGGGGCGGGGGGGAGTAATGCCGCTGGCATGGCCGGAAAACTATTCCATACTTCTAGAATATCCGCGTTTACTCTTACCCCAAATGTTCAACGCTCAAAGATTCTCAGTCGAGATACCGAGCGTAATAAATAAGGAGGCGAACACGACCTTGTCGAGCCAGTTTCCGAGTGTTTGACGCTCGAACATTTTAGGCCGAATGTTCGACGCAGCGATTGCAATGATAAGGATCCCAGCGTGGCCTTGCCGACTAACTCTCGCACTCTCGCACTAGCGAGCTGTCGCGTCGAGGCCTCTACACTAAGTTTTTTTTTTCTCGACGCTTGTGGTTTCTTTTTATTGGTGCAAAAAGTCGCCGATTTAACCTTTATTTTCAGTTTTACACTCGCCCACCCTTTTAATCCGCGACAATAAATTTGTGTTAGAGAGTAAAAACGTCCAATCCTATTGAAAAAAAAAATTATCACACGTGTTGACAACGATGACAAACGCATTTTCCTCATTCCACACCAAATTGAGACAGGCCTAAGTTTGACCCTCACGAATTTTGACTAAAAAAAATTTACGTATTATTGATGATACGTAAAATAACCTTTTCAATATATTTTTGCCCTAACTTCTTTTCAACGCAAACACTTATTCAAACTTCAAAAACTAAATAAGAAATACAGACGGCAAAGAAGAGAAGTATTACCAGACGTTGAACATAAAATATATTTTACATCCACATATTTTTTAATGAGTGATCTTCATAAAAAAAATTAGTTGAATATAAATATTTTCTTTCAGACTTAAGCTTCTTTTTTGTATTCATCGCACGCAAATCTGGTGGCTTCACAAATTTATCGCTTGAAAATATTGAATCGAATAACAGCATGTTCTCAAACTTTGGTAGATGCATTCATTTGCTATGTTTACATTTGGATGAACGCTGAGTAATCAATTGTCCGTAGTAGGACTTTTCGATGAAAAACACGGTTCTCTTTATCCCGCACAACCGGTACGTTGCGAATATATCAATTTTAGTTTTGAGCGGCGCATATGAAGTAGGTTTAGTATTATATCGAGGCATTTTCATAAAAAATAGTGATTGTTCCAAGTTGTACACCATTGAAATCACTTTTAGGAGTATCTTACCACTTCCACAGCTCCATTCTCCACCTTCACCTCAACCGCCGCCATTTCCTGAGTGTCATGGTACAGGTTACGTTCCATATATTTTCCGTTCAACTGAAAACACCCAACGCGAACTCAATGAGGTATAACATATCTTTTAGAAATTATATGTTTCCTAGTCACAACGCACACAAGGCGAAACGTTTAATCATGATCAGATAAAATTAGCGCAAACGACAAGAGAAGAGAAAGGTAGGACAGGACTTGTGGGTTTTTCACCGCAAAAAACCCACAAGACAGGATGCCCTTTCCGTGTAGTGGTTACAGAGAAAGGATCGTGGCAAGGGGCTATGTCTCGGTTTCTCCTACGACAATTGTCCCATCTTCATCTGGATGATCCATTTCTGGTAAAAAACTCAGAGGAGATAATTTGTTACCTGGAGCAAGATTCCACTACAGCCCGTTTTGGTTTTTCTCTGGACGTGGAAGACTTGTTTTATTCGATCCCACATAATAAGCTGTTTACAGCAGTGGGGGAATGCATAGAAGCAAACAGTTTAATTCTGATTATAATGCAATTAAATGCAAAGGTGCAAGCGAGCTGGACAAGAATGACGAAAATAATCCCTGGAGAAGGGGAACAAGAGGGACAAAGGACAAACACAAATCTCCAAACACAGCTAGGTGACTGGTGCGCGACCGAAAAAATCCGCCTGGTCCGGGTATCGAACCCGGGACCTCTCCATTACAGGTGGAGCGCTCTACCAACTGAGCTAACCAGGGGTTAGACGTCAGTAGAGCAAACGGGTTTTATCAGCTGCCACCAGTCTAACACCAACAAGGGTGAAGCTTGCAATTTAAAGTTATGATTATAATGCAATTAAATGCAAAGGTGCAAGCGAGCTGGACAAGAATGACGAAAATAATCCCTGGAGAAGGGGAACAAGAGGGACAAAGGACAAACACAAATCTCCAAACACAGCTAGGTGACTGGTGCGCGACCGAAAAAATCCGCCTGGTCCGGGTATCGAACCCGGGACCTCTCCATTACAGGTGGAGCGCTCTACCAACTGAGCTAACCAGGGGTTAGACGTCAGTAGAGCAAACGGGTTTTATCAGCTGCCACCAGTCTAACACCAACAAGGGTGAAGCTTGCAATTTAAAGTTATGATTATAATGCAATTAAATGCAAAGGTGCAAGCGAGCTGGACAAGAATGACGAAAATAATCCCTGGAGAAGGGGAACAAGAGGGACAAAGGACAAACACAAATCTCCAAACACAGCTAGGTGACTGGTGCGCGACCGAAAAAATCCGCCTGGTCCGGGTATCGAACCCGGGACCTCTCCATTACAGGCGGGACCTCTCCATTACAGGCTCTACCAACTGAGCTAACCCCTGGTTAGCTCAGTTGGTAGAGCGCTCCACCTGTAATGGAGAGGTCCCGGGTTCGATACCCGGACCAGGCGGATTTTTTCGGTCGCGCACCAGTCACCTAGCTGTGTTTGGAGATTTGTGTTTGTCCTTTGTCCCTCTTGTTCCCCTTCTCCAGGGATTATTTTCGTCATTCTTGTCCAGCTCGCTTGCACCTTTGCATTTAATTGCATTATAATCATAACTTTAAATTGCAAGCTTCACCCTTGTTGGTGTTAGACTGGTGGCAGCTGATAAAACCCGTTTGCTCTACTGACGTCTAACCCCTGGTTAGCTCAGTTGGTAGAGCGCTCCACCTGTAATGGAGAGGTCCCGGGTTCGATACCCGGACCAGGCGGATTTTTTCGGTCGCGCACCATTCACCTAGCTGTGTTTGGAGATTTGTGTTTGTCCTTTGTCCCTCTTGTTCCCCTTCTCCAGGGATTATTTTCGTCATTCTTGTCCAGCTCGCTTGCACCTTTGCATTTAATTGCATTATAATCATAACTTTAAATTGCAAGCTTCACCCTTGTTGGTGTTAGACTGGTGGCAGCTGATAAAACCCGTTTGCTCTACTGACGTCTAACCCCTGGTTAGCTCAGTTGGTAGAGCGCTCCACCTGTAATGGAGAGGTCCCGGGTTCGATACCCGGACCAGGCGGATTTTTTCGGTCGCGCACCAGTCACCTAGCTGTGTTTGGAGATTTGTGTTTGTCCTTTGTCCCTCTTGTTCCCCTTCTCCAGGGATTATTTTCGTCGTCGTAGTTTAATTCCTTTTCAAAACCAAAGTGGCATGCCGGTTGAATCTTTTTTAGAACTTCTGAGGTTTTACCTTTCTGCCTCTCTGGTCACTTTTGATGACAAGACCTACATACAAAAGAAGGGCATTTGTATAGGATCATGTGTAGCTCCTATCTTATGTGACATTTTCCTGTCTCAATGTGATAGAGAGATAGCCAACAGAACGTCTACCAAACCAATTTCCCGTATTTTTCGATACGTGGATGACTACTTGGTTCTTCTTACATGTCGCCCAGATGAAAAAGAGGCACAAGTAATTAACAACATACGTTCAGACTTCTTGGAAGGAGGAAAGGGCCTCAATTTCACTTCTGAGACACCAGCGAATGCGGTCCTGCAATTTTTAGACCTCAGGCTGACGTTCTCTCAAGACCATACATGCTGGACGTACTCCCCACGAACCCAGAAAGGACTTTTACAGTTCGACTCAGCCCATTCCAAGCTTATAAAACGCGGTATTGTTACCAGTTGCTTGAGTGCAGCACTAAAGAAATCTTGTGCACATTCGGCAAGTGATAGTTTTAATGCCCAAGTGCAAAGACTCAAGTCTTCTGGATACCCGAGTTCCTTGATGTATGAAGTCGCTGAGTGTTTGCTTACTTCACGCGGTAAACGAGACAAAGAACGGGACAGAAGACACCGACCAACAGTCCTGCCATACATTCACCGTATTTCACATAACTTAAAGAAGGTGGCCTCCAAGTTCCATGTTGAAGTCGTGCTATCTGCACCGGATAAGTTGCAGAAGCTCTGTCCGAAGATCAACAACACGCAGATACTACATGCACAATGTGGAGTTAAACATCGACACAAATACGTGGACTGCAGCTGTGGTGTAATCTATGAGATACCGTTTACATGCGGGCAAGTTTATGTGGGGCAGACAGGGCGATGCGTTCATGAACGTCTTAGAGAACATGCTCTTGCACTAAAGTCGTCACCAGCAGGACACCTCGCCGTGCATGTACGAGACTGTCACTGCTCGCCTTTGTTGAACAACACCAAAGTGCTGAGACGTTACGGCGACAAACGATCTAGAGAACTTTTCGAGGCGCAAACCATCATCGCGCGCGGGAACACCTGCATCAGCGCCCCTTCGGTGACCCTTTCGTCAAAAGAACTACACTATCTTGAACTCCACCAGTAATGATCCTTACGCCGCAAGAAGTGTGTAGTGTACATTAAGATAGAATTTATTTTGTGTCTCACATTAGGTCCGACGAAGTGTTCAACATCTGAATGTTCTGGCTTATTTTCTGAGATTTTTTCTTATTTCTTCTTCCTTTAGTATAGCAACCAAAGGTAGTCACGATTTTGGTTTTTCTTCTTCTTTTATCAAGACAACCTAGGGCGCGGTCGTATTTTTGATGGGTTTTCCTCTTCCTTTTATTGTTAATAATGCTTCACTTCCTTATTGTCTTTTTCTATAAAAACGTCAGTTGTGAGTGTAGCGCTCTGTCCTGTCCTACCTTTCTCTTCTCTTGTCGTTTGCGCTAATTTTATCTGATCATGTGTAACCAACTAGCCCAACAGATGGTATTGTTGCGAAACGCTTATCCTGCGATCAATGAAACTAAAAACTCATTTTTTCCACGTACCCTCTTTTATACAAAAATTTGATGATTGCATGCAACAATGTCCTACCCTTGTCTATGGTTTAGCCTACAGATAGGTAGATAGCTACCCTCTCTAAAATGACAAAACGTAGAAAGATTAGCTTCTGGCTGTGGCGAGACTGAATTTGAAACCCTTGCTTGAACACCGTGCTAAGAACGCGGGACGGTGCCGTTGTGTATACCGGGCAAACCGCCACGACACATACGAAGAAACAAAATATGTCACATAATTATTTATTTTAGTTAGATAACACATATCTGTCATGGACGGTCTTAACCTGTACCTCCTTCTAAATGGTCAACGGCTTAAAATAATAGAGTTTTGCGTATTTCGTGTTAAAATAAGACACGTTTTGGTGACGCTCAATCATCCTTCATTTGTAAACTGAAAAAAGACGCACAAAGTATAGCTTTTAGTCAAGGCACCGTTTCTATATCCCCCCCCTCCCCCACTGCGAAATGAACTTGCGAAACGCACAAAGAATAACGTTCTGTACCCACATGGCATTGCTGTTTGCGTAAAATTGCATGTTAGACATATTTTTATATATACCATGCCATTCTTCTTACTCTAAACATCATCAAACTGTGCAACAAAAGATTGACAGTTCTTCTCTCTTTTTTTATACAATCTGACTATGTACGCAAAACGTTCAGTTGTCCCTCTTCCTCATATTTATTGATCTCCAAAATTGCAGTTATCAGTTATTGGAGACTTCAGAGAAATCGACGTCGCGTAGCAGTAATGACGAGAAGCTATGAGAAAAGGTTCTTACTTTTCTATCGTCTGCTTTCGCTGCTGGCTTGCATAAGCAGCATATTTTTACGCGCTTGTTTGTTACGATAAATTAAATATTAGCGCCTCATCGGTACCGGAAAAAACTAATGGATGAACAAGGAGGTGACAATATTTTAGTGGGGCGTAATTTTTCTCATTCGCGAGGTCAAAAACAACTACATCGCGCAAAACGTGTTCTCACACAAAACCTGTATTCTGACCTATGGACTGGAGTGTTTATAATTTAAAAATTGTCGTAAGACAAACCCCAGCGAAAGTACATAAATGAATGCTTGGAAACCGCCTGTTTCGATTCTTTCTTTATAATTCAGAAATATTTTAAAAACCCCATGCATTTAAAACATCACCCAATTCGAATGTCACAACAACGGTTACCAAATTTGTTTACGATGGCGTGTTGATGGGCTTATAAAGCTATTCCCCCTTCCGCCAGATAATAATTTACACAAAGATATAAGTTCTGCGAACAACCTTCCACTCGAAACAGTTCGCTCGTGCTAACAAGTTGCTCAAAAGTCAATATTGCGAATACAATATTGCTTCATCATTCAGCAGCAATTTAAATTCGCACACACACACACACACCCACACACACACACACACACGCACACGCACACACACGCACACACACACGCACACACACACGCACACACACACACACACACACACACACACACACACACACACACACACACACACACACACACACACACACACGCACACACACACACACACACATTCTTAGGAATTTCGTGAAGTTATTCTATAGTTAACACTTACCTTAAAATATATAATGAGGCAAAAATCAAAACGCACGCGTACCTAAACCATTCCATCCCGCGAGTTCACCGACACTCATTTATAAAGTGTAGTCGGATCGTATTTTGCATTCTCTTGAGAATTCTCGGTATGTCTGCTACAATCACGCTTTCCCTTGCTAACGCAAAAGGACGTTTAAAGTACACTTGTAATCTTGCTGACACTGTACAACTGGGGCCCGGCGACCGGATCGCGACCAGCCGCCACGCCCTGATCCTTTATTTTAAAAGAAGCATTAAGATGAAACATCCTAAATTATTTTTTTAAAGGGCGAGAAGTAGAGGGGGGGGGGGGTGCTTGTGATGGCGGCCACAATAAGTCTCAAAAACACGTGTACTTGGTTACTATAGTTTACCAGCCTATGAGGGAATTTATTATCTTCAAACGCGAAACCGAAGACAACTTTCAAAGCGCATCCAATATTGCCAACGCAAATGCTTATCGCACTTTGACAACCTTCCCCTGAACGATATATAGTTTTCTTTACATTAGCTTGTCACTCTTCAAAGAGGCCTGGTGATTTTCAGTATTATCCACCTTGCGAAATTTTTGACTCCGAAAATAAACCAGAAGTCTATCTTTGACCAATTGCGCGAGTCGAGCTAGCAAGAAGAAAATAGCAATATCGGTTTTATTAAATATTTTTGTTCTTTCACCGTGTCACTCTTACGCACCTACTAATTCTACGCCCAAACGCAAAACATCTAAGCTGTTTCGCGTGCAGAAAAATTATAAGGACATCCTTTCGTCCGTCATTTCGCCGGACAAGCGCATACTATAAAACAATGAAGTCGACAATACAGATGTTCGACTGGTATACGAGACTAATCATTTATAGCTCCGAACTGTCTTCGGTGGCGCCAAGTATTGCCATAGAAAATTAGATGAAATTTTGTTTAAAAAAAACGTAATATATGTCACAATGAACAAAATATTATAATACAAAACAAAATATTTAATCGATACAAATTTCTAACACTCAATTCTGAAGAAACAAAGGTCTCAACAGTTTATCAGACAAAAGTAAATCATGCATTACTCTTTTTTTTTAATTTGAGTTGTCACCCAAAATTACAAATATTTAATTCAAGAAACGCGAAAGCTTTTTTTATTATTTTAGTGACAGTATGTCAGATAAGAAACAACAATCGATGGTTAAGCATGTGAGGCCTGCCTTCCGCAAAGTGTATCAGCACGTGTCACGGATTGGGAATCGCAATATGGAAGCTGAAGAACGGGGCATATGTTGATTATGTGTTTTTCTGTAGGAACGTAACATTTTTTAAACAGTCAAATGGTTATACAAGATGTATCGTTTTACATTGTTTGCAGCTCATACTAAAATAGAGCTTGTAACTATTTTAAGAAAATGATATTCAACCTATACAATTAAAAAAAAAATGGGCTCTCTACCCGAACATATATTCCATTACTGCGCTAGCAACTTCCGACCAGAAACGCATTCGAGGCTTTAAATTAAAATGCGTGGCGTAAGTTCTAAGCAAAATATTAATTCCAAACCAAGAAACCAATTCTCTCTATGTATATCCTTGCACATTCCCGCGAACCTGCAATGAACTTTAGCATTCTCAAGTTGTACAACACGTACAAAGAAACCCACAGAGCGCTGTCGGTTCTCATAGCTAAACCTAATGTACACATAATTTACGATTGCATGGTTAAAGTTGAACAAAATGTTTTTCGACAAACGTTTTAGCGACTGCGAAGTTTTTTTCTGATATGCTCAGCAAAAATATGCCATCAGTTGTTTTTTTATCACGTGGTTTGCGATTTACCCCAAATTATAGATTATTTAGGAAATTCATGTAGCAATCTGTCATTTATGATAATAATATATGCGGGACGTCTTGATAAAAATGCTTTATTTTGTAAAAGCGTGCCTATTCCGGAAATTAGCTGGCACCTGTAATCTATGAGAAATGAATTTTGACAAGTATCCCGACAATTCAAATAAAACTGAAAATATAAACTTAGGGACGGACAGAAGAGCACATCTTTCGACTTTCAACACTAAAAGCTATTGGTGTTGGAAGTCGCAAAATGTGCTGTTATGCCCATCGCTATGTTTATTCTTTCCTTTTTGTTAAAGTTCACCAACGCGCTCACGTCGAACTAAATAACCCGAGAACTTACTGGCCTTTGTACGCGTCCTTTAAATAAAGAATAATGGTGGTCACTACATCACTCAATGTCGGATGATCAGTTTCTGACCAAATATAGCATTAACAGTTGAGATTAGATGTCAAATTTCTGAATTTACCGTTAACTGACTGTAATATAAGGCAAGTGTTTCAATTTACAATCAAGAAATGGGGCTCATTTCTCGTTGGAGATGCCATTTATACGTATGTCTTTGCCGGGTTTTTCTGTCGCTATTGCTTCATTGCAAAGTTCCAAAAATCGCTTCAAACTTTATAATCAAATGACTGGAAGCCCTGAAACTTTTGCATCTAGACTCAAAATCTGACGCTACATTTGGACAAAGACCGGGCACTCACAGATGCAGAGTTTATTTTTGGAGTGAGAAAGCACGGTCTTCGTTTCCATTGAAAAAAACAGGCATTTATTTCCTTAGTACGTTTTTGATTTGTAAGTTTACTCTGTTTAGTCTGTAAGCCTCTGTTTAGTTTCACCTCACTTGCTATACATAATATATGTGGCCGCGATGTGCTTGTATATTTGAAATAAGTAAGCATTAATTTAGCTAAGTATTTTGCGCATATTGCGTCAATTTAGAACGCACTTCGAACGTCCGTGGCAATTGATAGGAAACGCAAATACTACAGTACAGAAATAACGGACACTACCGATTGTTTTCAGCAATAAGTTCTACTGGTGGTCTACAGGATGCGGCAGTGAGGACTAACACATTTGACCGGCCTTGCGAAATTCAAATTCGAAACTTACCTACCTAAATTGGACACGCGAACGTAGTTTCGGTTGAAGATTTACGTTTATTTTAAAGTTCAAGTCTGAGGTAGTGAAATATTACAAATAAAACACTCGAAGCCGACGTATATTCTATGTCCCATTCCAGCCTGTTTGTCGTCTGCACAATGGTTTATGAGCTCGCACTCGAATGGCTTTGCTGAGCGCAAATACGCTAAAAGCCAAGAGGACAGGCTGGCAATGAGCAATATAATCGGTCAATTAATACTTTTAACTAAATAACTGAACAATGACCACCTGGGATCATGCTCACAAACCACTGTGCAGAAGACGAAAATTTGGTATAGGGAATAGTAAATGCACGACCGCCGTTTTTGCTATTTGTTTAATGGTTTAGCACCGCCAACTTGAGTTCTGAAGAAACATACACATACAACTTCTTGCGAAACTACGTTCGCATACCCCCATTCAGGTACGCATGCGTTTGGAATTTGAATTTTGCGAGGAGTGCCAAATGTGTTAGTGCTTAAGAACGCACCATATCAAAAAATCTCCGGGAAGTACTTGCGTACTCAGGCATCTAAAAATACTTCCATAAGTGTGTTTTTCTTTAATGAACTGTGTTCTTTCTATTCAAATAAATTTAGTGCCACGCGTTCCTTCTAGTTAGACGAACGATGCATAAGTCAAGATTACGGGTGTCTTGTCGAAGAGAACCCTGATTCGGAATAATTCACTGTATGTTACACAAAACAAACTTAGAGCTGATATAGACGCTTAGACCTGATATAGACGAACGTTGCAGTTAGATTAATATGTTTTATTGCATGCATTGAATGCTGCTTTGTGAATTACAGTTCATAGAAAGAATATGGAGACTATTATAATTGCTTATTCTATTTTTAACCCTGGTAGCGCAGTCCTGTTTCAAACTTTTATTTGTATCTGGCCATTTATAACTCCGCAGCCAAGAGATCTCAAAGTTGAAGTATAACAAAACATGATAATATTTCTGCCGATTCTGATCATTCTGGTGCCAAACCGTAAAAGGAATGTTCGAATGGGACCTTAGTTCCTGGTTTTTCAGTTGTTCACCTGAATCTTTTGGCCTCAATCACCGAACAGGGTGTAGAGTTAAGCTCCGTTACTTGCGGTTTTGTTTTCATATCGCTCATTTGGCCCATGCATGCTACATTATCGCTGCTAAGGTAAACCAGGAAAAAGTTAAATTTTGGCTTTCCTAAGGTTAGTGAGGGCCAATGCGAAGTACCTTAGCCTTGTCTGGCTTCTTCGAGCAAAACACTACTCGACCCAAGTTAGGCCCTTTGATGTGCCAAACTTGAGTCAAGCCAGCTTTTTCCTTCCGCGGTGTTTGGGGAAGCGGAACGGGATGGAAACAGGATGTCAGAAAGCGAATTTAGGGGGGAATTTGCAACAAATATTTTTAGAACTGTATTTACGACTAGAAACGAATATGTCGTAGGCGCCAACGGGAGCCCGCGGAAAAGTGGCCACTATAGTAACGTGACTGGCCGCTATAGTCACGTGGTGCTTGCGCTCTTTCGAGAGCTTCATATGGGCTCTCAAAGTTACTTATTACTCTTTGTTTGGAGTGCAACAAAAAAACGAAGTTCAATAAAAAAAAAGCTTTTAGAGCACATAGGAAGCTCCCTAAAGAGCGCAAGCACCACGTGATAGACCAGTGCCCAGGTCAGAAACTGACGGGCGCTGCGCGCCGCAGTGTACCCTTCCGGTGGCGGCGTGGACAAAGGCCTTCAGCCGGCGCTCCACAACCAAACTGTGGTGGCGGCGCCGGGGTTCTGATGATTTCAGCGGCGGCACTGAACGACTCCGGCGCAGGGAATACATGAGCGGTGAAGACGGGCGCCGCGCGGCAGCGAGCGGCAGCACCCGTGGCAACCGGTGCTGGCGTCTCTACGTTATTGTGACGTACGCACCTCGCGGCGCGGTGCTGCTTCGATCTGATCGGCCAGATGTTTGCGCACGGTGCGCCTAGCGGCGAGCGGCGGAGAAGCAAATATGGCAACCGTTTGTTTGATCGGTTCGGTCGCGGCTTGGTGCTGTGTGCGTCTCAAACGTTCTCGTGAGAACGGTCTAGTCGTCTGCAAAGTGTTTTGAACTCCCGGGGGTGACACGGAAGGTGTTGTGAAACCACCATCTCAACTAGCAACAGACGGGTCTTCACGAACGACAACGACGGTCCCGAGAAGCGGCGGTATGACTCCGAGTGAGATTGGTTTGGTGCTAGTGGTTTGAGTTCAAGGTGGGGAAATCTGTTTGTCGGAATGTTACTGCCACAGTCGATGAAGGAGTTAACACAAGGGGTATAGAAAGGATGCCTAGACGATGCACTTTGTACAGGAAAGACCTTTGGCGTTGTCAGGTTTTTCGAGCAAGCCATTTGATGCCGCCGGGAAACGAATAAACGTGTTGTGTGTTTCAGAAGTTCTCTGCTGGGTTAGTACTTTGGAGTGCGTTGGTAGGTATTTACTCTCATGCATGATGTTTTTATGATGCTCGGGGATAACGCTTTATAACTGTTCATTTAACTGTCACTGTCATAACACCTGATAATTATTGCACTCGGTGTGACTTCCTTGGCATAAAGTCAATGAAGCCTCTCCGTGTACTTTCAAACGAAGGCGCCTAGACTCTCATGAAAACTGGTCGCGTCTCATACAAGTGATTTGCGCTAGCCTTTTCTGTTCAACCTGGGCCTCTTGGGACCCCTGAATGCCTTCGTAGCGGCGTTCTGGGGTCCGTATACATTCTGCGGTGAAATTTCTTCAAGACCGACCCGCCGTGCGCCTCCAGTTGTCTCAGCGAAGTTGGACACGTTGCATATCAATTTTAGAGCGCAGCTCTTAGGCGCCCGTTTCCGTGTTGAGCGGCGTCGCGTCGGCGTAACCGCGTGGTGCATTATGGCACGCGTGACATCACTGATGACGTCATCAGTGACGTCACTGATGACGTCATCGGCCTCCGCATCGCCATCGTCATCAGTGACGTCACTGATGACGTCATCTGCATCGTCATCGTCACGTGACCCCCAGGTCACGTGAACCCCTCCCCCCCCCCCCCCGAGGTCACTTGACTCACCCCTCCAGTACGCTTGCCTCCTCCTCCTCAAGAGTTGCGCTCTAATTCGGCGTTACAGGGAGTTGTAAACGGCTTTCTGTTTTTAAATGTGATTCCTTATTCAATAAACTAGGAATTGTTCAAATCACGAATTATTATGAGTATAAACTTGCGCTGGCATGTAAAGCAGCGGTAAACCACCCGGGAAACAGTTTTCGTTCTCTTTCTTCCCTTCACTCACAAAACACCTCGTATGCCACCCGCCATGCCGACGTCTGGACGGTCCGGCGCTCGAGAACCAACTACGGAAAACAGATGGTGAGATACCAGCTGCCAAAAATGTTAAACAATTTTTATTGCGAAATATTACAATTGAAAACTATTCTAACAAACGCATACTATCTTTACTAGTGTCGTAAGAAATCTGATTGTGTACTCTTGAGAGCGGTTTTTGTTTTGAGTGCCTCTTCTGCTGTTGCTGTTGGGGGAGGAGAGGGCACTTTCAAGCAGTTTTGTACTGCTTTTTTCCCTCCTCCCTCTCTTCTTGTATGAGGAGGAATCAAGAAACTTGACACTTGAAACTTGAAATGTATGTTTATACAGTCTACACAATTATTAATTGAAACGACTTCGATTTTTTTTTTTTAATTTAAGGTTGATCGGGTAAAAAACAAAAAGCAAACACGACGGTGGTAGTGCTGGGAACATACGTTTTTCGGTAATGTTTTCTTCAGCATTATTGCTCTAATAGTGATATAATGGTAGCACATGAACGTTTATGCCGGTTTTTTATTTTTAATTTGAATACTTTCATTTACGTGTTGGGCATAAATAAGGCGTTTTAAAGCGAAATACTGCCAGTCGCTCTACGATCGGTTCCAAGGGTGGCCCCGCAAAAATGTGCGTCGCGCGACGGGCATTTGCGTGCATGTGATTTGGATACACATGCATGCGTCATGCGTAGCGCCGCGCTAAGTCTAGTTTCGCGGGTCATGTGTTCCATGCTTAATGGTACGTTTACACCTGAGAAGAAATCCGCTGCCGCGGGAGCGGATCCGCTCCCGGCACATCTATTTCCTTCGAGCGGCGGCGGCGGCGCCAGCTGCGGCAGCTGTTCCCGAAACATCTCGTCAAATATGACGAGCAGGCACGAGAGTTCCCGCCTCGGCTCTCTCTCCCGGGCGTTGCTGCTCCCGGAACTACGCGTGCTCATGACGTAGGCAGCGTCGCACTGCGCAAGAATGTCACTTCCGGTCAGCGAAACGCCTCGTTCGGCGGCAGAAATAGGTCCAGGACCTAAACGGCTCGCCGCCGCGTTTTCCGCCCCGTGTTTCGCCCCAGCGGCAAAAGCTGGGCGGATTCGCAGTCGGATCCGCAAGTGTAAACGTACCATTAAGGCCCATACGCACATTCGCGTTTGAGCGCGGTGCGTTCCGTAGCGGCAAGCGGACGCGTTGCGTTGCGAAGAGCGCTAGCGCCAAACTTGTACGAACAGTTGCATTGACACGCAGTCAACCACAGTCAAGAGCCAATAAGAACGCGTTATCGTCGCTAGCGGCTCACCAATAGTAAGCGAAATCCAAGTCAACATGGCGGCGCACAGCGACAGCGTCGAAGTGTTCGATCTTGGGACAATCCCGCCGGCTTCCTCCACGTTTTGTCAAGCTTGAACCATCGCAGCCTCGGAAAATCCACTTCCCACCGCTCCCCAAAACGAAAAAGCAAGTTCTGCGGGCGGCGAACCGGATACGTCTCGCCGAGTCGGCCGAGTGTCGCGAGCGGACACGTCACCCTCCTCTTCTCTCTCTGGGCTTCTGATTGGTCTAACTAGGTCGAACGCGCCGCAACGCTTCGGAAAGTTGAGCGAGTCTCGCTTGCGTCGTGCTGCGGAACCTTGCGGGAAGGCGCGCGTCGCCCCGCAGGCGACCGCTCCTGGGCGCAAGGACGCCGCAACGCACTCAAACGCGTTCAAACGCGAATGTGCGTATGGGCCTCTAGGCAGGGGAAACAGCGAGAGAAACGGTCGCCGCGCGGCAGCGCGCTGCTGTATTCATAGCAACCGGTGCCGGCGTTCCTACGTAACTTTCGCTCGGCGCTGCGGCGCTCGGATCTGTTCGATACAGATAAAGCTGCTCGGTGCGCGTGTGGTGCACCTAGCGGCGAGTGGTGCCCTGCGCCCAGTTTCAGCGCTCGTGTGTTCCATGCTTAACTTGCGGTGGCGGTGGCGCAGCGCGGCGCCGCACAGGTCTACTGCGTGCCAAGTGGCGGCTCCAGCGGGTGCAAACTACAAATTCCTTCGCCCTGTAAATATAGCTTTAAACATTTTGTTTGTTCGTTGTAAATTAAATGATTACTTAATTTCCCATGCAGGCTGTTTAAAATTGTTTTCTCCTTTGCTTTTGTTTTCTTATGGCAAAAAAATACAATTAAGCATGCGTCTTTTTAAGCGCACTGTGTTACCTAAGTGTTGCGCGTAGAGTGTATCGCCTGCAAAGTGTGGTAATCTCTTTTTATAGGCATGCAGTTATGATTGACGGCTCTATTTTAATTGTAGGGCATGTTTAATAGTAATGCTTACCGGAGTTACAACTGGCTCCTTGCCACTGAGGTCTGTTAGAACCAAGTTTTCTGAGAGTATTGAACTTTTTTCCAAGTGAAGTATTAGGCCTTCTTTAATGTGGATCACTTTTTCACTCGAAAGGCCTCTGCTTTCAAGAAGCTTTGGATAAGCAACCTCAAAGTTTCGGGATTCACCTGTAAAAACATCAATGTAGCTGAACTTAATACTCAAATACAAAACATCTTTACCGTCCTACAGCAATGGTGACATAAATATTCCCGCGAATATATTTAATACATTGTATTCGGGTAACTTTGGGTCGCCAGAATATGTTGCAGACGACACTTCTGGTTAGGTTATTGCTTGCATGTGTTTAAAGGGCAACATCACTGCTCGTGTGTTCACATTTAAGTCTGTCGTTTATTCTACTTTGCGCACCCACTGGCCTCTTGAAGTACTGTTATGCTTGGCAATTGACTGGACAACTTTACTGTGGAAGATACCCACAAAATAAAAGATGCCGCCAGCTGCTGCCGTCGAGCTCGAAATGTTTCTAACGCGCGCCACGATTTTACGCCCAGTACTAGGTCAACCATCATCGCTTCATTTTAAAATCAAAGATGCACACATCCGACTCTTTTGGACAGCGAAGAAACTTGGTCGAATGAATCACACTTGAGTTCTTATGCAAATAAATATTGATTGAAAGGTTAATTAATATTCATTACTTAGAACACACGGACGTCGAATAATATTACTTTATAGCAAAAACTGAATTCATACGTTTATGACACAGACGAACTTGGTACTGCATAAAATATTTAATACCTAAAATAATAGTTTTTATTGTTTTCTTTTATTTTACAGAAAAATCATTTGCTAACGCCAATTCTCGGGTGTAGGTATATGAGCTTGTGAACAGATGGTTTACGTGAGATTTCAGAAGAATCTCCAGCAAAAAGCCACGGACGAACTAAGAAAACAACGTAAATCATAAAAGATCGTGTCCGCGACCGGGAACTGCACCCCAAGTTCAGTTCCACGTCTATTTCAGACACATCAATTTTGAAATTTAAGGATTAGATTTTTCTTTTCAGCATGCAACAAGGCGCCTCTTCGTGACACAACTAAAGCGAGACCTGAAACATAGCATAAAACCACTGGTACCACTCTTTCGATTTCATTACTCGTTCACGTCGTAAGACGGAACAACAATTGTGTGCGTCTGCAAAAAACAAAAAAAAACAGCTGTTGGAACAAATGAGATATATCCTCAGGAATGTTGCGTGATCGTAAGAAATCGGACGCGAAACTAGTTTTATTACCTTTTCGCCTGGGCTCTAGAATCTAAAAAAAAGCCGTTTAACGTCAGCGTCTGCAACTGTCTCCACATGAATGTCATTCACGAGATTGCCGCGGTAGATAGACGTAGTCACAATCGCGCTATCCCCACGAGTCGCCGTAAACACACCACTTGATTATTTTTTTTTGCCTGAAACGAGCGGCGCAATCATACACACTGTGACGGCTTTGTCCCAATCACGAACCTCTACACTCTTAGAAAAAATAAGGGTATCAATAGTCCTCCCTAAGGGGAGGAACGGTCTTCTAACCTATGTTCTTTTAGAACGGGAGGAACTTTTGTCCCTGAAGCAGGGGAGCAAATAGTTCCTCCGTCGCCTGCATCTCATTATGGCATCGAGCAAATCGAGCTCAGTGAGGCTTAACGAGGTCGCTACGTCTCTTGTACGGGACGAGAGGAGCAGCAAATGAAAGCGTAACACGAGCTTTCCCCGAGATGTGTTTATTTACGAATCCAGATTCCCCCCGCAGGTACAGAAACTTCCGTTTCGAAAGCAGTTACTCAGTCTTCTCGTCGCCAGCACTGCGATGTTAAACGGAGGCAACCGATACCCAGTTACTTCGCGCCCTTTTCGTCTTACCTTTGCTGTTCCTCGAGTAAATTCCTTCGTCATCCGCACATCACGGAGGAATGAAAAACCAATCCGCGGAACCAAAAGCCGCTCTCAAAACAACAAACTGGAAGCCGCTGTTTATCGCGTAGCGTGAAAGAAGGTTAAATCGCTTGCCACAAGATGACAGCGTCAAGCAGAGTAATTGCACGTAGCTTGGCTCGGTGGCGCTAGGTAACGCCCAATTCATGTTCTACGAATAATGTTTTACTTTTTTTCAGTCCACCATTACGCATCAGAATCTTCGGGAACCTCTGCAACCTCTGCTATACACATATGTAGACACATTACGCATATTACAAGCGTCAGGTGAACGTACATTGAGCGCATACACATACGTGGCACATACAAACATCAATACAACGGCACACTAACCCGAACACTACACCCGAGCTCTTGGTTTCCGCCTTTTATACTGGTCGTTTTGAACGTACGGAATTTTTCGGTGACTGCCTAAGCAATAAATAATATTCTCAGCATGTTGATTTTTTTCCAGCAATGTCATACTTCTGAGAGTATCTTGAATTGCTCAGGGGATGAATCTCTTATTAAAAAGCAAAGGCTTGCTCATGCCGTAATTATTTGAAAGCCGATAAATCAAGCGGCTCCAATGCGGATCGAAGCCATGAGTTTGTTTCCCCGCACGGCACGTCGTAGCCTGTATTTCTATTGTAGTGTTTGTTTTTCTGTTTGTGCTGTTCGCGCACGGCTGCAATTGCAGTCTTGAATAAATCTCTGTAGAGCGGATATTCACTCAGCTGGAAGTGATGCTTCACGGGAAGAGAAATCGCTTTCAATCAACCTGAATACACTCAAAACCGCGACTTGCGGCAGGTGTTAAGTGTACGGAGCTACGCCGTGGCGAGCTCGAAAACTTCTAGCGCTCATCCCAGCGCGCCACTTAAAGGGCAGTTTCTCGAGGAACCGTAGTATATTTAAACAGCAAAATAAGGGTAGATTTTTTTTTTTTTTTATTTCGCCTATTATTTGTTTTTAATACTAAAATTCCACACTGTATTTATACGTACTTTCCGTCATAATTTTGTACTGTTCAGTCCTTTCCCCAGAGCCCAATCGCTCTCGGCGAGGAGACAACTGACAGTCACATTGGCCACTGTACGATAGGAGCTTACTGTTCAGACCAGCGTTCCGACATGACTATCCGCAAGTCGATTGATTGCACGTGCCTAATCCCTCAAGTGGTCCTAAACTTTTTAATGTAAAGAGGAATGTCAACCTGCGACACCCCGCCCCCTCCGATCACGCTCCGACCAGCGGCATCAATGCACGACAGTTTACGTCATCTCATCTAGTTGTTACACCACTGATACGCAAACACACGGTCACATCGGCGATAATTCCAGTCTTTTGTTCACAACCCACAACACTGCCATCGCGATGTTGCTGCTATGTTGCTGACACGCAGAAATACAGAACCATCTTGAACGCCGGCTGGCACTTGGCATCGGAAAAAAGAACCGAACTCAGCACGGAGGCACCCAGGCAGCCGGCAGCAAAACCTGCCGGTCTGGACGCAGTTCCTGCGATTTTCATAACGTCGAAAACGTCGACGCAGCTCCGCGTGGTTCCACTACTGTAGTTCGGCGTGGGTCCCGCAATCCGGAGACGGCCATCTTACCCAGTGTACGTAGCGCTGCTGGGCTCCTGCTCCGGAACTTCGCTGTTTCTAGCGGCTGCGTTTGCTCGTTTGATAAAATTAGTGACAAAAACGTCAATGCAACCGAAATGTTCTGCACGTTTGAACTAGAAGACGGAATTACAGGCGGCCTTCGCTGCCGCTGACGCTCAATCAACTCAACAACATTTATCAAACAACGTGCGCGACGTGCTCGAAAAACGAAACCGAAAGGAGATGTGTCGGAAGGGCGAAAGCTTTCTCCCGTCTGCCTGGAGAAGGAGAAAAACGTTTCGTTCCTCCCTGTTTCTCGTGTCCGCTTCGGGGCGCGCCAGTAGAAGGGAGGAAGACGCGCCGTTGTTACCTTTTTCCCGCATTTTTTCTTAGAGTGTACTCGTCGTCAGAAACGCACCGCTCACTTTATCCCGGGCACCATTCGAGCCCTAAGTGGCACAATCCTTCACTCCATCCTTCAACCACGTCCGACAGGCGTAGCTTACTTCCTCTGCAGGTGTCTGAAGGTACTAATATCACCCCTACAGTTTTTTTCGGCATAAAGTTTACCTAAAGTTTCTCCTTTATACAGGTGTGCACGTCCTCGTCTGTGTTGAGATGGCATCGAATTTTCAATTTTTTTCGGCTCGCCAAATTTCATTGATACACCAGTAAAAATTGAAGTGATATTGAAGGGTTCAATCATTAATCGGTAAGTTAATAATTAATTGCACAGCCCTACTAATAAGCAATATATGTGCGCAGTATACGTATAAAACATCTGCTATTTGTAATAGGCGATGTTTGATAAATATATAATTTAGTCGCAGCAGGTTAAACACCTGCAACTCGCATTGCTTCTCAAAACCTTTCAAGTTCGCATTAAGGGTGCTATCAATTAACCATTCCTATCCTGTTTGAACCAGTTGATCAGCGGCTATCCACTACACTTACACTTATAACCACTGAGCAAGTAGATTGGTGTCCTGCAGAAAGTTTTTCTCTATGTTGCAGAGTGATTAAAGGGGAATTCACGCAATTATCTTAATTTCCTTTTATAGGAAAATCCTCCAACATCTCGCGTGCAGTTTGATTTTTCTGGTGTCCTAGGATGTGAACTTGCTCGAGGTTTGCTTTGCATTTGCATGATAGAAAATGAGCAGCTACGTGCCCCGGTGCCGTCAGGGTTTTAAGGCTGGCTGCATATTATCGTGCTCGATCGTTTATACATCACACCAACTGACCCATACAGCAGCTCCCGCATGTTACAGCTATGTTGTTAATGACTTCCTTTTTGAGCGGAACATTATTTGTTTTGTGCCAGGTGCCACATTGATCTTTCTTACTGGTCCGTGTCTGGTTGATCTACTTGCACAATGAATAAGCCTTATTAAGCGCCGAGCACATGTGCTCCGCGACAACGTTTCTTGGCAATGCAGTGGAGAGTACTGGCATGCGCTCCCTCTCCCATTTTGAGCGCAGGATATGCTGTGCGCGGGCTCTCATCATCTTCCACTGCATTGCCTAGAAACGTTGTTGCCAACTATAAGGCTTAAGTTTCACAATTTGCCGGTTCGAGACCTTTTTTTTGTTGTTTAATGGGCGACCTCATGAATATATGGGACCACTTTGAAGGGTCTCTTTGATTTTGTTTTGTGTTTTCATCAAGATAAACTCTTCTCTTGACGGCGCTTTAAATTTTCTCGCATACGGAGGACAGTATTGGTCTTGAATACCCAGCTTTGTTAAGCCTAGGAATGTGTCTTCCAAGTCTTTGTTTGACTTGGTGTGAACAGGTTTTTTTAAGTTTTGCTGAAAGAACTTTGATGGCCACTCCTTGCATGACACCCTCTTATACTCAGCTGGTTCAACCCGAAATGAATAACCAAGTAGCTCAGCTCATTCCCCTTGTAACCATTGCTGTAGGTAACAGACAGAGACTTTCAACATTTTTCGGTCTTCGACGCACAGATGTAGTAGGTATATTTTCTTTTTCAACTTACTTGCAAATAAATAGACCGCAATTTTATCTGAAGCATTAAAGTGATTATTCTGGCAGGTAATGTAGAATATTTTGATATTGGCATTACACGAAACCAGCACCCATTAAAACACTAGAGCTCCCAAAATGTTGCATATCAAGCAAACAAGTAGATACTTTTTTTTTTATTTCACCTACAACAACCAAAACTACTGGTTTAAACAAATGTGCATATGTTTGACATCAACATTGGATGTTGGAGATTTTATAACTTTGCGAACTCGAGAAATGTGCCGACGCAGATGCAAATAAAACCTGCAACAATATATCAATATACAAGTTGTGTAATTTGAATGCGAAAGTATTCACTTGAAAAGAGCCATGAGGATTAGAATAATGCGGTCTGTACATGTGAGTTATACGGCCAGAGGGACATAATATAATACGATAGTCATCGAGACAAGTCAATTATTTAACTCAAATTTGGTAAATAGCTTCTGAGTTAGTGAAAAATACATGGTTTCAATTATAAATGTTTTGACCGTCATCTACAACCACCGAATCAGTAAGGCTTAGACAAATTTTTAAGCGCTTGGCAAGCCAGTGGATGCGATGATATTTCCACTTGTGCAGCAGTGCAATCTTTCCATCTGCGAAAAGGCAGATGGAAAGATTACCATCCTCGTTTTCGGACAGCCGGCTTTGCGGCTGATGCACAAGTCGTAATTTTAACGTACCCAGGAACTTGACACGTGCATTAAATCTTTCTAAAGTTGACTGAATTACTTGGAGATGACGCTCAGCAAAGTTCCTTATTTGAAACCTTATATTTATGTAGAAGTAATTATAGGTTATTCAACTAATATTAGAAAATGACTCGACTTATCGTGACGATTACCCCCTACATTATTATCCTTCTGGCCATATACAGCACCCGCGCAAACTGGATTATTCTACGTTTCGCGACTCCTTTTAAATAGAAAATTAGACAAATAAAAACATCGCGAAAAAGAACACAAGAACAAGTAGAATGCACAGACAAACAGAGCGCTGACAAACGACTGTCGTTTTCGAAGTTATGGTGGCGATCTATGTGTCAGATTGCGACCATGACTGCAAATGACAGCGACCATAACCATGACTGGTCACAGTCACAGTTACGGTCAAATAAACGTGTCATACTGGTCAATAAAAAATAATTCACAATCAGGAAAGGTAATTGATCCTACACTGCCACAAACATCTGGTCCATAATGCCAAATAAAAAAGCGTCATAAAATTCTCCAGCGGTCTCATTGGGATGTTTGGCAATTATTTGAATATTATTTAACTGCGGAGTACAGACATATCTTTTACATTGTACAGCGAAATGTATCTATGCTGCCCTCTGTAAAGAGAGTGCTCACGAGACTGGGCATTTACACATCTGTCCGTCTGGCCAATATAAATCTTTCCACAGGCCAGAGGGATTTTCTAAGCTTTATAAATTTTGCAACCCGCCGCATATTTATAACGGTGATTTACCTGACAGAACACACGTTGTTTTCTGATTTTTCAGTTGCGGAACATAAGCGATATAGTTTTGACGGTGCGGAAAAGACCACCGCTACATCACACTTATTTACACACTTAATATTAATGTGAGAAATGGTGTTTATATACAGGGGGTCCCATATAACTTGCACCAAACTTTTAAAGAAAATAACTGAGAGCTTTGGGATAGTGAAGCCAACTGTATGTTGTTTGAATACGTTTTGTGAAAGTGCACAATGAGTCTTAGTGCGCCTAGTGCTTAAGTTATGTAAGACTAAGAAGCTATTTTTTTTTAATATTCCTTTAGAAGCCTAGGTGTCAATTGGAAAGTTATAGAGCGCACTGATAAACGCCCAATCAAGGTTTTCCTCAACTTCAATTGCTGCAATGGTGACGCGCATGCGTGTCGCGATTGCAGAGCTTTTAGACGTGTTCTGAAGAAACAAAGACCAGCTTATAACTGCTGCGCTGTCCGAAACAGGGCTTCGTGTTAGCGTAGGCTCCGCGATAGGCGCATTGATTGTGCAAAGATGGCGCGCGCTAGTTCTCCCCACGATAACTGACGCACGAAAGCCAACATTGCTCTTCGCTGATCATAGAAGTGCGTTGCCATGGAGAGGGTCTAAGATCATTGCACAGCCCTAGTATTGTATAATTGTTTGGCGTTCAGAGCGGATCATACCGAGAGGAGATATAGTCTAGTTTCTGGCTTTGCGTGTCGCGGTTCAGTTTCCGTCTTGCACGTCGCGGGTAAGCGCGTGTCTTCGTGCGAGGGAGTTGTTTTATTTGTGTCGTGTTGCAATCAACTTGTGCCAAGGCGTCTATTTGTTTTCCAACACGCCAACGATGCGTTTTTCAAATGAGCAATAGGCGAATATGGTCCTTGCCTTGGGAGCGGGAGAGACGATAAGAGGAAGGCTGCCAGGATATATCGAACATGGCACAGTGGACTTCAACCAAACCCATATAGAATTATCAGAAGCTACGAGACATTGAATCAGACTGGAAGCTTCACGAAGAAGCGGCAGAAACCTCGTGCTTTAAGCGAAGCCCTCCGCACAGACATTTTGGTTTACATCACAGCCCATCCTTACGCTAGCGTGCGTGACGTGAGCGCTGAGGTAGCTGTACTATGTTCGTCCGTATGGAGGATTCTGAACGAGTCTAAGCTTCACCATTATCCACATTGAGCTGCATCAGAGGTTGCAGGCTGGTAACTTCCAAAGCAGAGTTGACTTCACTAACCGGATTCCTATCAAATCTAAAGAAGCACCAGACCTTTTCAACAACGTGCTGTGGACAGATGAGGCAAACCTTTCACAAAACAACAAAGTAAACCTCCACAACGCCCATTATTGGAGCGGGAAAAATCCCCCACTGGCTGGCGTAGTCGCGACATCAGTACCAGTGGTCCCTTCATGTCCGGTGTGGGATCTTCGACGGCAGCATCGCTTGTCCCGCTTTTTTAGACCTGACGCAAACTGGAAAACGCTATGTGAATGAGATCGTTGCAGGTGCAGTGGATGATTTTCGCTCTAGTCTGCCATTGGCATGCCTTCTACGGGAACGTGACAGAACATCACACGACAAAACAGCACGCGAGAAAACAGCACGGTCAAAACAGCACGCGTCAAAAGAGCACATCGTCAAAACAGCACGGCGACAAAACAGCACACGTCAAAATAGCACGCGACAAAACAGCACAGCGTCAAAACGGCACAGCGACAGAAGAGCACGTGCGAAAACAGCACGGCGTCAAAACAGCACAGCGGCAAAACAGTACGCATGTTGGAACTTCGAGCGCGCTCTTCACCTCTCTGTGCGCGAAGTTTTAAACCTTCTTGACCGTTTCATTTATTGTCGCTAGGTTATAAAGGAATTTATTGCGTATTTCAGTGCTTACCGAACTCCGCGACCCTGAGATTCCCCCTCAAAATATAAAATATCGCGTCACAAAGCCTGCTTGCTCTTATCACAAGACTGCGAAAGTCTACAAAAAAAGAAATACGGATGGCAGCAATTGCTTCGCGACCGCCCACTGGATCTGTTGGACCCACAGTTTGGAAGGCACGGAAGTTGGTAGTGAACCACAATTTCTAGCACAACAGGAGCTAAAGCATTCCCGTAAGGTGACAGGCGGAAAGCTTTAAACAATTAAATGCAACTGTTCGAACCCCCTTTTACAGCGAAGCTGTTGTTGGTACGTTTGTCGGATTTTTTCGTGTCGTTGATAGTCACCAGAAAAAAAAAGGTAAAAGGTCCAATGCACTCTCCAGTCCTTTACAGTGCCTACTTTGAGACATGCATTTCTTCACTCCATACACTATATTTAGGGTTCAAATAAAAAAGGTCAGCATTTTCGAGGGCGTTTGATGGGGTGGGGGGGGGGGGGGTGACTTATTACTCTCCGTATGAACACTTACTTTAGCAGTTTTCAGCTTGCCTCCGAGATCAGTTCAACTTTCAACAAAAGCTCCGGGGGCGCAGGGGTCTTCAGGATGAAATTTGGGCTTTTCACCTGATAGGGATTTGTGTACCGAATTCTTTTTCCCAAGAAGAAAATTTATTCGTGGACTGAACGATGAAGATCAACGGCGTAGTTAAATTCCGCACATTTTTTAACACCCCTAGCTTCCGTCTACTCGAGGAGGGCATAAATACGATTGTTTTATTGTCGTTTTTGTGGTCGGCGCAAATTTACCGCCTCTCACAGTTGGGAAACTGGTGCAAAATGCACTTAGTACAATGCTTGCCAATTTCTAAATTTCTTTGATATTTGCCTTTCCGACCGAAGTGGTAGTGAAGCTCATGTTCCTCCTGAGTACAAAGTCGAGCACACGACGATAATGTCAGATCACGATAGGGCCTCAGTGCGTCTTGCAGAACAGGTCGCGTCGGCTGCCACAGACAGCAACAAATAACAAAACCAGTACCTGGTTTACTCACTAGACATTTTAAACAAACGCTTTTAAATATTTCATTTTCGTCAGTATACTGCTTTGTGTCAATAAACCGAAAAGAACCGAGGAGTTTATGCGTCGACTAATATTGACCACAATAAACCGAAAACTTCTGTTTGGACTAAAAAAACGAAAAAAGAGTACCCCGAATTTCAAGATAATATAATGGAAACCGAAAACACCAAAACTCTAGCTATAGTGTCAGTGTCCTAATTTTGACGCTGTGCTGTTTTGTCACGGTTCTGTTTCGACGCCATTCTCTTCTGTCGCGTGCTCTTTGACGCTGTGCTGTTTTGTCGCTAGGCTGTTTTGACGCTGTGCTGTTCTGACGCCGTGCTGTTTTGGCACGTGCTCTTCTGTCGCTGTGCCGTTTTGACGCTGTGCTGTTTTGTCGCGTGCGATTTTGACGCGTGCTGTTCTGTCGCCGTGCTGTTTTGACGTTGTGATGTTTTGACGCGTGCGGCTTTGACCGTGCTGCTTTGTCGCGTGCTGTTTTGTCGTGTGCTGCTCTGTCATGGTGCCCGCCTTCTACACATGCTGTTTCAGCACGACGGTGCCCCCGCTCACAGCTGTAGCCAGCCTCGAGCCTGGCTCAACGGAGCCTTGCACGAACAGTGTGTCGGGCAATACGGGTCCGTGGCATGGCCTGCTACGTCACCGAACGTGACCCCCCTCGATGTTTTCTTGTGGAGGTACGTGAAAGACCGTGTCTACAGCAGCAAGCCCACAACGCCAAGCGCATTGAAGGTAACAATTACGCAAATTTGCCGCGATATTCCCAGGTGTATAATTAGGAGTGCAACAGCGGATGTGTTCAAAAAGATGAGTGCTGCACCGCTTTGAGCGAAAACACGTCGACGACACAAAAACGACGAAAACGCGCCAAAACTGCGTCAAAAGTACGTCGTCAAACAGCGCGCTGTCTTCGGAGGTTCGATTTAACGTTTACATCGTCGCTTGGGCTTTCGCCTTCAAGTCGTCTTAGGAATAACATAAGAGTCCCTGTGACTTTTTCGGTATGACGCGTGGCGCTTCTTATGTTTGTTTGTTTTTTGTTTTGTTTTTTCAACCGCATTTTTTGTTTTTGTTTACTACTTTATCTTTTTATGAGCAAATAAAATCGCCACTCTCTTCCGTTGTATCCAGCGAACACGTTATCGCTGGTAGAACTTGCGCACACTTACTTTCTACCCTTTCCACGATGCGGCAGCAATTTACACCTTCGCTCTTAAATGAGTGATTATATATTAGCTAAATATTCCTAATTAAGCAAAGCACAAGGCGCACTAAAAAAATGGAGCACTTTCCCAAAACGTTTTCCAACAATATATACAGTTGGTTTCACTCTCGCAAAGCGCTCCGTTTTTTGTTTTTTGTTTTTTTTTTGTTTTTTTTTTGGGGGGGGGGGGGGGGGGCAAAGTTCGGTGTCACTTATCGGGGACACTTTGTATATACTCCGCAATTGAAAAGAAGGACGGCAAAAACGTTTGTTATGCGAAATAGAACACCGTTCTATATATGTCGCGTGTGCAGTCGGTGTGGTTTACACAATTCAATTATCCTGTGTAAATATTTATATAGACGCTTTCCAGCAGCTGTGCATGGCGCCGCCATAACCGACCTTCCGTGTTTGCTTCTACTTTTTGTGTTCACTTCACTTCATCATTATCACAGCAGAAAATGTTATAGCCATGTTAGTTTTTCCTTTGCTCTTCTCCCTAGCATTGGCCTTTGTGGAGGCCTGTCAACGCCCGCGTCAATGGCTTGGCATCTCGGTAAGCAAAAAGAAGGTCACCAATGTGGTCAAGCGGGCAGATGTGTAAACGCCCGGGCTCATGAGCACTCTCTTTATTTACGGAGCGCTGCATCGGGACATCTCGATGTACATTTTTATGAATATGTCTCTACTCCGCAGTTATATCATATTCAAACTACTGTCCAAACATCACAGAAAGACGGCTAGAGTAATTTAGGTTGCTTTTTGAACCTGTCTTTTGTGTTTAGTGTAGAACTCTGGACGTAGGTTTGTGTATGCGATCGAATTCAATTAACCCTTTTGGAGATGCATTATATATCTTATTAATCGGACCTGACACATTTATGTGACCGTGACCTGTGACTGATGAAAAAAGGCCGTGTACAGCTTTTTTTTTTTAATATTTTCTTCTTTTTGTGTTAATCTATTTTGTTCTAAAAGAAAACGGCAGTCTCGTTAGTTAGTGTTGTAATTGTTTTTCTTTTTCTCGTCCTTGTGTTCATTTTTGATCTATCTTTATTTCTTCGAACACGCACCGACTCGGCCATCTTCGCCCCATACTACAGCTCCTTATAAATAAATATGCTCGAGTTAAAATAAAACTTCCTGTATATCATGCGTGAAAATTATAATTAGTGAAAACCTGCAGATTGCGCTAATAGTAGGCAAGAGCGAAGCTCGCGACAGTGATAAGACTTCTCTCCTGGACAAACATAATTACATATGTGTTACTTAAGCTTGACCTCGAACCCTACATAAGTGTCAAGGCTGGTGTCTTTATCTAGCTAACAAAAAATAGCATCAGATTTATAAATGTTCTCGTATATTGCTTCTTTATTTTAGTAGCCGAATCGATTAAAAAGATTGAGTAAACTGAATTTTTCTTTTCAGGAACGATATGCACATGAAGACGAACATCTCAAACATTATTAACGAGAGGACCAGGAATCAATGAGAAACTAAATATTGACTACAGTATTCTGCTATACTTGGATTAAGGCTTCGAAAGACACAGAGGGGACTATTCTGTAGATAAGTATAGTGTCATAATATGAATAAATATGAAAGCTCCCAGATTCAAAATCCAGCTGGTTTTATCATGATATCTTGAGTAAACAATATGTCACAAACATATTTGTAAAGTTCAAAATTAGCCAGCCATTTCATGATCTTGCCGTGTGCTGACAAGTGGAACATCCCAGCGCAGACCCAGTACTACTTTCCCGGGAAACAAAATGGGCACTTTAGATTTACTCATGGTGAATTCCGCTCGCAGATCTCGAGCGCTCCAAACGCGCTCCATTTGGAGCGCGCATATTCCGCTCGCATATCTGGCTCGAGCTGGTCATCTTCCCCTCGTAGATCTCTACGAGTTCGTAGGGATCTACGAGTTCGACGGAGCGCCTCAAACTCCGCCGCACTTGCTCTGCGGGATTTCATAGATCTTTCCGGAAGTTGACAGAGCGGCCCACGTGATTTCCTTCTAAATCGGCAGCGCGCATGCGCGGCGAGGTTGGCGAGGTCGGCGGGCCGGACGGGTCGTCGAGTTGGATCTGTTCGGGTGCATCGGTTGTTTACGTGGAATTGTGACGGCTCGAACGCTTCTACCTCGCGTAGATCAGGGATACAAAGCCGGGACTGTGTTGCGTGGTAAATCGTAAGCGCTGACATCTGTGATCGTGAGAGGAAGAACGACAGGAAAGCCGGAGGCAGACGCAATTTTAGGCCTGTTCATTCCGAAGCCAATGATTGTTTACCTTTTTACACGGCATTCCGCCGGCGTCTTCCCGTGCAATAAAGCAAGAAGAGATTAGGCAACGACCGTGCAAGTGATATTTTGTTACCTCTGTGTTTATTAAAGTGGTATCCAGAAATCTGAACTCCACCACTGGCAATCGCTGTCCGTGCCCCGCCGCTTCGACGCAGCCGAAAGGTATGTGACGGTGCCTAACGCGGACGTCTTCGTTATTTGCGACATGAGCGCCGTGGTCCGTATAATTTCGCCCGGCCTGTGTCGCGTGTTATTTTTGCGTCGGAAAGACCAGTCGGCTCAGGTGTTGGTGGGCTTGTCAAGTTCGAGCAGCGGCCATTTTGAACGGCGGAGGGGGAAGTGATGGGGAGGGGTGTGGGGGAGGTCGCTCCAAAAAGGCGAGTTGATCTTCCCCTCGTCGATTCGGAATGGGTCCCACGGAGCGTAATTTTGCCTCCCTCGCGGATTTTGGAAAGCGCTCCGGATCTACGAGTGGAATTCACAATTAGTTCTACTAAATTTTCAAGTTATGATGTTGGTATTAGATTTAAGCCTGTTGACTCTTATAAGTCTCCGTAATATCACTAAAAAGGCTTAGCGTCTATTAAACAACACTTATTTTGTGATATCTATATGCCGCAATGTAAAAAAAAAAACTATATCGTTTGAACATTACTGAAGGGTAACAAAATGTTAGTGTACTTCCATAAAAAAGCAAACAGACACTTTTGGAAAGCACGAAGCTCACAGTGCAGCAAGATAGATTATTGACACTGTAATTACGGTCATGACCAATGGTGTTTCATTTTGCGGTTATTAAAAACCGAGCTCACTTAACATTAATTAACATCGCTAATACCTCCTGAATAGCGAAACCGTAGATCTGATTGTCTACGCAACATACCAAAAGCCGTCGCCCGAGCAGAGATGGAAACGATAATTGAACACGAGTACTAGCTGAACGCCGACGCAACCTTTCTGTCCCAGTCTGTTTTCCGCTGGCCCACAGTAAGTGATGAGCAAAAATCAGTACGACAACATTATTATCAGGTAGGTGTTGATGTCATCTCATATTCACTGCACTGACTTCATTGATTCGATTATCGAAAGTTGCTTTTTCAGTTGTGTCAATACTAAGAAAAATGGTACTTCCATCTTCGAACAGATACTAAACTGCTTAGGTTTTAATTTTATGCACTCAGTTTGTTTATTATAGTCCAACATGCTAGCTAGCACGCAAGGGTCTGTATACGAAGCATCGTGTGACTATGTTTGACTAAGATACGTCGAGCTAAAGCTCTGGCGTTGACGAATATTTGCGGGGGTATGCTGTGCGACCAGTTACACATTGGATAGTTTGGAAAGCCTCATAGAAATCACGGTTGTCTCGGTAACACACATTCCTGTCTTTATGTAAGTATCCGCATTATTACGATCTTGAACCTCAGATTACTGAAAATGTCATACAAGATTTAAAAAGAGTCCAAAAGCTGTGAGTATAAAAACTTTTAGTAGATGTTGTCACAGCGTATAATATTTTGTATTCAGTTCCAAAAACATATTTGGCGCACAAATAGTAATGGTGGCTCTGTAGAATTTACCATGACAAATACAGAAGCGCGTATATGCACTAGTATATATAATATCAACTAAACTTACAACAGTTCGAAATTAAGTGGTTTGTCGGAAACAAACCAATGAGTTGTACTCAAAAATATACATACCTCTCGCATTGGCATTTTGAATTAATGCCGACAAAGCGCATAGAAGCATATACCGCATCATTTTCTTCTCTACAAGGTGTTAGCTGTTTTACCATGAGCTTTTATAGATAATGAACATCCTGATAGCTCAATAGATTGACCTCCGATATTGACATTTTTATTTTCTGGTGCTAAAGGGCACCAGAAAATTGAGTTAAAATGCTAAAAGAGCAAATAGAGTGTTATTTAATGGTCAACGAACAATTGTTGGGTTCTTGAAAGTTTTTTTACAATAGATTTGGATTTAGTTGACGCACTAGGAGATATTTGCTTGAGGAGTTTTGTTTCTGTAGTGTGGTTTCATTAGAAATCGAGCATGCGTGTAGAGGTGGGTATTTCGATTATCTCAAAAATATATACTTCGCCCCATCTTCCTAATTAACAGAACCACTCCGTTTTTTTTTATTTCTCCACACAAATTGTGACCTGGAGCTAGTTAGAACACTACGTTTATTCAGTTTTTTTAATTAAAACAGTAATTAATCTTGTTAATATAAGTCGCATAGAGTATTTGTTTCGTTTGACAAAACCGCTTCAACATATTTCAAACCAGAAATTAAAAAAAAGAAAAAAAAAACATCGCATCTTCGACCTTTTGGTGCCAAATCTGGAACCTTGAATCTTCAGGTTCATTGTAAATTTTGCTTAATAAATACCATATGCCTGTATGCCTATACATATGCTATCGGCTGTTACCATTTTAGATTAATTTACTTCAGGAAATATTAGCTATACATTTTACATTTTATCAAAAAGTTAATGTAGACATACTGTCAGCCCATTTTATCTAAAATAAAGCAATCAGGATTATACTTGTGCAGCTCTCAGTGGCTAAGTTCATAATCTAGAGGCTAACCTTCCCTGTGCTGTAAAAATGGCACATATTTTACACACCAAAGTGGGTCTGCACTTCTGTCCATTTTGCCAGCAAGTACTTTTGTCATTCGTAGATTAATCGGGAATTTACTCTATGCTGACAGACGTAAACATCTGAAGCTGGCACCTTTTCCGCTGAGGAAAGACTTGACAAATTCTTGACGCACATGTGTCATAATTCAGAACAGGCGAAGCAGGAGATATAAGCTGGAAATCTAAGTCTATTTGGTTATGACTAATTGGCAGTAACTAATCTTCAAAAATATTTCAACTGAATTCAATATCTAGCTTGTCTTACTATCTTTTCACCTCTGACTGTTTGATTTTTTGTTATACGCTCACAAGAATCTCCGTGGAGTCGTGTTTAGACCTCCGCCGAGACTTTGTTTCTTAACCTCCCCGAGCATATCATGCATGGAAACTTAACTTGGGCCAGAAGGTTCGCTCAACCTACTGGCACAACGCGCCGAGGTTTCAGCCAGGTGTGCGAAGCAATTCTGGTCAAAGCACGTCAGAGCAGCGCTGGGCAGGGCAAGATTTACCTCAGAAGGTTCGCGTCGAAGAGCTTTCACGTAGAGGGCAAATGTTCATTTTGATGCATCTTTTTGTGTCAACCATCGTAAAAAGAGTGAAACAAATTTGTGAATGACAGCCATTGATACAACTGTAAAGAAGCAACTTCGAATGTACAAAGCTCTAGCATGGCATTGTGTACAAAGCTCTAGCATTTTTTGTTGTGACAGAATGTCGTTTATAAAGCGTTGGGTATGGTTACTCACCTAAGTTCTGTGTTCTGCGAGCCTTTATGTTTTCTGTATTGTACAAAAGCCTTATTTTTCCCAAATAAGACTTTGCTTCAGTTGTCTGGAACAACCTTAGTGCCACTGCTGCAGTGACGTTAGAGCGCGTCCAAAAACGATTTGCACGTACGTATCACGCAAGACAACACCTCTCCGAGCTCTACTCATATGTGAATGTGCTCAATCGCTTAGGATTGGTGGAGTTAAAAACAAGACGGGGCAGGTGTGACCTCATATTTTTGTTCAAGTGTTTGCATGGGTATTATGACTGTCCTTTTATTGTGTCTTGCATCAATCTAAATGTGCCTGTTAGACATTTTCGCAACAACCGCACGTTCGGCGTTAATCCCATGCATTGTTTCTCTCCTGTTGTTCGCATACAGCACTGTTTTAATCATTTTTATACGTGCCTTGACTTCCTTAAAGATGACATCACATCATTCAAGAGAAGCGTTTATAATCTGATATAGAGCGTTGTCGTCGGGTCGTTTTCTGAATTTATTTGTTTTCTCACCTTCACCTGTGTAGTGCGACTTGGTGGGCTGGTGCTCTACCGTCCTAGGATTCTGGCCGTTTGTAGGCACTGAAAATAAATAAATAAATAAAATAGCGTTTGAATGATTACATAAAACACAGATACCGGTCGCAGATCTCGTCTTATGGGTTTTAATTGCAGAGGAATACAGACGAGATGATACATACACTGACTGCGATAACGGACTATACGCAGCCAGGCTTGAGTGTCCTAATTAAAATAGTCCCTCTCCTACAATATACATCGAAGAGGGCACCTGTTAAAGTAGTTGTTTAGTGAGTGGCGCCACGGCGGACCCCGAGCCATACGGGTTCGCCCGCCCACGTCTTTCTGTGCGTGACTTTCCCGTGTCCGGGGAAAAGGGCACAATGGTGGTTGAGTGGAGACCGGGGTAAGTTTGGACAATTCGGGGCTCCCCGGACGAGGCAGAACACCGCATTGGCCGCCACCTCCCGTAGACCGGTGTCCTGGTAAGTACCGACGAGGATGATCCAGGCAGTCTCTTTTCTTTTACTTCTATCCTTTCTTAACTTTCTGCTCTCCTACTTTTCTTATAATTTTTGCACCTTCTTTGGCGGTATGGGCCAACTTTGTGCGGCGATAAATATTCCAATCTATAACCCTGCTTGGGTAGCGCACCTGCACAAGTGGTAACGTATACAGTTTCATTAAAGCCCTTTTTGTTATGGTCTGTCGACTGTTCCCTCAAATGGGCTCGATGGTGTGCGGCACACCGCAGGAGCCGAATTTACTTTTCTAATTTATATGGGTACCAAAGCTAAATACTTCCATGATCGGAGCCCGGAAAGGGGTCCGATCGAAGACACAGCGAAAACAAACGCAACCCTAAGAGCTACTCCCTTTCCCTATCTCCTAATAATCCACATTGAAAATGAGAATCAACCACTTACGAAACTTCCCTATTTTTACTTAGAATAACCTTAGTTTTATCGGAATATGATTCAAAAGCAAATAAACGTTCAGCTGACGACCTTCTTCTCGAAGTCACCACCGCAGCGCAGAGCACAGCACTTCTGGAAGTCAACCAAGAAAGGGACTACAAAATATCCGTGACTCCACACCGCTCACTGAACAGCACAAAGGGCGCCATCTCCGAATATCATCTTTTTGGAATTTCCACTAACGAGACCCTTGAAGGACAAATTTCAAGGGATCGCTGCACTACGACGTATCATCCTCCGTCGCGATGGTGAGGCCCGACACAAAACAGCCTGTCTTAACCTACAACCGACAGCGCTTCCCGTAACAGTCAAAGGCTTGTACCGAAACTGCAAGGTCCGTCCGTTGATCCCCAATCCAAGGCGTTGTTTCCGCTGCCAAAGCTTTGGACATGTGTACCTCACTTGCAGGGGAAAAGCCATTTATCCTAAATGTGCAAGCACCGACCACCCTACCAACAACTGCGGTAGTAACATGTTTGAACTGTCGGGGAGCACACCAATCATATTCCCGTTCCTGCCCCCTATGTAAGCAGGAGAAGGATTTTTTTTTCTGAAGGCCAAAGAAAACATCTCGTATCCGGAAGCTAGAAAGCGATAATCTTTCCTATCTAAAGGTTCATTCGCTGATGTCGCGTGAAGGGGACTTGCGTGGTCAGCGGTGTCAACTGGAACAGAGGCGTCAACAGACGACCTGTGCTTCCCCTCCCAGCCCCCGCCCCCTCATCTAAAGTGGGACAAGCCGCCCCGCCCACAAAGTGAGATATTGATCCTGGTTCTTTAGGATTCATCCAAGCGCAGGGGTGTGCAACCCCTGCCCCTCCCAAAAATGCAGCCTCCTCGAGGCCGGGGATTACCTCTTCGCATCTTTGGCTGCCTTGGAATCCTGGTCAGCCGTCGGAAGCGCAGGCGTCTAAGGGCTAGCCTGTGGCGGCACCGGCTGAACCAATGGACGAGTGTGGGCTTAGGTCTGATGAGTACAGGTCTCAGTTGGGTACGGATTCTTTATCTCCGGTCTGTGTGGGTAACAATAGTAGGCCAAAGGACACTTAAAATGCACCGCAGATGAAAATTGATTTTAAGACGTATTCCTTCAATAGAACTGTCGTGGGTTGCTTCGTAACTATGACGATGTATGCTCACTGTTAGACCTTCATCAACCATTAGCCTTTTGTCTCCAAGAAACACATTTAAACGTCAGTCATTCTAACATCCTGAGGCATTTTCAGGTTTTTCGTAGGGATTCTTTTTTTATCCCATACTTTAGGTGGTGTAGCTTAGTTGTTCAATGGTCTACTTCATTTGTTGAGTTTCCTTTAAATACAACATTAAACACCGTGGCAGTTCCTGTCCTCTCTGACCAATTGAAAACCGCCTGTTCTCTCCACGTTCCTCCGAGCTACCCTCTATCTCACGAAAAGCTTGAATGCCTTCATGACCAAAGTCCCCAATCAGCCCTAATCCTTGGCGATGTCAATGACCATAACGCTACTTGAGGTAGTGAAAGACGAGACAAGCGTGACTCAATGATAGAACGGTTTTTGTCCTTCATAGCTTTATGCTTGCTGAACAAAATGAAGCCAACATGTTCTAGTTCCTCAAGTCGATCCTTTAAGTCCATCGATCTCTCCCTTAGCGACCCAAGATTATTTCCTCTCCTCTCTTGGGCTGTCGATTCCAATCCCTAAAGGAGCGATTATTTTCCGATAAGTTTAAATCAAGTAAATCTACCTGCCACACTGCCCACAGCAACTCCCTGGCTGAAGTACGAGGATGCAAACTGCCCTATTTTCAGGCAGGTGACCCAGCTTACTTGCACATGATTTAACAGATTGTATGTTGACGAAGTTACCAATCAGCTTAGCAGTCACGTACTTCATGCTCCTATGTTATCTATCCCAATGACGTCACCTCATCTTAACGGTCGTTCTAAACTATGGAATACCGACTCTGAAGAATCAAGAAAAGTGCGGAACAGATTATGGGGCAATTTTTCGCACTATCCGACAGTGGCCAACTTAATCAGTTTCAAAATAATGAAGGCTTGTGCAATTCGTTCCCGCGCAAAGAGCCAGAGTTTTCAAGGATGTGCTTCTTCTATTAGCCGTGCTGCCATCAGCAAATAAATAGGAAAAAAATCATAAAGTCAATGGGTACTAGCGCACGTTTTTAGTAGCGCTTTTTTCTGAAGATGGACTGTGTCCCGAGAGCCTCTAACAGCAGGCAAATCTCCTCGAGGAACACTTTCAGCGCGTATCGAGCTCCCCGAATTCTTCAGCAGCTTTCTTGAAACACAAGGCTCAAGCTGAGGGGCAATCTATTCGAACATCCGGCGCTAGCCGGGAAGCTTGCGAAAATCTCCTTACTCTGAATGAGCTGAAACGGGTGCTACACGAAGTAAAGCCTACGGCTGCTGGACCAGACGTAATTTATTATCATATGCTTACCCACCTTCACCCCTGTACGCTCGATTTAGTCCTGTAACTGTTGAATCGCATTTGGCAGGAAAGCACATTCCTTTCATCATGCAGAGTGGCAACCACTATTCCGTTGCTAAAAGCAGAAGATGCATCATGTGTATACAGCTACCGCCAGATTACGCTAACAATTTCTTTCAGTAAAACTTTAGAAAGGATTGTCACCAAGAGACATGTTTTGTTGTGAAAAACAACTTTCTTTATAAATACGAATGGGGTTTCCGGCCGTCTTGATATACATTAGACCACCTGATTCGTTTAGAAATTACTATTGGCGAGGCCTTTGTACATAGGCAGTACTGCTTGTCTGTCTTTTTCGATTTGGTGGATGCTTACGACAATGCATGGCGGCATAGTTTCCTTCCGAATTTGAATAGCTTTGCAATTCGTGGCAGGATAATAGCATTCCTTCAGAGCTCTCTGGCGACGCATACCTTCCATGTGAGTTTGGGCACAGCCTACTCTCAAGGGTTCTGCCAGAAAAAGAGAGTCCCTCAGGGAGGCATCTTGGGTGTCACATTTTTATAGTAAAAATGAACTCTATATCTTGGCTCATCCCATCGTCTGCTCACTATTCCCTTTATCTTGATGACCTCCGAAGACCTGTCTCCTCTTGCTACCCGTCCTTGTATGAACGTAGGATTCAACTAAAGGTAAACAATTTACTAACGTGGGCGGATCAAAATGGGTTCAAATTTTTCCCCCCAAAAAAACTGTACGTGTTTGCGTCTCTCACCTACGGTGAGGGGACCCTTAGCGGGTACCTCAGTCACCAAGCACTCAACCCGAACCCCAACAAAAAAAGAACACAAATTCCTAGGGAGTATTTTCGACCACCCATTTTATTTTCTTTCTCATATAAGGATATAAAAGAAAAATGCCAAAAAGCACTAAACACTCTTAAAGTGCTTTCTCGCACATCTTGGGGCTCTGACCAACTCTGCCTTCTACGAATCAATAGATTAGTGATTAGCTCGCTTTTAGATTATGACAGTATTATGTATAAATCGGCGAGGCCTTCAACTCTAAATTTTTTTTATCCTGTCCATCACCAAGGGCTGCGTCACTCGAATGGTGCCATCCGCGAATGGCTGTATGCAGGATCAAATGAGTGGTCGCTGGAGGGACGAAGGTCTGCGTTAGGATTCGTGTATTTACTCACGATTCGTTAAGTTTCCCTAAAACCTTGCCAAGATGCTGTAGCAGAAACTAGATAGAAACGCACCTTTGTAAACAAGCCCACTGTTGTACCTCTGTTCAGCATGAGAAACGCGTGCACTTTAAATTCTATTTGACTGACTAGTCCAATGCCCGTAACCCCTATCTTACAAACTGTAGCCCCATGGGATTGCAACCTCATTTTCTGTGACTGCTCACTAACCAAATACAATAAGAAACACACTTCTCCAGAGTGCATGAGACAATACGTTTTTTGAACTTTACAGTATATATTTTGTGGACTGCTCATTCTACACGGATTACACGAATAAAGGTACAGTTGTTGAATGTGACATGGCTGGACCCTCTGTTTGATTTACCCAGAACACTCCACCCGCAACCATCATTCTAACGGCATAACTATGCGGTCAACGTCTTGCCATTGACCATATTGAGAAAACAAGCGGCGTGCACTCTGTTGTCTCCAATGACTAACTTAGTTCTCTGCAAGCACTCACATCACCAAAAACTTGTAAAATCCCGATAATCACAGAGTTGGAGAACAAAATTAACCTTGCTTCCAGAAAACAAAATCGACATAGTTGTGTTGGGATCCCAGCCACGTCAGAATACCTGGAAATAAAAAAAGAATATCCCGCAGCCCGTTCTGCTGGTGAGAGAGAAGTGCACTTGCATAATATCCCAAATAAGGATTAGCATAGACATGTAAAACCTCGTGTCACCCAAAACTGTCACCGTCAGTGCGATGAGAATATAAATATCACGCTCCATACAGTAAAGTCATTGCTCAGTGAGTGGGAGAGTGCACGGCACAGTTAACGTATTTATGAGGTTGTATTGTGCCGACTGAGGATAGAAAATACGCACCTCACTCACGGCCATCTTCTGTGCAAGGAAGAGGCTTCCGACTCTGTGCACTGAAATAAACCATTGACTGTTCAAGACGTATTGCTTGAATGTTAGGCGTCTGGCTCTACGCGACGTAAATATTTTCTCAAATATATAAGGAGCATAAACAGTTACACTTTACAATCCTACTCGTTTTAAAGATATTGGTCTTTTTCACGGATTATGATTTTATATTTCCACTCCATGCCCTATTTACAAATTGTGCACAAAGTTGTAATCTATCGCAAGCTACTACAGTTATTTTCCTCTCTGAGAACTTTTCTGCAATAATCTGTCTATGGCGCATCATCGCCCTAGATGCTTTTGCGCCATAAAGCCTCAATCAATCTATCAATCGAACAAACACAATAAGCAAGAAACGTGAGTTGCCCGTGGCGTTGGAAGAGGGATGGGTAGAGACAGACATTTTTTCTTAATGGGGGCGCTGTCCACAGAACTTTTTCCCCTCCCTCCTCTTCACCGCCACGTTCCGTCTCTCCTTCCTCTCCCAAATACTTCCGATGTGTAATAAGGTCGATAGTTAAGCTAGTTGGCAGTCGTTGTACATGATTAGGGGAAACAGATCTACAAGAAAAGGACAAAGAGAAGAAACATACACCACCGGACAGGCGCTGACTGCTCCCATGCTATCATGGGAGCTGTGCGCCGGGTGCACGTGTGAGAGATTTTGTGTTTTGTCTTCGTTTTCTTCCAGTAAATCATATAGTTATCAGTCAACGCCTGTCCAGTCGTGTATGTTTCTTTTTTTCCTTGTCTGATATCGCTGTTTCCTCTAATCATGTACTCAAATTGTTGCTAATTTTCTTTGTGATGTAGTTAAGCATATGATATAGATTATTTCGTGATAATAAATTACACTAAACTGGTGCTAGTCGATAGTACATGTATGTGCCTACAGGTGATTATATAATAAAAAATCTCTATATATATATAAAGACAGGGTGTTTTTTTAACTAACGCATTTGTTTAAAAAAACATGAAAGTTGCTCTTGTGCGTTTTGTGCAGGTGAGTTATACGGCCAGGGGGACAGAGTATGGGGGGCTAATCGCAACGATCAGTCGGCTAATTAATTAAAATTCGTTGATTAACTTTTAATTAACGAAAAAAGACATATGACCTACTAAAAAAACTATATGAACCCATATGGCAAACCATATGGAACAGTATGGATTTATATGGTTCCATATGGCAAACCATATGGTATGGTATCGATTTATACGGTTCCATATGGCTGAACCATACCGAGCCATACCATACACATATGGTTCGATATAGTTGGATATGGCTGAACCATACGGAGCCATACCATACACATATGGTTCGATATAGTTGGATATGGCTGAACCATACGGAGCCATACCATAAACATATGGTTCCGTATAGTTGGATATGGCTGAACCATACCGAGCCATACCATACACATGTGGTTCCCTATGGTTGTATAGGCTGGCCCATACAAAACTATATTCATTCATATGGTCGCACCAGTACCATATATTGAATTCCACCTGATTGCCGCGCGCGTCGCCGACCAAGCGCGCTCGTGGCCGAATGGTTATCGTCTTTAAATCCTACGCAAGGGGCTCGAGGTTTGATGCCTGGGAGCGGACGCGCCGTTTTGTTATTTCTGTAAAATTTGATTTCTGGTAAATTCGAGAACCCTGTTGTTTATTTGAGGTTAGAATGTTTTATGGGCCGAACCTCCGACGCTGATTTTTCCAGGAGCCCACTCGTGTACATAAGGAGCTCCGTGTTGCGAGCCGGGGTCAGTCTCGCCCAGGGTCGTACACAGAATATTTCTTGGGGGGGGGGGGTTTCTGGAACACGGTGGCCATCTTGAATGGCCGTTTTTTGTATTTACTTTTTTTTAAAAACAGAAGCATGTGATCTGCCTATAATTAACAACAGCGAGCAACGAAATGTTTCACATGCACCATCACAGCGGGAGTGAATTGTTTCAAAGCTTACTTTCAGCTTACAGCCAAAATTTATTTATTTGCCCAAACTCCGCCCCAGTAAACATGACGGGTGAGAGGGAACCGGGTGTAAGAAAATAAGAAAAATATATACAGCCATATACTTCACCCAGCTCCCTAACGGCAGCCCCGCGCATCCTCCGCAGGGTCCGGTGACGCTCGGAACCCCGCGACTATAGACACAGCTCGGAACGAACCTTCGTCATTCTCTTTCCATCCTCTTTTCACCGCGCGAAACACACCATACCCCGGCAGGCCCCCCAAAGCCCCTCAGGCGTCGCACGCTCGCGGTGTTCTGGGAAGTTGGACTAACGAACAGAGAACGATACGAGCTTCCCTCAAACGTACGTGTTTATTGCTCGAGCGAACATTTCCTCTGTGTCACCTTATAATGAACCGCAGAGGGCGCTACGAGCCATCCCAGCCCATCCAGCTCCGAGTGTCACCTTACCCTCTGTGGTGTGCTATGCGAAGCTCAAGGTCATGTGATTCTCTCTCAGCCCTCGATTGGCAAAGACGGTCTCTAGCATTCGCTACGGTCCACTGTGCAGTGGAACGGAGCCTGGTATGAGGATGGGGAAGCGAGGCTCCCGGGGATCTTCTGCCGAGGGGGATGGCACCCAGGCACTTGGATGAGAGGGGAAAACAGGAGGGCGCTATCGGAGTGGTTCCGAAAAGACCGGTCGTGGCCGGGTGCGTTGCGGTTTTCGGGGCGCGGCGAAGACGCGCTGGAATTCACGCGCTCTCTGGTTAGCAGTAATGCTGCGTTGTATATACAGGCACACGTGCACCCCTAACAGCATCGCTGAAACTCCAGGGGGTCCCCCACTGGTTCTCCCGATCCAGTGACTTTAGCGAAATCGAGGCCACCTCTGGCCTCTTTCGAAATGCGCACCATCACTCCTCCCTTCCCCAGCCGACAGTGAAAGGGGGGGGGGGGGGCTCGAATATATTTCGGGGGGGGGGGGGGGTTTGAACCCCGAAACCCTCCCCCTGGGTACGGCCCTGGTCTCGCCCCAGCGTTTGATTGGAAGTGGATATTCTGCTGGCAGCTGGCACACCGGGGAAAAGAAATGCCGGCCATTGTCCCTTATTCGGTCTCATATAGAACAAATTGTGAACACGACAATTTCAATCTGTAGAGTAGCGCAATGGTAAGGTGTTTGTCTCGCAATCAGGAGGGCGGTGGTTCGATCCCCAGGAAACGAAAGTTTTTTTGGGGGGCTTTTTTTTTCTTTTTTTTTTTTTTTTGTTGAGGCATTTGGCGATATTTACGACATTTCTTTTCTACGATTGACACTGAAAAAAAAAATAATATTGTGGACGAAACTTCGCTGAACTAAATGGTATGGGACTCCCTTTCTTGGGGTAAATGGAGGACAGTGGGGCTTGGGGGCCGCCGGCGGGCCGCCGCGAAGCGGCGTGTATGGGTGGGCCAATTGGGTTAATATTTTTCTAATGAGCAGCCTCAGACTGTCGCCGCGAAGCGGCGTGAACGCAGGCCGGGGGGGGGGGGGGGGGGCGGGGGGCGGGGTTAAAGGCTGAACTCCATGAGACGCGTGGAATCACCACAGTGGCTGCTATGTCGCGCGCAAAGCGAGCGTGCCGTCGGGCGGCGTTCGCCAGTTATTCGTCGCATAATTCGCTCCATGGAGTTCAGCCTTTACACGATCCCCAGTGATACACGCGCCGTCCGAAACTGCCGGCATTTTTTCCCCGGGCTGTTGTGCCAGCTGCCGGCAAAATAGTCCCACCCGCGTTCGATCCTGCGGTTTTGCCGTCATCGCCGCCTGCGACGCTAGCCTTTTTCTATTTTGTTTTGGGCACAAGTTCGCCCCATTAAACATTTAGTTTGCTTCAGTTTTCGTCGCCTCATCAATTGTCATTCGTGAAATTCTGGTGGAGGTCCAGGCTAACGCAGCCCATGAAGCGTACCCCTCCGAGGCTTTGCAGCGAAAGCCCAGTCCCCCACTCAAGAGTACCATCCGCAGAAACTACCAAGACCCGAGGAAGCCGCCGCACCCAAGGCATAGCCCCGGAATTCTGACTTTTGCCACCCAAGAACAAGCAGCCAACGAGGCCGACGATGTACAACCAGTCGTTGCAGACCTCGGTTGCCCCTGCCGTCGTATACGTGCCCATCGCACCGCGGACTCCAATGCCTTTCTACGGTGAGGTCCACGAGGACATCAAGGATTGGCTGCAACACTATGAAACTGTAGCCTGCCACGACGAATGAACGACTGAGCAGTGCCTCCACAACCTCTACTTCTTGCTTGAAGGCACTGTGAGGCACTGGTTTGATAACCACGAAGCCTCCTTCACTACATGGGTGTCCTGCCCCGCCGAATTGAAGCGGACGTTCATCAACCACCACCATCGGCAGCGAGCGGGGGACCTTCTCCAAAGAAGGGTGCAGGGCCCTAACGATAGCGTGACCAGCTTTGTTGAAGATGTCATGTGCCTAAGTACCCGAGCCGATCCAGAGGCAGCCGAGGGGAAGAAACTTCGCGTCCTTATGCATGGCGTGAAGGGTGAAATTTTCGGAGTCCTCGTCTGCAATCCCGACAGCCATCGACGGTCTTGTGACTGCAGCCAACAACATCGAGCGCGCGCTGTCATCCCGAGCAAGCCATTACCATCGACTTGCTGGCGTGACTGCTCCTCCAACCGTCACATCTTTCCGACTGGACCTAAACACTGCCGGTGTCGACGGACTTCGGGAAATTGTCTGCGACATCGTCCGGGAAGACCTTTGCAAGATGCTACCCGCTGCTGATCGCCCGTCCTCTCTCTCACTCACCGAAGTCGTGCGAAAGGAGGTTCACCAAGCCTTCCAGCCTCGAGGCTCCTGTCACCGTATCAGCACCGGAGGAGATCACTCAATTAGTTACGCCGCAGTGGTCCACCGAACATAGGGTGACCAGACGTCCCGTTTTGGCCGGGACAGTCCCGTTTCTGAGGTCCGCTTCTGTCGTCCCGTCTTTCTGTCCCAATAAAGAATCATGTCCCGTTTTCGCAGGAGTGCACAGTTTCAAAATTGGCACCAAGCGAGTTGAAGCAAACCGAAACTATGCCTACTCGTTACAAGTATATTTTACAAAAATAACCGTAGATACTTTAGAATATTTAAACTCAATTTTTAGTAGCCCCCCCCCCCCCCCCCTTCCCCACCCGGGGGCTGGGATGTCCCGTTTTCTACCTTGAGGAATATGGTCACCCTAACCGAACACCACCACCTCCGCGTCCATACATTGCAGCCCCCCAACGTGAAGCTCCCTCGCCATGCAGTATCCCCAATGCCAGGAAGATCGGGCGCACGTCCGCCGAGAACAAGCTTCGTCAAGAAAGACCGACCCGTGGCGAACAGCCGACCGACGCCCGCTCTGCTACCTCTGCAAGGAAGCCAACCACATCTATCGTGGATGCTCCTACTGCCGACTTGGGCTGCGTGGGTTCGACCTGAACGACCACGCCCGAGGTACAGCGAACGCCCTCACAACATTGAAGAGTACCTCCGACGTTAGCCATCCTCAGCACCGCCTCTCCGTTGTGAATCCGCTCACCATCACCAAGACGTTCAGCGTCTCCAGTGCCACGACCCCGCCGACAGAGCCTGTATTCCAGGGACTCCGGAACCGGGAGGGCAGGGGGGGCCAGATTCCTCCCAAGATTTCTCAGGTTGGGGCTGAGCCCCCCCCACTCCGACTTCGAAGAAACGCAAAGCTGTTTATTCACCTATTGTAATTCCTCCAGTCAGCGAGGCGGCAGAAGAGGCCGGATCAATGCCAGATAACCTTCTTCCGCTTTGCCCAACAAGGTGGACTGTCAGAATGAAGTCAATGAAAAGGTTCGCTGAAAACTGAGTTCAGGAGACACTGAACGAGCTGCTACAAGCAGAATATTCGATTGCAGACAACAGCAGGGCCATTTTGAAGGGTTATGAGAGGCTTCTGAAAATGTTTGAAACGCTGCTAGGAATAAACATTTTTATAGCTTTGTTCGGTCCATGCGAAGAACTTGCGAGGGTACTGCAACGTTCAACGTTTCGCGCCGCAGGTATCAAAGAGGCTACAGAGACTCTCTGCGAGGCAATGTCCCGTCTGCGGTCTGATGTCGCGTTTGAAGAGTTGTGGGACTGCGCGAGCTGAACTGCAATGCGGCTAGGTTTGAAGGACCCTCGCAGCGCAAGGCCGACAAAACCACCAAAAAGGCTCGAAATGAGCAACAAACCTTTTCCGCCAGTTGTACTCGATTGCAAGGCAGCGTTACGGAAGGAGTACTTTGCAGCTGTAGACTGCATTCTGAGTGAAACTCAACGGCGGTTTGAATAGCCTGGTATGAAGCAGCTAGTAAAACTAGAGAGCATTTTGATTAACGCTGCGGGGGAAGACAGTTCCCAACAGATGACCTGAAAGAGGCCCTAGGAGCTGCATGCGATTTTGATCTGGCCCGACTCTCTGCGCAGTTTTTACTTTTTCCGGCTCTTTTATGCAACCTTGAGTCCCTCACAATTGACGCCATATTGAGGACACTACAGGCAAAATCCGACGAAATTCGTGACCTCCTGGATCAAGTTGTAAAATATATGAAACTTCTTCATTCTGTGCCTGCATCTGTCGCTTCCGGGGAGCGCTCGTTTAGTGCCTTACGCCGAATTAAAATGTATCTACGCAGCCGCATGAGTCAGGGAAGGCTAACACGCCTCCTCATTTTGCACATTCAAAAAGGAAGAACGTCGAGCTCAACCTGGACGACATCACCAGGGAATTTGTCTCCAGGAACGCAGAGCGATTGGCGACCTTTGGTCTTCCTCGAGACGATCAACACACGTGGCTTTGGGGCCTACATATGAATCTGTTTCCTTCATCACGCTTTTGTGCACATTTTCAAAATATGCATTAAGATGTCATTGTATATATGTAATTATCTTGGCTTACTTGTTCATTTCATAGCGTGGATGTCTTTTTGGATGAACATTTCAAGAATAATAAACGTGATTCTCCGCAAACTCAATTTTGCAATGCTGTGTATCCTCGTAGGAATTTTGAAATTGCCTGAAGCACTATGCGTAAGCGTTTTGGCGATATTAGAGTTTTAGTGGATCGTACGTAAAAGCTTTGAGGGTCGAAAAGTGCATGCGCAAAACGCAATATCGCGTTCTACGCGTGTGCATTTCCGACCCGCAATTGTATTGCATACGAGCCACTAAAACTCCCTACTGTTGTTATAAAGCAGGAAGGAAAAGTGATTGCACATGCTAAGTAAGGAACTTCATGCAAATAATATTTGATTTTTTAATAAACAGTAAGTAAAAATAAAACAACAGAAATTCGGCTCCAGCCCTTGTCTCCTATAATAAAATATACAAAAACAAAATGCTTTACTTGAGCCCTCCCACTCAAAATCTACTTCTGGAGCCAGGAAAACTAACTGCGGCAATGCCTGGAGGTGGTGTTGCCGAAAACGACCGAAGTCAAGAGCCTCCAAGAACGCCGGAGCACATCCACTCTCCCGAAGCCACGTATCGCAATGACGCTCCTGCAACAGTGCGCAACAACCTAAACGTTGTTATCGAGGGCCACAACGCATCAGCACTCGTGGACACCGGAGCAGACTACTCAGTTTTGAGTGGGAGACTCTCTCACCGCCTTCAAAAAGTGACGATGCTGTGGGATGGGTCACAGGTACGAACCGCTCGAGGACACATCATGCCTGTCAGAAGGTGCACTGCTCGCGTCAAAATTCACGGCGAGTCGTGTCTTGTCAAATTCGTCGTTCTACAAGACTGTGCCAGAGACGTCATTCTCGGCATGGACCTTGTGTGAATACGGCGCAGTCATCGACCTTGGAGAGAACAGATTGACGTTGTGGACACCTGTTCCGCCTTCAGAAAAACCCCAAACAGCGTCAGCCGCCGTCCGAGTAGCTGCCGACCACGTGAACCTGCCGCCACAATCAAGTGTTGTTGTACCCGTCGTAACAGATTCAGCTACCTGCGGAGAAGTTGTTCTGGAAGGCGACATTCAATTGCTCCTGGGAAAAGGAATAGGCATCACAGGAGGAATAACTGAACTTCAGGATGGGCGCACAGGGCTCCTCATGATGAACTTCCGACAAGAAACGCAACACCCCACAAAAGATATCACTGTGGGCCATGTCGAGGAACTCCGGAACTCCGCCGAAATCGCCGCAAGAACTGAAGAGTCCTCGTCACCTCAGCAAGACAGTACGTCGCCTGCACAGCTCGACGTTGACCCGAGCTTCCGGATCCGAAACGACGGCAGTTGATTAACCTCCTCGCCGAATACCGGGATTGCTTTGCGACGTCGTCGAAGGTGAGCAAAACCACCGTTGAGAAGCACCGCATCGTTACCGAGGATGACGTGCTCCCTGTGCATCGATCACAATACTGAGTCTCCATAAAAGAAAGGGAGGTCATCCAGGAGCAAGTACAAGAAACGCTGAACGACGACATAATCCAGCAGTCCGGGGCCTCTCCAGTTGTACTGGTTAAGGACGGAACGCTTAGGTTCTGCGTGGACTATCGGCAGCTGAACGCAGTGGTGAAGAGATCTCTATCTACTTCCTTGCAATGACAAAACGCTAGACCGGGTGCGCCACTCGGTATTTTTCATCGATGGACTTGAAGAGCGGCTACTGGCAGATCGAAGTTGACAAACGGGACCGAGAGAAGATAGCCTTCGTCACGCCGGATGAACTGTACGAGTTCAAGGTAATGCCCTCCGGACTATGCATGGCACCAGCAACTTTCCAGCATGTCATGGACACCATACTGGCAGGACTGAAGTGGCAGAGCTGTCTCGTCGACCTTGACGACGTCGTAGTGTTTTCAAGCCACTTCGACGAGCACTTGCGACGACTCCGAGTTGTTCTCCAAGCCATGCAGTCCGCTGGACTCGCACTCAAGCCGTCAGAGTGTCGGTTTGCCTATGACGAGCTGATGTTCCTAGGCCACATGGTTAGTAACAAAGGCGTCTGCCCAGACCCCGAGAAAACTTGTGCCGTCGCGGGATTTCCAGCGCCGACAGACAAGAAGGCCGTGCGAAGGTTCCTTGGACTTTGTGCCTACTATCGACGCTTCGTTCGGGATTTCGCGAGGATTTCCGCACCGCTCACAAACCTTACGAAAGATGCCGAGAAGTTTGAATGGGTCGAGGAGCAGCAGCAGGCATTCGACGAGCTGAAGCAAATACTCCAGACTTCTCCTGTTCTTGGACACTTTGATCAGGATGCAGAAACCGAGATTCACACAGAAGCTGGTAATGCAGGACTTGGAGCGGTACTGGTTTAAGTGCAAGAAGGCACCGAGCGAGTCATCACCTACGCAAGTCGGACACTGCCCAAGGCGGAGAGAAATTACTCAATTGAAAAAGAATGTCTTGCGGTCTGGGAAAATCGGCATAGAAGGTTCGGTGCGTAGAACATTCTAACCTCGAATAAGCAACAGGGTTCTCGAATTTGCCAGAACTCAACATTTACAGATATAACGAAAAGGCGCGTCCACTCCCAGGCATTGAACCTCGAGCCCTTTGCGTAGGAGCCAAAGACGATAACCATTCGGCCACGAGCGCGTTTGGTCGACGAGGTGATCAATCGACAAGGTGACCGCCATAAACCGAATCCTGCATCCACGTTTTACGTACCGCTAGAACTGTCGTGGGATGAGTCTCGAGAGTGAGTAAAGGTGCAGCAGCTTATTCGGGACCAAGTGCCCATTTTGAGAACCACACCGAGAGTTGAAGCAACACAGAAGGCTCGCGTCTCGCAGCGTCACCTGTAGAATGACCATTCGGAGAGTCGGGACACTGTGAAAGTAAGAGCATTCACATCGAAGAGCTCACCACTGAAGGGGGGCTACTGAGTTTTTAAGAGCCACTGATCGTAGTAATCGCATTCCAAAGACGCCGCGTTGTCGTAGATTGTCTTTCACCAGCTAGGTCATGTAGGGCTGAGGCCAGGGCTGGGGGATCCGACGCCGGAAACGTGCAGGAACCAACGAAACGACGTGAGGCTCGCGGACGCGGTTTGTGGGTGCCGACGACGTCCGAGCCACGATCCGAGCAGCCCTAGTTGCAGCCTTGCTTCCGAGAAGACTGGATATTCTTTCCGGCGGGCACACAATACTTAGACAGCATGCTTGCGGCTGATGCGGATCGCAGGAGGTGGATAACAGGAGAACCAATGCACAGAGTGGCACAGAGAACGATTGTCGCTGCCATGTTGAAATAAAACAAAGCTGAGACAGGTCAAGCTTCAGTTTAGTAGACAATTAACTCCAACATACTTTATTACAAATAATTATATAAATGTTAAAACAGTTTTTTATTTATGTTTAAAAGTTATAATGTAAGTCGACTAAAGCAGGAACATTTACGTTGCGTCAAATTAGTTTCGTCGTAACACCTGTCGTCGGAACCAGCGAACGTCGCCGCATCGCCATCGCCATCGTAACCAAAATCAAAAACAAAGCAAGCTGCAAACTCTCGGGCCACTGTGTTTTGGGCGGTTTCAGGTCTTTAGGCTTTCGAAAAAAACATCGAAGAACGTTCTTGGGAATACAAAAAGTGTCCCGGGTGCCGCCGTGCCCATGGAACCAGCTGTGGGTTTGAGTCTACTTGGTGAGTACTCGCCCATTCGTTTTACTCTTCCAGCCCTTTCTTTTCGGAGCGTTTATGGCGTGTTCTTGCGTGTGCAGGCAGAGTGAACGTGAACTTGTGCGGTTCCTTGTCGCACACGTTCTTTGTGCATTAGATGACCCTCAAGCTTTTGCCAAGGAAGTACCGGAACCGACCTGTCACTGAGCGAGCAGTCAGATGGCGGGAACGGACCCAGAAGCAAATGTCCCACCGGGGGCGTGGGGCGCCGAGCGAGGCACTTGGTGAGTGTATCAGGGAGCTTTATCTCGTAGATCGGTGTTCAGGGCTTGAGTTCTGCCAATCGGGTGGCGGCTTGGTACCACCTAGCTAGGCGGTGTGTTTTGCGGAACCCATGACTGCTAAAGGTACCATTTAGCGTCCTAGCGCTCGTATTTGCACCCCGTTTGTTTCCACTGTGGGAGGTCGGATTCAAGTTTGATTTTCGTCCTCAGAAACTGCTCGAAATATTGCGTGACGTGCGCCTTTGGAAGTAGCGTCTGTATTGGTGACGTTGCTTGCGAAGAGTATAAGGAGTTCTTTTTCGACTGTGGCACGGACTTTTTATACAAAGTGCTGTATATGTAGCGCTTATTTACTAACCCTCTGGCAATACTTTATTGTGAATGTCGGGAAAAAAAAAAAACGCGCATTGAGTAGTGTCAAAGAAAACAGAAAAAAAGGTGTTCCAAACAACTTTCTTGCAGAGACCATGAACTGATTTTCAAACTACTTCCTCCTCAGCTTTCCTCCTCAGTTCATAAGCAAAGTGAGAAATCATGTGGTCTTATTTCACTGGAACCCAAAGTTTTCCCAGCAGTCTGAGAGTCGGCAACAAAGCCTTTGATAAAATTCACGCTTTACATTTTTGCAAGCGCCAACAGCCATAAAGTATAAATTGCATGTAAGCGATTGAGCGAGCGACGAGACAAGCGATGGCAACCTTTTCGCTATCACTCAGTCAGTCTCGTGACAAGGTAAATCGCTTGAAAGCGACGGGAGCAAGCGATCAAGTCAATGAGCGACATTTCCTAGAAATCCAAAAACCGAGCGACAGTGAGAAGTCTTAGTTGCTCGTCGCTGTTGCTCGTCTCGTGGCTCGCTAAACCGCTTACATGCGGTTCAGCCTTTATTGTGTGAATGCGAGAGACCTGGCCACGAGTGAGTGCTGTGTTGCCATTCATTTCATTTCATTTATTTTCACCCTAAGGGCCCGGTTAGGGAATTGCATAAAGGGGGGGGGGGGATATATACGTGTTATACAAATGAAGACGAACAAGAAAAGGAAGCTCATTAATCATACATAGTGGCAATAAAATACTTATAACAAGAAAAATGAATCCGTAAGCTTGCTAGAATTACTTCTGGGTCTACGATGGTGGATGGTAGGCTGTTCCAGTCGGAGATGGCTTGAGGAAGGAAAGACTAATTGAATGCGTTTGTGGAACTGGAAATACGAGATGATGAGACGAGATGATGTTCTGTCCGGAGGTGATAACAAAGAGTTCTTGAGGTCGGGGCAATGGTAGTCGACTTTATGAAGAAGGCAGAGGCGAGAGTTTTCTGCGGAGCTGCAAAGAATTCACTTCCAAGTGCCTCTCATTTCAGGGCTATACTGTCATTTGCTTCCAAGTGCTGCACGGGCCTCGTGCGCTGGCACTTACATGCCAGTTCCAAAACTAACTCAAACACATCAAGGGGGTTTAGGCGGGTTAGCCATCCTACAAAATGGTGCTGCTCAGTTATTTTATATCAAGTTCAAAATGAACGGCCCTCTTCATTGATGGCTGATTCATACGACGGACTGATCCACAGAAAGGAGCACACTCACAAACAACAGGTAGGACGTACCAAACATGTTTGCGGCCCCACACTGCTGTGAAACTCTAACATTGTGCGATCACACTGTGGCACGGTTGTCTAAGATCGAATTCAACATTCGCTACTTCAAAAAAGAACTCTGCGCAGCTGTTACGCGCAGAGGGAGACATAACACCATGATAGGCTTAGTGCGAAGCAGCATTAGCTTTACTAAATGAAGTCATGACAAAGACACACGCATAGTCCTGCTCGAGGAGGCTTTGGCGTAGATGCGACGAAGTCCTGGGCTCGCCATGGGGCATTTGGAGACGCCTTCACTCACTCCGTGCTCGCGCCTTCAGTACACCACAGCCACAAGAAAGTAGGGGTGCTGCGAACTTCTGTCGATCCGGATTTTTAGGTCGAACATTTGGGGTTCGACTGGGTCAAACCGGTTCGACGAACCTTCGAAACCTTTAACCAGACTCGACTGGTTCGACTTTGTGGACAGCGTGGCCAGATCTTGATACAAACATGTCTAGGTCTGCAGAATTTTTTTTCATGCAAAGGGTTATTTTAATTTTATGAACAGTTGCAAATAAAAGAAACTAATTCTAACTACTGAAGAAGTTAATAACTTACTTTTTTGTACTGTATTAACTGGAATAAACAATCGGTGCTGCCCTTAATTCATCCCTTAGCCATCACCATCCAATCCGAAGCCAACTGGCCAGCATGTCGCGCATGCGCATAGCAGTCGAACCTGAGTCGAACCTTTTTCTAACTTTTCGCAAGAAGTTCGAAAAAGTCGAACCTGGTCGAACTCGAACCTCGGCCGGTTCGCGACACCCCTACAAGAAAGGTGTTGCTGGCTGAACGGTTGATTGGAGATGCAAAGTGACTGCGTCGTGCTAGACACGTTTTGACAGAAGCTTCTCGACACAGATGAATACCAGAATCTGCATCGTGTCAGCCCGGCAAAGTTCCTCATACCAACTTTTTTGGTATGAGAAATGGAATGAAAAAATGTTTTGTTGCCATAGTTGGGGTCATTTTTCTTTAAAAGTCTTACTTCCAACTTTCAGAAAGGCACAAGCATTGGAGACCAGCTGCCTTCACAATCATGCCCCCCTCCCCCCCCCCCTTTCCTGGTAGTTGCTGTCGGTGAGCAACCTGATAGCCTTGGGCTTTTCTACCTTTCTAATAGAAATGAATGGTTCTTCTACATGTGCAAAAGTGAAAAGTATGCTACTGCCATGTTTGTCAGTTTCGTAACCCTTTATTCCCTCAGACCGAAAATTTGTCTTCAGCTTGGTTCAGATGCACAATATATTCATGGAATGTTGTGTCCAGAAATTTCTATTGTGCGTTGTGTGTATGTTGGGGGGGGGGGGGGGGTTACTTCGCTGGTTCATTTGGTAGGCAGGACGTGAGAAAGAGGAGCGTAAATAAAATACAACTGTACGTTTTATTACGAAAACCTTTTAATACGGGACTGATGAAAAAATGAGAATATGAAACAATATGACGTCCTGTCTTCCTCTTTCTTGTTACTGTCTGTAACCTAGTCTTGTAATTTAGAATCGTATACTACTACATAAGATTCAATGACGTGGAAGGTACTGGAGCTCCTTAAACCCTTAAAGGACACATGCAAAGGAAAAAACATTTTTTTTTAAACAGCCTAGATGGAAAAAGATTGTTATAAAACAAATTTACAACGAAAAAAGAAAATTTTAGAGCTATATTTATAGCGCAAAACGAATTTGTAGTTGGCGCCCGTGAGAGCCGCCGCTGGTCACGTGTTAGACCTGTGCACCGCCGCGCTGCATCGCCGAAGCCGCAAAGTCACGCCGCCGCCGCATGCTGAGCATTGTGCGCCGCCGCTTCAATGCGTTTCTCCACGGCGTCGCCACCGTCGCCGTGCAAGTTCATGTGCTCTTGGGCACCGCCGCCGTCATCTTTCCGGTGCACAGGTTTATCACGTCTGTTTGCGCTTTTTCAGGAGCTTCCTTTGAACTCTAAAAGTAACTTATTAATCTTTGTTTTTTGTTGCACTTCAAACAAAGATGCATAAGTAACTTTTCGAGACCATAGGAAGCTTCCGAAAGAGCGCAAGTACCATGTGACAAATAGCGGCCAGTCGCGTGATAAATATGGGCCACTTTTCCGCGGCGCCCATGGGCGCCAACTACAAATTTGTTTAGTGCCGTAAATATAGCTCTAAAAATTGTTCTTTTTCGTTGTAAATTCGTTTTACGACTTCCTTTTCCTAACCCGGCTGTTTAAAAAAAAAACTTTGTTTCCTTTGCATGTGTCCTTTAAGCGTTTTAAACAAGCCTAGCTCGTCCACCTAGAGCCGTCCCCTAAGCGTTTAGGAGGAGTGTAGCACGTCCGCGCACCCTACTTCACCCCTTGGCTGTTTTGGACGTCCCAGGCCCGTTCCGAGCTTGGTTTGCGGTGCAGCTGAGAGATGGCAGCACACATTTTTTTATTGTACACGTTTTTAAGGATGGCGACCGATTGTGGAGGCACGTGTGGCCCAGCCGCACAGGCAATAAAAGGAAAAAAAAATTTAGGATAAAAAACTGAAGACCAAAAACCGGTTAAGGGGTTAAGGTGAACAATGTGCGACATCATTATGCAGAGTCCTTGTTTCTTCGAAAATATTTAATTGGATACGAAACACACTTTCATGACGTGCAGGCAACGTCAACAGAAATGTTTAGTGAGTGCAGACTCCGCAGTCCACTTATGGCTGATTTATACGATGTGCTAATCCGCAGATGGGTTTATCACGTGACAAGACGTCCACGGAACGTTAGTCCCCCAAGCGCATCCACACAAAGGAGACGAGCAGGTGACAGCGAGGACAGACTGAAGCTATTCGCAGCCCTGCAATTTTGCGAAACGCCAACATCGCAGTGTGGCACTGTTTTCCAAGAGCAGAAGTGATGTTTGCGACTAGGATCACGGTGCTATCATGAAAAGGAATCATTGTGTGCCGCTGTTACATACCAAGTGAGCCAAAACATAGTGACAGGCTTAGCGCGAAATGTCACTTACTTTACTAACGACATGACACAAGTATGATCCTGCTTCAGGAGGCTTCAGCGTTAAAGCGATGAAGTCCTAGGGTCGCGGAGAGGCATATGGAAATGCCTTTACGCACTGCTCGCTTGTGCACCACTCTTCAGCACACTACAGCCATAAGAAAGGTCTTCCTGGATGGAAAACTGGGTGGATGTGCAGGAAAGATTGCAGCTTGCTAGTCGAGTTTTGACAAGCTTCTTGACCCCAGCCCGGAGGAGTACCAGAACCTGCGGTGTGTCAGCCGAGCAAAGTTCTTGCAGCTTGTTTCACGCATGGAGATTAAGAGTGGCGCGACAAAATGAAACAGCAAACGGACAAAACAGTGATCCACTATCTTTGTTTGGCTGATTTGAAAACAAAAATATTGGTGAGCTGTTGCTACTCTACCGCAAAAACGCTTTTCCAGTTACTCACTTGCCAAAAATCTGCGATTGAAAAGGCACTCTGCCCTTACAGTCTGGGTGTCCGCGGACGAGGGACAAATCGCAGGAATAGCCTACGTGATGGTAACTTGACTAACGGTGCACGGTTGAAAATTGCGATTCGATCTATCGTGTGAATCTGCCATTATTTGGCAATTATCCTAATATGATCAGTTGATCCTAATTGAGAAAGAACAATTGTTCTCTGAAACAATGTAATGAAAGGAAGTTTTTTTATAAATAATGCCTGCTCATTTGACAATGGAAAAGGCTTGGTGGAACAGAGACTTTCCGTAGATCAGATATTGTGGATTGCAGACGTATGCTTAATTGAGAGAAGAGTAAAAGTACAGGCAAGGCTGGTGAATTGCAGACATAACTAAACCTGAGACACCGGAAGAAGGACACGAAAGAGAGAACGACAAACACAACACGTCTCAAACACAGCTGAATTTTTTTTTTTACTTGTTAGTCGGTGGGTTGACTTTGGCAAGTGTGGGAGCATCAAGGGCAGTTCTTTTGTTCGTCCTTGTTGACAATCTGGGGGTGTGACTTGGTGTGAGGGTTCTTGGCGTTGACTGCGGTGCACCCCTATAAAATGGTGTGGTTTTAGAATAAACCTGCAGCTGTGTTCGAGACATTATGTGTGTCGTCCTCTTTTTCGTGTCCTTTTTTTTTCTTCTTCCGGTGTCTCAGGTTTAGTTTGGTATGCTTAATCCATGCTCAAAGTGAAGACATGAGCTTGTGCTGGCATTGCCAACCTTGTGTGTATGATCTATGAAAAGTGCTTAATGACTGTGGTTAAGGGAGAGGAGTTTCTGCTTTCAAGAACAGCATGGGGTGAATGGAAAAGTGTCCTCACGAACAATGAATTCTCCGGGTTACCCACTCAGTCTAACGGAAGGACGTAGGATAAGCACTTCGAAATCTTTAGGATTTGCCAAGGGATGAAATAAATTAAATGCACAGAAAAGTAGGGGGAGGAGAATGGCACGAAGATTTTGGGGCTTGTGTTCTTACACTTGAATTTTTTGTGCAGGAAGCATTACTGAAACAGCACTTCAGTCCCGGGGGCAATAAGTCATTGCTAGTCAATACCTGATTCCACAGATGCATATCAGGCAAACACCTCTTAAAGGGCCCCTGAAAAAAAAAAGTTTTTTGAACAGTCTGGTCGGGACACGCATGTCAACAAATAAATTTTATGCAAAAAAAAATAATTTTTTAGAGCAATATTGACAGCGAGAGATTTATTTGAAATTTTGTGCGCAAAGTCTATGACGTCACGGAATGGTCATTCGCTCTCGCCACCTCAACACGAAGGCGAAGCTGATCCACCTCTCCTCCACTCGCCCGAAATGCCGAAAGGAAACAAGTGGGAAGGAGGTGACTACCGACTAAATCGCGTCTCGCGCCGTCAGTATTGCTCTGAGCAATTTTTTTTTCGCGTAAAATTAATTTTTTGACACGCGTGTCCCAACCAGACTGTTTAAAAAAAACATTTTGTTTTTCTTTTCAGGGGCCCTTTATTGAAACAACTTTGCTCTCATTGTTCTAATTTAACACTATTGTGGGAAATCACTCTCAGGAAGCATGAACTGCAAAATTTGCACGTGAAAAGGATTGGTCATTTTTAACAAGATGTTTTGTCTCTTCCAGTTATACCAAAAAGTGCATAAGGGTGGACGTTACTTAACCATCGTTTCAATCCTGGGGACATTGAGTCATTGCTAACCAGGGCCAGTCGCTGCTAGCCAAAACAAGACTCCATAGATGCATATCAGGTTAGTACTTTTTTCTGGTATTTATTTTTATTTTAACGAGACAACCTTGAAATGCAGAACAGAAATTCTTTCAGAATAAACGTAATTTCTAATTTCCAGAGAATAGACCCTTTCCGAAATTGCGCTTGGCAACAATGAGCCGCTGCTTTGACGGCACTCGAAAGTGCGGCTGGCCACTATGATCGGGCAAGGCGCTGCCATTATGTGGTATGCGCCCGCGAAAGCGGGCACCACCGCCGCTGGTCTCGATTCGCTATCGTGGACCAGGAGCTTGGTTGACATTCCAAATTGGTACACTGCGGATAAAGTAAATGACAACTACGTCGCCCACAAGACGAGCGACCAAAACCGAAGGCGCAGTTCAAATTTGTGACTGAAAGTTACATGGAGGCACCTTCGCACGAAACGGCGACTTTCTTTTTGCGGCTTCGTTCTTACATCGGCGACTGAGTATAGGTTTTCGCATTTTTGTTGGCGACGCTGTCCACACTGGCGATAAGTCACTTTTCGCGTCTTCGTTCGCGATGCAGTTTACATCGACGATTGAGTTGCTTTTGTCACGCCATCGCTGCCGATGTTTGCACGATCCCGTCCTTTATCGCGTCTTCAGCTTCGGCGGCAGTGGCAGTTTTCGACGCGACATTCTTTTCTCTTAGGCCTTTCGACATCGTTGAAAGCAAATACTGTTAAATTTATCTTCGAGGTCTCGATATTTCGCCAATTTTACGAAGTTTGAATTTTGGGTATATTTGGCGGGCACAATATTTCGCGATTTGGAGGGGCACGCTTAGTATTCTTTACTGTAGGGTAATTTATTTGCGTGATTTATTTTTCGCGATATTTCTTAAGTCCCGAAATTCGCGAAAATTAAGTCCTCGCGAAAATTACGTCGTTTACACTGTACTTGGAACTTGTTGCCTCAAGAAGTGGTGACTACCAGCAACGTTCGAAAGGTAGCCAGCGTGACTGAACTGCTTCAGCCTAAAGCCTCGTATATTTCGTGTTATGATGTTTCCCTACTTGACGTTTTATAACGATTTCTCGGTTGCTTCGAAAAACAGATCACTCGGGAAGGGAAAAAACGGGACACATGGAAGAAGACAGTACCCGAATTTCAGAATAGCTCATACGGCATGCCCGAATCCTCGGGAAGAGCTATGTGCGTGTGCTCGTTGCTCTGATAGTTTTTTTTTTTTACTGCGCGTGCTGTCACAATGAATCCTCGTGCACGCGCGCATATCCTGACTTAATTCATTTTGAGCGTAGGGAGCACGCACTTAACAAATTGGGGTTCATATTGATGCATTGTTTTGTTGACAGCTGTATTTTTGCAGCAAAACAGTAACCCTCGTTTTGTTTGGGAGGTTATCCTTCGCGCCTTTCTGCTTGCACAATGCCGCACAGCAATAAAAACGCATCTGGAAAGGCGCTATGCGGGAACTACAGAGTACTGGCCTCTACGACCGTATACCTCATAATGGCGGCCGCGGCCCGGCCGGAGCAGCGCACGTGACCACTCCCGGCGAGTGCGCATAGTTTGGAATCGGCGCCGCTAGATGGCGCGGCATTGCTAAAAGGGTCTATTGAGCTAATCTCTCTGAAATCCCAAATCAAAAGCACAGATTGCTGTAGACACTGTTACCTATTTTTGCGAAACGTCTTGTAGTTTTGTTGGTTTGCTTTTCATAATGAACGATTCAACTCTGCTGGTGCAAGGGCATCGATAGATTTCTGGAACCATTCAACACAGACGAAGCACCTTATCTGGTGTATGGCTTGTTAATCTCAAAGTGTATATCCTATACCTTCTTGCAGGTGCTGGGCATGTTGAGTTTGCGATCCTTTACCCTTACTCCGAGTGCAGCAACTATACTCTGTTTCACGATAACTTGGCGAGCTGTGGAGGCTGCGGCCCCCCGACCCAGTAAGAGCGTCGGAGCAAGGCACGTGACAGCAACCCCATGGTTGAGGCCAGAGACCTCGTTACTGCCACAGCAAAAGCGCCGTTCGCGACAAGAAGTAGTTCTACGGTTCCTTTTCTGGCAGTTTGATACTTTAGACCCATGTTACGGATAAAAAAACAGGACGCGGGATGGCCAAAAAAACATGCTTTTCGTGTAAGGCTCGTCAAATTATGAGGCGCTGGAGAAATGCAGCCTTCTGCGTTAAGTCCTTATTTCGAACTCTTTTTGTTCGCCTTCCGCCCATTGAAAAGCATGCGGGAAGGGCCTTAGAACGCACCTGGTATCGCTGCGCCGCAGCGTTCTTCCGCAACATAAAGTTTGTCTGCGTTCCTCGCCGTCACCATGGCAACCAACGCCGAATGAATGTAAGCACGCACGGTACCGCCGCGTGAAGCCAGCAACAGCTGACGCCATTTTGCAAACTCCGTCTGCTAGCCAAAGCCGAACGCGGTATGTCAGATCAACCGCCCCCGCCGGTGCTCGATCGCCGTCGCCGATCGAGCACCCTTTGTCCATCTTGCGTCCTGTTTTTTTTTATCCGTAACATGGGTCTAAAGTATCAAACTGCCCCTTTTCTTTTAGGAGTGTTGCAGTCAGCCTCCTCTGACCGCAACACTACTCGACACTGCAGAAAGACAAAGACATATTACTTTTCAACGATACTTAATACAGACCAACACTTTTCCGAGAACAAGCAGAACATTTTGAACAATCTTTAAACGATCACGGCCGTGCAATCGACCGCTTGCGCTCAAAACATCGCCCTGGCATTAGAACCCGCCACAGATTCGAGGGTAAATTGAGCGTATGGTTTTCTCATGAACTGTTCCCGAAGAGCTCGCTACTCTAGCAAACAGCAGTGTTGAGGTGGTGGATGTAAAAATCTGAAGTTGGTTCGTTTCGCAGCAGAGGACTCTTGGCTAGCAGACGACAGCCGGTTCGCATTTGGCATAGTGACGCAAACGCTCCCGTGACGTAGTGTCACACGCCTCGCCCCGACGCTCTTATTGGGTTGTGGGGGCCGTAGCCTCCACAGTTCGCCAAGTTATTGTGAAATGGAGTAAAATAGAGTATAGCATACAGGAGTGCGGCACACCGAAGCAGTTGAAGAGCCGCATGAGCCCCTCCCTATTGCACTGTTATGACTAACTCGGCGTCTCGTGAGTTAGGGTGGCAGAAGCCAAAATTATTTCGAAGATAAATTAATTAAGTCCTGTGTGGAACGGCAGTGTTGAGTAAAGAAGATAGTGACGTTATAAGGTTCTTCAAATATTTGAATACTCCAGAAAGTTTTTAGAGACTCGCTTTGATCACAAATGCAGAAAATTACTTTGAACGATATATCTATTGACCAAGCATTCTGACAGATATATTTATTCGACCAAACATTCGCCATACTGTACTAGCACTATGGCGAATTGAGCATTGAAGTGAACTGTGCGAGCATGAGCTTATGGCTTTAAGAACGAAGGCACCTAGTGGCAGAAGCTTGTGCTTCCTGCTGACTTTAGGAAGAGAGAAGTAAAGGGACGTGTAGCTTTACATAACACATTGGCATTTCTGAAACTTGGTAGCTAGCTACTAAACGATCAGATTTTTTGTTTAGAGCCAATGTTGAGAAAGTGCTGGAGTACTCTAGCCAGAGATGTTATAGATGGGCAGGTACACGGTACTCACAACCTGTGAGATCAAATAGTGTGGTGATCTCTGCTACACTGAACTTTGGTTCGTGCTGTGTTTCGGCGTCATGCTTATAATTCTACCTTTGTTCCTTCTGACAGTGTAGGGGTTTGAACAATATGCTTTGGCCGATCTTTATGTGCTATTGTACCTGTAAATAGCATGCTAACTGGTTTCTCAGCATGTCTCAAATTACATGTTTAGGAGAATTATGAAATTCATCAACTAGCTTACCAGTTAAGACTCTCTTTTTCAATTGAAAATGAAGCATTTGGCAGTGTCCACACTAATGGGTGCAATGGAATTCATGTTACTGTGCTTGAAACAAATACCGTAAACAACTTATTTTTCTTGAGGACCTGATTTTCGCGAATCGCCTACAATTCGCAAAAAATAGGTCCCGCGAACAATTCCGGTAAAATGTAAACACATTGGAATCTATATCAAGATCTTACTGCGTCGCGAAACTTAGAATCCGCGAATTATTCCAAAACTTCAGCTTCGACCTTAATTGCGAAATATGGAGCCCACGAAAAATAAGTCTACAGTAAGCACCAATCAAGTTATTTCCTCATTAATTCCAGGATTTGAGTGTTTCTGGCCTACATTTGTCTAGTCTAAACTAAAATTTGTGCTTAATGGACTGCAGGAATGATTTACTTATCTAAAAGTTCCTGTTCATGAATAAAATATTTTTTAATTATACTATACTAAGATTATGTGGCTACACTTCCATTAAGTAGAATGATAGTGCAGCTTGTTCTTGGTACTCCAAATATTTTTGAACACGAGGCTTTAGAGATGAGAAGGTGGGTTTAATGCAATTTTCATAGAACTTGTTCAGGGTGCAGATTTTCTCAGTTGACATAGTGCTTATTTGAAGACCAAAAACCCTTTGCATTGGAAACTTGGGCAGAAAGTGAAAGGAGTATGCTCCAAGAAGGTGATGGAGAGGATGATACAAGGACACTTGGGGACGTCAGAATGCCAAGCTCTGATTCGAATGATCAGTGGACAGACCTAATTGCTAGCAGCCTTTGTCTCCCCTGCACATATCGAACGCGTTAGAACGTTAACAGGGTGTCTAGCGACCGGGAAAACCGGGTATTGTCATGGAAATTGTCAGGGAAAGCGAGCCCAGTCAGGGAAAATGAGCCGGAAACGCCATCGAGTGCCCCGAGCAAGGGCTTGAGGACTTCGGGGCAGAAAAATAGACGATGAATTCTGCCTAAAGCGGAGCACAGGCTCTGCTCACCCAACGTAATGTGCTACCCGATGCAAAGGGAACAGCCGACGAATCCAGTCCAAGCCTTGGATTGGACTGGATTGAGGGCGCGACACAAGGCTAGATCTAGTTAGTTACTAGATTTAGTAACAAATGGAAAAGCCACAGACCCCAATCTAATCCAAGCCTTATGCCGAAAGTACATCTGGTGGCCATGCTGCCATTCGGCTATTGACGTGTGTGGTTGAGCGTCGTGTTTTCATCGTGTTTCCGGAAGTGGGCTCTTCACTGAAAATGTCGGCGGCAAGAAAGTGCTTGTTTAATCTGGACTGGACGAACCCGAATATTTTGGAATATGCAAGTTGGATTAAGCCCGTGCAAAATGATCCCTACAGTGCTCAATGCCTTATGTTGTAATCATCTTATATATTTAACCGCCTCTACAGTGGTCAGGGAATTTCACCTGAAATTGTCAGGGAAAATCTGGAAAAGTCGGGGAATTTAAAAATAATATTTTGCTAGACACCCTGGTTAAATGCCTCGCGTCTGACCTTTGGCTTTCGCATTCGAACACGTTTGACGAATGCGGTGGAGACAAAGGCAGCTAGCTTTGCGTCTACCTACTAATCATTCCAATCGGAGATTGGTGTTCTGACTTCCCCGTGCGCTCTCGTATCCTCCTCTGCCTCAGTTTTCTGGCACATACTTTGATGCCTCAATCTTCAGTGCTAGAAAGAACTATTCTTACGAATGCTAGATGAATGCAATACAGCATGTGAGTTTATTTTTATGCTCTCATTATTTTATGAAATTGAAACAATTTGGGTTTGGGAGTTATTTTGCTGGCAGAACATTTTGCAATCGGGAGTTGTATGCTATGTATTTTCTGTCATGTGTGATGTATTGCCATAATAAATGTTTGTGATTGTTTTCAAAATGTGAAAGTTGCAGAAGTTAGATGATTTTAAATATTAAGTCAGTCATAAAAATTAAGTCAATAGACCCTTTTCCAACGTCAGTGCGAACGCCTGTCCGCCATTGCTTGCTCACATACTCTGAGCATATATTGAAAGCGAGCCCTGCGTCAGCGTTCAGCGAGGACTCAGATCCAGTAACGCACTTCGTGAGCAAGCAATGGTGACCGCCAATGTTGCTTGATGGACTTTTGAAAAGGGTTTATTGACTAAATAAATACTCTACAAACTATTTTACGAGAACATGTAATGTGACTGTCGGTTTTGTTTACATTACTTTCAGACGCCCGTTGCAGGTGCATCAGCCTGTGACCAACTGGGAAAGCAGATGCAGCTCGCCTCGAAGAAATGCATCATTAACATGCACGAGCTGTTTCAAAGCCTGAGACTGGAGGGCAAATAAACGAGCCTGCGGGTGGAATGCATGTTCACAATTTCTCGAAGTTTTAGGATTTCTCTGTGCATGCACTTTTGCTATCTTGCATAGGCTTTGAAAGGAAAGTGTTTCCCTGCTGAACTTCATGTTTCACTGACGAGTGAACCATGTGGTTAATACGACCGATATACACCAAGACGCCGCGCTGACGTCACGTCGCTACGGTGGCGCTGCTACTGTTGGGTGCATGTGCAGACGAATCTCGTTCCTGCGCACGCGCAGTGCCCGAACCTCGTGTGAAAACAAAATTTGCCCACACGTCGTGAGGGCTTGTTGGTAAATAGTGCGTTGGTCTATAGATTACTGTAATCGACTTAATTTTCGCGGGCTCAATTTTTCGCGAATCGGGCCAAAGCTGAAACTTTGAAATTATTCGCGGGTTCCAATGTTCGCGAATCGAGGGTAGCTTCCGTAGCGTTCACATATTGCCCGAATTGTTCGCGGGGTGTATTTTTCGCGAATTGTAGGCGACTCGCGAAATTTGCGATAATTAGGTCCTTGCAAATATTTAGTCGTTTACAGTATATCAGCGATATAAACTGCATAAACGATATCATCCATAACAACCATATAGACCATACAAACCATATGGACCGTACAAACCATATGGACCATAGAAACCGTACCAACCCGTATCAACCATATAACCCATACGACCCGTACCAACCGTATGACCCATATGACCCGTACCAACCGTATGACCCATATGACCCGTACCAACCGTATGACCCGTACCAACCATATGACCCGTATCCCATAACGCTATATGAAGACCCGTATGGACAATTCATATGGTTTTTTTCAGTAGGGGTAGCTAACTACGCTCCATATCTCGGCTCTCAATGATTGGAGAGATTATTAAGGTGTGGATTGCTTGTTGTCAAATTGTTTCTTCGTGCCGTAATAATATTTTGATCGACAATTTTTTTTACGTTTGAGAAAGAAATAATCTAGATAGAGCCCTTATCGTTTTCAAACGTATCCCAAGATTGCCGTTTCTGCGTTGGTGTGAAGCGATAACAAACATGTGGTTGCCGGAATATACTAAGTGCTCAACGACCACAGCTCGCCGAGCTCGTCTATTTTCATGAGTGCGAATCGCTTTACTTCCACCGAGGTGTTTAGAGAAAGATATCCTGGACCGACGTGGTTTGCAACAAACAATTTTCACAATTACGCGCTTTCTGAAGTGCTGTGCGGGTGCTTCTTTTCGTAGCGGGAATGGCCTAAACCAAGCGTCCCACGTTAACTACGTTGCTCGATCTGGCTTGATTTGCTCGTTTGCGTGTGCTGATGCCGAATAAAGATGTTGGTTCCCGTAAAAGCGGTGCCGCTGTCTTGTGCATTGTGTGACCGTCGTGATTGCAACCGTGGATTCAATATTGAGAAGATACCTACACAAGTAAGAATTTGTGAGTCTAGTGGTTGGAGGAAACCGGACGCTCGGCTCACCTCAAGTTTGTTCAGGTACGTTCTCGTAATTTCGCTTTCTTGAAAGGCAGGTATGTCTTTTTTTTTTGCAGTGTGCATGGTCTGCCAAAGCGAATATTTTTAGGCAGCGCTTTAATTGTTCGTCATGTCGCTCACTCACCTTGCTGGCGGATGCCATGAAAAAAAGGTATAAAGAACTGGGAAGTTGAAATGACTGCATATTTATTTTGTTGCTTTGTTTACCGCACATAAAGAGACGCTGACAGACGCTTGTATTGAACCGTGGCTCCTGCATGTAAGATCCCTAGAACGCCGCTCTCATGATCTAGTCTTGTCAAGTTGCAGAAATGTATATCAGTAAGCGGAATAGCAGACGGACGAAGGCGAAAACGGACGCGCAGACGCACAGCTTTCATATCCGCGTCTTGCAAGCATTGCAGACGAAGACAAACGGTGTTGAAATAGCAGGCGATGCTGGGGGCTGCTCCGCGTCTGCTCGCGCGACTAGCAGGCGGTGTCAGACGCCGCACTAGGTGTATGGTGCCTGGATCGCGTCTCCGACTGGTTTGTGTAGTGTCCTATCCCACAGGAATCTTTTCGTTGAATGTGCGGACGAAGTAGTGCATCACATCTCCTTAACACGCGGAAACAATGTATATAGGTCAAACCGGTAGGTGTATTAACGATAGGCTAAGGGAACACAAACTTAAAGTAGGATATTATCGGGACGGTCATCTGTCTGATCATTGTCAAAGCTACAAGGGTGTGCCGTTGTTTTCCAAGTGCAAGATTCTGGCGAGGCACAAGGAAAACAACTGTGAGGGAGATAGTCGGGACAGATGAGATTAAGAAGGGTAGGGCAGCATGTGTCAGCGTAGCCTTCATTGATCTACTTGATAAGGAACGTGCCTTCCTCAATGACACGGCCTGGCATCGGGTTGGCTAGTGATAGGGTGATATTAGAAACACGGATGGTATATGAGTGACGTTTCAGGTAATAAAATTAGTTGTTCGTAACGCACCGTGGTGTCTGATTCCCGTCTTTGTGTCCTTGTGTGTTGAGCGCTAAAATGTATTCCAAGTTCCAAAACCAACTAGCCCAACAATCTACTCTACTGAAATCTATTCCTCTTCTATTTCTTCGTTTCACTGTGTTGTGTACTTGGTTTCGCTAGTCTATTATATACAGTTCATCACACGACTCCCCATTCAAGCTGTTCTTTAAGAAAAAACAAAAACAGTGTATTTGTGAATGCAGATGTAAAAGAAGAACGAAGTGTAAATTAACCTGCTAATGTTCAGTTACTTCAAGCCCTGCTCATGATGCCTGCGCCTATGTTTTCACTGCCCTTAATATGAACAACTCTGAAAGAATACTCCTGTAACAAAATACTCCACCTTAGCACACGAGTGTTAAACAATCTTGCTGAGTTCAAGTGTTGAAGCGGATGCCGATCTGTTTGTACCATGAATTGTTTGCCAAACAGAAAGAAGTGAAACTTGTGAACAGCCCATATAAAAGCTAAGCACTCGCGTTTTGTGGTAGAATACTTCTGTTCGCGTGGCAGGAATTTGTTTGCTCGCGTAGGCTATCGAATGTAGCAATCCGTCGTGTTTTTGCAGTAAGACCGCACCCATTCCCGTCTCCGAGGCATCAGTTCTTAAGATGAACTGTTTTGTGCAATACGGGGCTCGCAAACAGGTCTTGAAGAAAGAGCAGCTTTTAGAGCTTCGAAAGCACTCTCTCTCTCTTTTCTCTATCGCAACTTGTTGGGTTCTCCTTTTCTTGTCATTGTAATCAAACGTTATACTATTTCAGCGTAAGCCGGCACGAACTGTCTCTGTAGTAATTGGCTAAGCCAAGGAAGGATCGGTTCTGTATTTTAGTTTCCGGTTTCTTCGCTTTCATGATTTTCTCTATCGAGTCAAACATGCGTCTAAGTTGTCCTTTGCCACTCTCGTGACCCAAAAGTGTGATTTTTTCCATGCCCATTTCACAATTACTAGGTTTGATTGTTAGTCCCCCTTGCCGACACGTTTGAACAACAGTTGTAAGATCGTTATGTGTTCGTCCCAAGTCTCTGTGGCGACAATTACATCGTGGATATAATGCTGGGCGTGAGGTATCCCCTCCCGGAGCTCCTTCAGCAGTCTCGTAAAAGACTGCCGAGGCTGTTCTGAGTCCAAAAGGCATATACCCGAATTGATATAGACCTGTACTTGTCGAAAATGATGTTACTAGTTTCGACTCTTCCGTCAGAGGTATCTTCCAGTATCACTTTACCAAGTTAAACTTCGAGAAAAACTTTGTTTCTCCCTTCCGCAAATACGTCGTCAGTGCGGGGTATTAATTCTGCGTCTCCAATTAAAATGTTGTTGAGACGACAGAAGTCGACACACAAACGAAAAGTACTGTCTGGCTTACGTACCAAAATTAGGGGTGATCGTTGCGGAGATTTGGAGTTTTCGATTATTCCTAACCAAAGCATTTTCTGTACTTCAGTTTCGACTATTTTCCTCATGGCTAGGGGAATGGGATACTGGGGTGTTTGTATTATAGCTTCGCTCGTGAGTTGAAGTTCACATTCAAGAACGTTCGTATTTCTAGGAAGATCTGAGAGTACATCGTCATAGTCCTGAAGTATAATTTGTAGTTGTTTCCTCTCCTTTTCAGAAAGGTGTTGGTTGATGACAGCATCCTTCGAACTTTGCGTTTTCTGGTAGGACGGATTTGACAGAGGGTCATCTTTTTCTTCCTCGACTTAAAAAAAGGCGGATGGCTGATTTGGGATTTGCTCCTGATCTTCCCGCTCTTCATAGCGTTTGAGCAGGTTTCTGGTTCCGAAGTTATTGTAGAGAACGCCTCACCTCAGAACGAAGCTTGACAAGTCTTGGGACAAGACCCACGGAATAGACCTTCCTGGACCTTCGCGGTGGTCGATTACGGTGCAAAGGTCCGCGTGGTCTTGTTGAAGTGCTCTCATCTCGGCATCTGTTACTGCTCCGACTTGTTGAAGTGCTCTCATCTCGGTATCTGTTACTGCTCCGAGAAAACTGGTGTCATTGTCGTCGTCGGTGCTCACGGAGGGAGAACCGACTGGGGCCCTGCACTTATCCACAATGGTTAGGTCGAATTCTTGCAGTCAAAGGCTCCAATGAGCAAGACGTCCTGACGGGTCCTTGAGGTTGGCGAGCCAAAAGAGATTGTGGTGGTTCGTGACAACGCGGAACGGAATCCCGTACAGGTACGGGCGGAACTTGGTTAACATGCAAACGTCAGCAAGACATTCCTTGTCAGTCACTGAGTAATTTTGCTCTGCCTTGGACAGTGCCCGGCTTGCGTAAGCGGTCACACTCTCTGCTCAGTCTTGCCTTTGGACGAGTACCGCGCGAGTCCGGTGTTGCTGGCGTCTGTGTGAACTTCCGTTTCCGCTGATGGATCGAAGTGTCCGAGGAGAGGGGGCGACTGGAGTCTGTCCATCAGTTCGCAGTACGTTTGTTCTTGCTCCTTTCCCCACTGAGCGTTCACGTTGTCTTTCGTCAGATGCGTGAGTGGTGCGGAAATCTTGGCAAAATCGCGAGCTAAACGTCATTAGTAAGCGCACAGTCCAAGACATCTTCTTACGGCCTTTTTTGTCTGATGGCTTTTGAAATTCGGCGATGGTGGATGTCTTTGCAGGGTGAGGGATTACACTCTAAGCACTCACGAAACGACCCAGGAATTTGAGCTTGCCGTAAGCGAACCGACATTATGACGGCTTTAGTGTCAGTCCAGCTTTCTGGATAGCCTGTAGCACGGCTCGCAGACGTCTCAGGTGCTCATCGAAATCGCTTGTGAATTGCACGACGTCGTCAAGGTAGACGAGACAGCTTTGCCTTTTCAAGCCAGAAAGGACGGTGTCCGTTATGCGCTGGAAGGTCGCCGGTGCTGTGCACAGTCCGAACGGCATCACTTTAAATTCGTAAAGTCCGTCCGGCGTGACGAAGGCAGTCTTCTCGGAATCCCGAACGTCGACCTCGATCTGCCAGTACCCACTCTTCAGGTATATCGACAAAAATTATCGGGCGTGGCGCAGCTGGGCCAGAGTGTCGTCGATACGTGGCAGCGAGTAGACGTCCTTTTAATGCGAACGCATCACGTGTCGCATGGAGTGATCCGCTGTAATCAGACTTTAAGCTGCGACAAGCGGCACCTTAAATCCTTTCTCCAAGGTAAGCCAGCTCCCAGCTATAAAACCACGCGACAAGCCTAGCCAAACGGCACCTAGTTTCCCCGATCCCAAAGGAGAGGAGTAAAACTGATGGATTTCGGCTTCGGTTTCATTGGCTGGCGTGCGTCGATGAGGCTCCCATTGGCCGCTGCGCTTCAGTTTCAACGACCTACACACCATGGCGCTGTGTGTCCGCGACGCAGCAGCTCCACCGCTCCACGCCCAAGGTCAGCGCGCCGAGGACAGCGCGCGCGCTCGACCGTCGACGCAAGTACGCCGCAGACGAAAGAATGAAGCAGAAGAGCGGCGTGCATGCATTTGCATTCACAACTCATTAAAAGTGCTTAGGTACACCTCGAGCCTTTTTTGTTACGGCGTTCAGTAGACGATAGCCCACGCAGAACCGAAGAGTCCCGTATATCTTTTTCACGAGGATTACCGGTGAAGCCCACGAACTGGTTGAGGGCTGGATGATGTCGTTGTCGAGCATTTCTTGAACCTGGTTTTGGATGACTTCTCTCTCTTTCACCGAGACACGGTACGGCGACCGATGAACAGGAAGCGAGCCGTCATCAGTAACATTTCGATGTTTCGCAACCGTCGTTTGACGTACCTTTGACGACGTGGAGAAGCCCTCATTGAACTCGGCGAGAAGGTCACTGAGTTGTCGCCGTTGTGGGGTACGCCGCGCTGAATCAATCTCGAAGTGCGAAGGGGGCGCTGTCTCGTGTAGCCACGAAGAGAGGACTTCTGATATTCCGTCGATTGCGGCTGAGTCCGGGAGTTCCTCGGCGAGACCCACGGCGGAGCCTTGCGTAAGCTGCTGAGCCTCTTATCGGAAGTTCGTTACGTACGCAACAGTGTGTTCGTCTTGGAGCTCTGCGATGCCTCTTGCCATGACGATCGCTTTTCCTAGGAGAAGTTGGGCGCTACCTTCCAGCAGAGTTTCTCCGCAGATACGTTTTTCGGTCCCGACAGACACACGTACACTCAAGCGTGGTGGCAAGTTCACGTAGTGGGAGAGTACACAAACTGTAGGTGCCGTGTTCTTATGATCCTCAGGTGTTACGACAGGTTTCCGCAGCCTCAACTCGTTGGATTCCAAGTCGATGACGGCGCTATATTTGCACAAGTCTATTCCGAGTATAACGTCTCTCGCACAGTCTCGTTGAACAAAGAACTTAACCGGACACGTCTCGCCGTGACTCTCAACGCGAGCAGTGCAGCTTTCGCTTGGCGTCATAAGTTGTCAGAGTCGACACTCTGATGTCGTCGAGAGCCGAATCGCCGTGGCCGTCGATAACGACGTTTAGGTTATTATTTACCGTTGCAGGAGCGTGTTTTCTGTCTCTAGTGGCAGCCCTCCGATGTTCGTGGAGGATTTTGGAGACGCTTGTCTTGGGCAACTACTCCTCCAGGGGTTGCCGCGCCGAGTTTGCCCGACGAAGAGCGAGGGCCGACAGGCTTTCACGTCGGGGTCGGTACATCGGCGAAGCTGGGCGTCGTGACGACGGCGACTGGGACTCTCGGCGGGACGCGGGCTCGGGGGACTCAGGTCGTCGCAGGCACTTGTCGATCTCCAGAGGGCGTTCATCATAACGGAGGCGCCGGTCGTTGGGTGGAACCCGCGCAGCCCGAGTCGTCGGTATGACCATCGGCGTAGGTGTGGCCTGCTCCCCCGCAGTAGAAGCACACACGGCATCGATCGGGCGTCCTCTAAACGTTGGTCTTCCTCGCACCACGCTGCTCCGGGCGTGGAGCATACTGCGGCGCCCGTGGCTCACGTTGACGAGCTGCCTGGTAGTGTCTTGTGACGGGAGGTTCACTCTTGGCGGCGGCGGCGTACGTCAAGGCCGGCAGTTCGGGAGCCACTGCGACGGGGGTTTCTGGCAAGAGCGCCCGGTGTACCTCCTCGCAAACAGACTCCACGAGCGAAACAGCGGCTGGTTGTTCTGGAGAAGAAAGCAACCGTTTCAGTTATTCTCGAACCACATTCCGAATGACCTCCCGAAGGTTTTAGATACCAACGCCCCCGAGGTCAGGTTGGGAAGATGGAAGGGATGAGGCGGCAGCTACGCCGGCGAGTCTCTGATAATGACCCGCCCTGGACGACCTATCTCGTTCAATGTGTGTTGCCTCAGAAACAAATTCACCCACGGTCGTCGGGGGATTGCAAACAAGGTCACCAAAAATGTCGCTCTTCACGCCTCTCATCAGAATGCGCAGATTCTTGTATTCGGTGGCCCCAGGGTCGGCACAAACGCACAGTCGGAGGACATCTTCATTGAAGCTTGTCACGCTCTCGTTCAAAGCTTGGCACCTTGTTTGAAATATGTCCTAGGATTGTTGTCGTCGGTGTTGGTTTGTGAGGGTGCGCTTCAGCTCCTCCACGCATGTTTCCACGTCGAAAGGGAAGCCTCGTGGTTCTCAAACCATTGCTTTGCCGTTCCCTCCAGTGTGAAGTAAATATTTTGCAAGCGCTGTTCTGTCTTCTACGCGTTGTAGCGGGCCACACGTTCGAAGTGCTACAACCAGTCTTCTACGTCCTCTTAGATTTCACCGCGGAATGGCGTAAACACACGGGGAATGACAGGCAAGAAGACGTAGTACGATGCTGCTTGGGGATTTTCCGTCTGCTAGGCCGTGGAGTTCATCGTCGGCTCCGGTAGCTTCTATGTCTTCTCCAGCAGTGGTCCAAGCTTGGGGGATCGTCCTCGGAGGCCCTGGCTTGCCTGGGGTCCTGTCTCTTCTACAAATGGTCGCCTTGGTGGGGCTTGCCGAACGGGTCCTCGAAGGGGTACGGTGAAGAGACATAAGGTGCTGCCTCGCACCTCCACTAGAATGTCACGGGTGGTGACCGAGAGAACCAAAAATAAACATGAAAGACAAACGGTTAATGGGGCGAACTTGTGCACCCAACAAAGAAAGAGAAGTTCATCGTCGCAGGCGTTGATGTCGGCGAAACAGCAGGATGGAGCTGAGGAAAAACTGACCCTGGCTCGCAAAGCGGAGCCGCTTGTCTATACGCATAGGCTTTTGGAACAATCGGCGTAGAAGGTTCGGCGCTTAAACATTGTAATCTCAAATAAGGAAAACAAGGTTCTCGAATTTACCAAAACATCACATTACAGAGTCAACAAAAATGTGTACCCCCCAACCAGGCATCAAATCTTGGCTTTTTGCTTGGAAGGCAAGCGCGATAAGCGCTACGCCATGAGCGCGCTTTTTTATATTTATTGTCAGGTTTGCATGGGATTATACAGATACGCTGTTCACAAACACGCCAGCGAAACTTCGGTGAGCGTGGAGTGCTTATGCAGATCTTATTGTAGCCAGGTTGTCTAGGACTGGCAACCAATCTGGGCCGCCTCCTGAAACGCTAAACACTTCTCTAATTTTCCGGATACTCTCAGTAAAATGCTGGCACACAGGTCGCGTGTCTACGTCTGCATGCCGCACTGCCATGCGGCTCCTCCAGATGCTGTGAAGACCTACGACCATAATTAAATCATATGGCACAGAGTCTGTGATATCAACTGCAGAAACCGTATCCCATGCCCATTCAATGCAAGATATTTTTTCAACGTTCGCTGAAGAACGTCCCAGTAAAACACTGCATCTCAGCAGTTTAAGAACACATGCTCCATTGTTTCGGGTTGCTTACACAAAAAACAATTCTCAGACCAGAGAACGTACACACCTTACTCATGTTACCATGTTTTCACCGGCAGTGTCACAGAATGTAATTTAAATAAAAACGTGTTCATAATAGCGGGTACCAGCATTTTTGTTTAACCCGACAGAGTACATCCTGCTCAGGGAAAGTACTATACAACATTCGATAAATGGGAGGTGAAAAAGACATTTCAATTAAATCTTTCGTTAGACGTTTTCGTGACCCATTACATAAATATTATTACAAAAGGTGAGCAACTAAAATCTGCAAGCACCAACTACTACTCTTAAGTAGGAACTTAGTGGCCCAGACCCTCCGTCACAGGACGAAACGATAAAATCAGGTAAGGCGTCACACAAATGAACCCGAAAAACAGTACGCAAAAAGTTACTGGTCTGATCACGCAGGAAGATAAAACGGTTAACAGCTTGTCGAATAAAGAGATTGGCCAAAGAGAGGCCACCAGATCGGACACGTCGAAATAGGTTCGCTCGGCTGGTACGTTCCCAAGAGGAGGCCCAAATGAATACCGCGAAAACACGATGCAACCTTTGAATGGAAATACGAGAACAGTGCAGTACTTGAAGTAGGTACCATACCTTTGCAACAAAAAATAGGTTACACACCGTGGCGCTTGCGAACATCGACATATGACGGCAACCACTCTGCGTTGCTTTATCATGTAGCTTATCAGTTTCTTCGCGCCACAAATGGGCATTATCACGGTAACACTCTAGTGGGACGACTAGATAACGGGTTGTAAGGTTTCCCATTCGATAGTTCCGTACACTTTCGTCTTGGATGGCCACTCGCCATGCCAGAAACCCAAACACTTTGACCAATTCACTGAACACCCAGTTTGCAGACAGCAGGACTTTGTGATTTCGATTACTTTTTTAACACTCTCTGTATCGGTGCAAAATATCGCATTATCACCCGCGTAAACCAGTATTCGGACTTCACACCTGTTTAGAGTAAAACCGCGAACACTCTGCTCATGAATAATGTGCAAACAAAAGGGTCCTATATACAAAGCAAACAATAGTGGTGATAGCAGGCATTCCTGCCTAACGGAAGATCTGACAGGGATGCGTTCGCTTACTTGATCATTGACAATCAAGCTCGCTGTACAGTTTCGGTACGTCATCCGCACTCCTTCTAAAATTACAGACCCAACTCCTATATGTTCCAAAACACTAAAGAGGACATCATGAGACACGCGGTCGAAGGCTTTTCTAAGTCTAACTGTAACATAGCAACCTTCCTCATCTCTGAGTCGCAGCACTCCAAAATACTCCGAGCGACATGAATGTTAGTTAAAATACTTCTACCCCGTATGCCGCACGTCTGGTGCGGCCCCACCACGTTCGTGATCACGCATTGCAATCGTCTAGCGAGAACTTTCATTAGTATTTTGTAGTCTATGTTAGTAAGCGTTATAGGACGATAAGATTTTACACTACGAAGTTTAACGAGGTCCTCATACTTAGGGATCAATACCGTATGCGTACGCAGAAACGATGGCGGCAAGAATTTCTGGTCATACGCTTCAGTAAAAACATCTAACAAAATAACTGCAACCTCATGCTTAAACGTCTTATAGAAAAGTGCGGTCAACCCATCTGGGCCTGGCGATTTCCCAGGTTTCAAATCTTCTATAGCAGTTGTTATCTCCGACAGGCTTATCGGTTCCTCTAGAAAACCTTTTAAAAACTATTTATTGTCGATTACTATCTATTGATATTGCTGCACCTTGCTTAGGCAAGGAGGCGCAAGCTACCGTCTTATACAAATGGTGTAGTAAAAGTCATTCATCCTATCATCCATTCAAGCGTCGGCGGCGCTAATCGCTTTCTTGACGCGTAGAGTTTCATGGAGCCCGTCCTTTACGCTTTCAACCGTATCGGCGCATGTTTTCTTATCACGGGCACTGAGCTCCAAGTGACTTGCCTTCAGGGTGTCGCCTCAACAAACTTGGGAAGTCTGCTACTGCCTGTGCAATGGTTCACCCGACAAGCAATCACTCATTAAACGAAACAATGTAAAAATGTGCCCCTCGCTTTTATTTATTTTCTTCATCCATCCTGGCCTATCGGCGAAGCAGCTTTACCACCGCAAGTAGCGACGGACAAAAGAGAAACCCAACCATCATGGGTCAACGGAAAGGTCGCTTCTATCTAGTTGGCGTACTTCGACGCGCATTCCTTTGAGAGCTTCCGGACAAGATTGGCCTCCTCATCCTAAAAGAAAAAAAAAACAAGAACAAAAAACAAGGACAAATAAAGACATTCGCGCCCACCACGCCTAAAATAATTGATGTATGTGCAAGATATTTACAGCTTACCGTAAAATTGTCAATGAATTCTTCAAACTGTAAAGAGAGAATATTCTATACAATATACGGTCATTGCCCATGGGTCATGAATTTCGATCCTGTGTATCACATCAAAGAATTTCTTACTACCTAGAGATAGCATATGGCGGTGTGTGCCTAGAAGGTGCGAAGGATCTAGTAAGTGTTGCTAAACCCCAAACACCTTCTAACATCGTCCTAAGAAGGTCCTAGAAAATTGGTCGCAGGCATCTATAGATGTCGTAAGTATAGTGACCCTGCCATATTCTACTAAGCACACCCTATTTAAAGTGTGCTTAGATGTGTGGACAGCTTCGCTCCGCCCAGCAGGCGTAAGCCGCGGAAGAGACGACCGGAGTCGTCTGACGTCTGACTGCGCGTTGCGAATCGTGCTGCAGAAGGTTTGCCGTCATGCGGAGTGGTCCTGCGTGTCAAAAATATAATATAAACTTAAATTTATGATGAGATTTTCAAATTTATGCGAACTTTTATTATAAAAAATAAAGTGAACTAAAGCGATAAAAATCAAAACCTCAAATGTAGGACTTCAGGTGTTCAATATTTTGTAAGCAACATATGTGTTAAATCCCAATACACAAAGCGCCAAAAAAGTCACCAAACTGTCAAAGGTACAAAACCTAGAGGTTTGTATTTCTGGCATTAAGTATATCAAGAAAGATAATATGAAAGAATGAAGAAAGTCGGGCATTTTACATTTATCTAAAAACGTCTTGTGGCTGTTTTTATGTATTTACAAAAACCGCAAGAACTGGGTAATAATGTCAAGCAGCCAATTTTGAGTTTTTTCTTGCCCAACATAAGACTTTCTGTGGAAAGAAATACATTTTCTACAAAATTTGAAGGAAGGTCTTGTTAATTACGATAGAGGTGTAATACAAATATTTTTTCAGGCAAAACAAAAAAAAAAACAAAAAAAAACCTCGATACGCGTGTTTGATTTCAATTGAAATCACACATCGTATCATGTCGGACTTTAGAGCGCTTCTTCAACCTCTGATACCGGCTTGAAATTTGCATTTGGGGAGCACTATAATAATGCCTGATTAAAACGCATGTACTTCAAACTTGGGGCTACTTCCTGGTGTTACTTTCGTTCCACGCCACCCCAAGACCCTTTATTGGGCATCTTAATTCCCGCCAGCGCCTCCTCTAATGGGAGGGGTCTGAAACTCATTCGAGTGCTGGGGCAAGACTGGCCACCCCCGAAAGGGCAAACATAAGGCGGGGGGGGGGGGGGGGGGGGGGCGAAGGTAATATATTTTAGTACAAAAAGAAACACGATGGTTTTACAAGCTGCAAAGTAGCCGAGTGGTTTAGGGACACTTAGAGATTTAATAAGGAAGGGATCTCCTGTTTTTTTTGCGTTTGATAATATCGTCGTTTTGCAAGTTACGTCTATATCTTTTGATTTATTCATACAACTATATTTTTGGTTTGTACTTAGTGTGAATACAAGATTTAAAATGCCACAATTCTGCCAATACGCTGGCGTTTTTCAACAAAAGTAGAAACCAACCACACAATTGTTGCTATGTAGCTCAATTCACACCGGAATTACCCGGGTTCAATGTCTAGGAAAAAAATCATTTTTCATACGGTAGTTTTTGGTTTGCTGACAGTTTTTCTAGCATAATTATAAGAAACTCCAGTTGTCTTAATTGTATGCTAAGTGAAACAATCCTCGATCTGAAAGGAAACACATTAATGCCAGATATGTCGAAACGTCATAAGAGTAGAGTTAGGTTTCCAAAGTAATAAAATGGACGACAAAGGGTCATTATTTCCGGCGCATGCAGCACTCGAGGCATAAGACCGGGACGTCACAGCCACGGGGTACTTACGGGCCGCATGCGGCCCACGTGCCGCGTGTTTGAGACACTGGTATAAAGTAGGCGCGGTTTTCACATATCACAGGACAAGCTAATGTGCAAAGGTAATGCAGAACGAACGATTGGCCTTGGATAAGGCATGATGGCAAATATACTTGATATAGTGGCTCCGAGTTGTTTGAGTAGTCAATTCGTTTCCACACAACAAGTAACACTTTAATATTTACACGAAAAATCCATCGTTATTTTACAATTTAACATAGCCAAACGGTCTCCCGCTCATGTTTATCGTCGTGTCCTCTTCGTTTTTTTTTTTTTTTGCAAGTTCCGAGCGCGCCGGCAAAATTGGAAAGTCTTCCTTCTTTTCAGTTTTAGCCCCTGTTCCCCTAAGGATAACATAAGTTCTCTTGCGTTTATTGCAATAGACACTCTACCGAAAGGGCATTAGCACCATTATAAAGTTGAGTTTATTTTTATGGGATAGAAAAACTATGCTGGTCCTTTTAGCAGCAGTTCCCTGCCGAAACGTACGACACATAAACGAAGTGTGCTGTCCCGACACAAAAATAATTCCTCAATCCTGCCCATCATCCACAGCAAAAGTGGAAGCGGCTCACATAGCAGGACAAGTTGTCACACCACAAGAGGTGCGGAAGTCCATTGCTTTCTTTCATAGGCCGATCGGAGCTCTCTCAGATACTTCGATCACCACATTGCCCCAGATCTGTTCAGAAACGCTTTCCCACGTCTTCAAAGCTGGAATATCACCTCCGGTGACGAAGCGAAGTCTTTTTTTTTTTTTTCGGCACGTACTTGGATAGTTTCAGTCCGATTAAGCTGGCCATGAGCTCCAGTCACGCTAAAGATATCTCATTCAATGGGCGAAGCGACATTTATCTAGCGAAAGTGTTTTCGTCGTTCTTGTGTAGTCAGTTGAGCAGAAAATAAATAAATGATTTGTATGCGGAAGTGCTGGCGTCCGAAAACACACGCAAAGTTAGGTGGATTTTGAAGACCCTCTGTCTGCTGTCGTAACACCTGGGTACGTTTATGTACTCCAGTTTGATAAGCTCGTCGCCCCAGATTTCCTACCTACTCCTCAGCTCTTCCAGCAGTTCATCAACCCAAAGCAGGCTCCGCTTCCAAATCTCTTCAACCAATATCTTGGCTAGCTCCGCGAAGGGATAGAGGAAACCAAGCGGGTCATACAGGTGCTCCGTGATTGGGACTACGAATCGCTTAGTGTTTCTGTGTTGGTGGGCAAACTCGGCCATCTGCCTCTACAAGAGAATTTGTCTTTGTTTGGCACCCACATTATAACCAGCAACTTCAGCACTCCCATACGCTGTCCGAGGTCTCTTTCATCAAAGTCGCTCTTTTCCAGCATGTTCCTCAACGCTATTGGAGCTCTACCTATGAAGCTTCATCCGAGCTGCTGTGAATATATCGATCGTCTCGTTGCAGAAAGTATGGGTCTCCTCGTCACTTTCAGTGACGGTCAAAATGTCGTCAACATACTGATTGTTTTTCCAACTTTTGCGTTGTTTCGGGAAAACGCTTTTTATGACTTTTTATGCTGTGAACGAGGATGACTTCGACAGAGTGAACAATGCAGACGTTTAGGCAATGGGCTCCCTTTTTAAGTCATTTTTCGATGTTGCAGGGCGCAATGATGTTCGTGACACAGCAACGCCCAATTAGCTTGTCAAATGAATTGTTCAGTGTTTTATCAAAACGTCGGCGGCCTGCGTACGAAGGCTCCTATTTTTTTTTCAATAACGTTATTCTAGGTGATTACGATATCATTTCTTTAAGTGAAACTTGGTTAAATAGCTCATTTGCATCCCTGGACTATTTCCCTCCCGAATACACTGTGTTTCGTCGGGATCGAGATTACGAAAAACTTTCCGTTAATTTCGGTGGTGGAGTACTAATAGCAGTTAAGAAACATTTACGGGCTATTCGCCGGTTTGATCTCGAATTCGAGTGCGAGTCCGTTTGGACTGAAATACTTCTTCGTGATAACAATAGCTTACTTATAGGCACATTTTATTTGCCTCCTAATGTCGACGGATCTAAGTTTTCTGACCAATTAGATATGCTAGGGGTTAAATTGGATGTGGATAAACATCGTATACTCATACTTGGTGATTTCAATATTCCTGAAATTAACTGGAATTTGGTGCATCCTTCGCTGTCTGCTCATAGTGCATCATTTAAAGCGAATGCCCTTTTTTCGTTTGTTAACCTTCTCGGAGTTACCCAAATGAACGGTCTTCATAACTCAGCAGGACATGTGCTCGATCTGGCCTTGGCCAACTTTCCTATCGACAGCCTGATGTCTGTTTCCAATCCGCTTGTTTTACCGTATGTTTGGCACGTTCCTTTTTCTGTTTCCTTTATGATTTCTGTGAGGAAGGTAAAGCAGAAAAACCGTGAGTCGCTTGCTTTCTCAAGAGGCGATTACTTTGGCCTTTATCAACATTTAGATAATGCAGATCGGGCTTCCATATAAAGTATGACCGATCTAAATAGTGCCGTTGAAGTGTTCACAAAGTATATCGTAGATGCACTTGAATGGTTCGTTCCCAAAAAGCGTCCTTACACAAGTCGTTATCCGCACTGGTATTCCAAGGAGCTTAGATCAGTTCTAAAAAAATTGCATTATCATAGGAAATATAAGTTTGCAAATTCCGCTTTTTGGTACCTAAAATTTTCTGAGTCGCGTGCGCTAGCTAAGACATTGTTGAAGCGCGATAAAATATTACACCGTGAGTCAGTAGAGCGCAGCTTAAATCGAGACCCAATGCTTTCCTGGCGATATGTAAAGGATCGCACAACTACAACTTCGTCACCAATAAACATAGCTGACTCGTTAGGTAATATGCTGTCTGAGCCCGAAGATGTGTCAAATGCATTCGCGAGTTATTTTGCTTCGGTTTATTCTTGCGGCCAAACTGGACTGCCTGTGCAGGGCGTCAGTGATAGCGCCAGTGATCACGTGTCAATTCTGTCTTTTGGAATTACTGATATTGAACTTGCTATCAGGAAATTGAAGCCAAAGTTATCAGTTGCATTTGACGGCATTCCAAGCTTCATTGTTAAAGGATGCTCCTCTATTCTTGCGCCCGTCTTAACGCATATTTTTATCTTGTCCTTGCAGAACCTTATATTTCCTTCACGGTGGAAGTACTCTATTACTGTGCCAGCACATAAGAATGGCAGAACGGATGACGTAAAAAATTACAGACCTGTGTCGTTGCTATCCCCCTTTGCTAAGGTCTATGAAATTGTTTTATTTGAGCGCATTTCAAACTTGTTTAAGCATAAGATAAGCCCTTCACAACACGGCTTCATGCGTGGAAGGTCTGTTGAGACAAATCTTGTATCTTTTTTCAATTTTGTTTCGGATACTGTGTGTCAACGTGGACAGGTAGACGTTGTGTATTTTGATCTCTCTAAGGCTTTTGACCTAGTAGACCATTCGCTCCTTGCACACAAACTAGAATCCTATGGCGTGAGTACCTCCCTTTGTTCCATGTTTCTAGATTATTTGTCTAATAGACACAATTTTGTTCGTGTTCTTGGACATCACTCCCGGCCTTATGTTCCTTCTTCGGGTGTGCCGCAAGGCTCCATACTTGGGCCGATCTTTTTCAATGTTTTTATTAATGATTTGAGCTCAATTGTTCGCAATTCGGTCGTCATGCAATATGCAGATGATGTCAAGTTATTTAGGCAGATCATATCCTTGGAAGACTGTGAAAAACGTATGGAGGATGTTAGGCGTGTGTGCAATTGGTGTCGTCAGAACATGCTAACGCTCAATCATCCTAAAACCGTTATTATGTCTTTGTCTAGAAAGGTAGAAAAAAGTGACTTTTGTTACCAGATGGGCAATGATCCTCTGCGAAGAGTCGAGTGCACGCGTGATCTTGGTGTATACATAGACTCTTCGTTACACTTTTCTGTACATGTTAACAACCTTATAAATGGCTCTTTGCGTAAGCTGGGAGTAATTTCTAGAATTATGCGTGAGTTCTCCACATCAACCTGTATTCTACGATTATATTTCTCGTTAATCCGGACCAAGTTTGAGTTTTCCTCTGTGGTCTGGAATTGTATTAGTCCTACGAGACAAGAGATGATTGAAAATGTTCAAAAGCGTTTTTTTCGAATTGTTTACGATCGTTGCATTGGTCGTATTGTTTATTATTCCTATGCAAGACTCTTGGAACGATGCAAATGCCCTACTTTGAGTTCCAGGCGGCGTGAGCGCGATCTTGTTTTCTTGTATAAATGTATTCATGAATTAATTGATTGCCCAGATCTCACATCTGCTATTAATAGTCACGTTCCGAGTCGAGTTTTCCGGGTTTCTTCAACTTTCCATGTTAATCACATCATCCAAACCAGTCCCATGACCCGTATTCAACACTTCTACAATACCCTCAGGGGAGCAAATATTGATGTTTTTAACCCAAATTTTGTAGCTTTTAAGACTTTTGTAACTAACCTGTGAATATTTTGTTGTGCATCATTACCAAGGCGTCAAGCTGTTCATGAGCACAGAAAATAAACAAATGAATGAATGAATGAATGAATGACATTCTAATATTGAGGTATGGTTGCTGATAACGATAAGGAGCTGCATGTGGCGCAAAATGTGACTCTTGTAATTCGCCAGACTTCAACCTCTGGGGTTAGCTTGTCTAGGAGAGGCAGTTCTTTGTGCAAGAGAAACCAAAATGCGTCTCGATCATCATCGTTTACTCCAATCTGAAGGAAGGCATGCCCAACGTCCGCCATCGGTGCCACCCGATGTTTCCTAAAAGCGCAGGAGCAGTTTCACAAGGTCTGGATTCAGGTTCGGCCCGCTCTCGATGTTGTCGTTGGTGACTTAGCGTTCGGTGTGTGTGAAGACGCGTCGAACACGATCCTCATTTTCGTCGTACTGCTACTCTCTCGCAGAACAACTTCGTAGGGCATGCAATAAACACGCCCTTGAGGCATATCATTGCCTTCAACCTTCTCAAACATACCATTACCTGAGTACATCCGGATAGCCCGGTCATATTTTTCAAGAGGTTCGGATTTTCGCTCAGATTTCTTTGCAGACCTTCCAGGTGTTTCCAGGCAAAATCTCCGTTTGCAGTTAAGATGCACGTCTGGTTTCCTTGAAAGGCCAACCTCGTACATTCAGTTCGTCTCACTGATGCTTCCTTCGAAGCGTTGCCTGATGTCACTACGTGACTCATCTTCGTCCGCCGGTTCGACTATTCTTACGCTTTCAAGTGCCCAAAATCTCCTCAGTATAGATGGCTCTTCTTGTGTGCACACATGAACATGGAGCACGATTACTGATGGAAGCTTACAACTTTGGAAGTTGATTTTGTGCCCCCATGTATTGCCCAACCAAACGCGGTTTTCACTGAGGCCAAGCTCGTTGATCTCTTCCTGTGACAGATTCACAGTGGTGCTCCGACACCGCTAGTTCTGCTATTCTGCAACAGTCCAGTCCGTTTAGGTCGTCGGCCACCGTGTCTCCAGGTTATACCATTTGATCAATGACGTCTTCCTCGTTGTTATGACGTTCCTGCTTGCAGGTGGAACGTGCCTCAAATGCGTCGATCTTGTATTCCTTGCCACTGTGTTGATTCCGGAGAATCACTTGAACTATCTGGTATGATCGTTCACTACTCTTGGCTCTGAACACACGAAAGGTCAAACTCAGTCCCGAGCGGTATGCAACCGAGACTCCTCGACAGGTCGTGAATAATAGAAGAACGCTGGCTACCGCTGTCAAAAAAAAAAAAAATTTGGACATGTTATTTTTCGGTTTTTAGTTTTCGCCCACGTAGTAACAGTTTGTCGGAGGACCGCCGGCTTGTTCGTCTCGCTGCCATGCAGGCTGACTGGAACATTGTCTTTATTTTGAGCTTCGTTCGATCCAGGGGAGCTCTCCTTAGAGTACTATTGGTGTAACACATAGTAAACGCGCGCCTTCGTCGGCACCTGCCCCAGCAGGGTGCACCTCGACACATCCTTGTCATCCCTTTGGTGCCCCGAAATTACCTCTCGGTGTCCTGCAATCTAAGCGCGTTTCTAGACAACGTTTTCCATGAATTGCAGTCGGGTGTGCGACGCTTCTTGCATTTACAAAATAAACATTTGAGGACGTATACCCAACCTTGCAGAGCCGCCGCAGTAGAGTTTCGTGGCTTGATGTGATACTGTCACGCGCGTCGGCGAGCGCGCGCGTGCGTGGCCGAGTGGTTACCGCGCAGAAGGTGTAGGTTCGATTCCAGTCAGCGGACTGTCCTTTTATTCATTCTTTCAATTTGGCCTTCTCGTAAGTTGGAGAACATTCTCATCTGATCGAGTTTCGAATACTCTACGACCCCAAAGTTCTACGCGGAATGATCCAGAAACCCATGAGGGTATATAAGGGACTCCGCAAGGAGAGCGGAGTCAGTTTCGCCTCAGAGTCTGATCCTGCTGCGTCGCCGCCTTTGACGCCCGCGACGCTCTGTTGTTATCGTTTTTCTTTTCATTTTGGGCACAAGTTTGCCCCATTAAACGTTTTAGTGTCCCCAGTTATTTTTTGTTTCATTACCTCTCCATTCGTGACAATATGTAGGCTTCGTCTACGTATCGTTCTTGGTAACATTAGATGTAGGCTTATCACCGACCTCTACATTGTGTTCTTTCGTTGCCTCGTTGCATTTTCTCGGGTTTCCACCTCGATGCGCAAAAAGTTATTTAGAGCACGAAGTGCTTTCAAATGCGTGTCATTCTCGGCGGGCAGCGACGTCGCCTCTGTCGCTGATGTAAACCGCTGGCAGGATTCCCGGCTTCCCGCGACGCCATCTTCCGCTTGTATTCGATGGCATTTCCCACGGGAGTGGTCGAAGGAGTATCGGATAGATCATTGCGCAGTAAGATTCTTCGCTCACGCCCAATGCCTCAATGCCCCGGATGTGACCCTGAAGGCTGCCACGCAAGCGCCGCAGGGTTCTGATATTACGCTGCTGTGGAACCTGCGGTATGTCCACGAGGCTCTCCATGGAAACTTTAATTGGCGTCTCTTGATTCCTGAACTACTTCTGTAGTAGATTGATAGCGTCTGCGTAGCACTCCGTGGTGGTCTGCAGTCCATCGAAGGCCGGCTCTCCATCTCCTCTTGGTGCCAAGTTCAAGTAGTTGAGCTTGTTGGACGGTGACAAGTCAGGATTCCTCTGGAGTGTGGCGTCAAACCGATTTCAGAAAGGCTGTCAGTTTCTCCGTCGTCGGTTGAACTTAATTACTTCCATCTTTGTAAGTCTGATGTTGCTTGAGGTTGACGCTATGGTACGACTTCGTTTCTTTTTTGGTGGAATGTCTTGATATTGAGCCATATCTTAGTTGCCTCTTCAGCTTAAAAAAGGATATGACGATTTTATCTGCGAAGTCAACGACGTTCTTAAAGTTTGCCTCGCCGTCTTGTTCCGAAACGAGCGGTTCAATGGCGGAATCGACGGCGTTGCGTTGGCCCTGGGCTAGTTGTAGACGTTCGATGAGTGTTTCCAGCTCAGCTGCTTTTGGTCCTGGGGCCTTTATCACTCGTTTAGCATTGTTCATAAGTCGTGTTACTTGTGACCGAATGGCTTTGCCTTTTTTCTTGAAGACCTCCACTTGTCGTTCTTGTTCCCGTAGTATGAAGAGTTACTAGAGAGTTTTAGAGAACCGTTTTTATACATCCGATGAGCACCCTGCGTCCGCCAGGAGGCGCTACCGATTACCCAGCGAACAGCGCCAAGCGCGGCCACTTTTGAGTCAGCCTAGGGAGAGCCGTAGAGCTCAACCGCCGCTCCCGCTGCTCCCGCGCTTCCGCGAATCTGGTAGCCCAAGCAGGCATCTCGACCTTGAAACACCCACCGGTGTAATACTGCAGTCGAGCTGCGACTGCCGGGGTCGCTTCCCGATGTGTACTCGCGACGCCGCCGCGGGAGGCGCGCGTATCGGCCACTGAGTTAGATCTGCAGGGCGTCCATATTGTACGATGGGGCCCCGGGTACGAACCGCGCGTTCGCTACGGCTGAATACTGACACTTGCACAGTTCATACTGGAAGACCCATCACACCGCATCGGATGTGGACAAACGGTTCCCTAAAACTCTCTATTCACGTTTCAGCTCGAAGTGCCCACTGCACATCCCGGGTTTCACCCCCGAATTTCTGTTACAGACGCTGCGAGTGGTTAGAGTTTTCGAATCGCTCCCACGCAACGAGCAACATTTTTTTTTTTAAATTTACAGTGTGACTACATTGGGAAGAACCAGCTAAATATTAAATACGCGAAAACAGTCATACAAATGAGAGGAAATGTGGAAAGGGTCAAACAAACTTTGGACTACCGACTGCATTAAAGGTAATTCTTTTTGAACTAGTTCTTTTCGTTTTCTCCCTGCTTCACTTGTTTACGCATGATTCATTGTATGCCTCCTTTTCGCGTTTATAATTATTAAAAAGGTTGTAGCCTTGGGGCAATATTTCTTTCTGTTTTTCCCATCGCGTGAAGTGCAACAATACTCACAACAATATCACTGTTGTCGCCGACCGACTTGCACATCATCCGAGTTACTTGAGATTGTGTTTTCCCAGGAAACATTCTGATCACCTCGTCAAACTTCTGCACGACCTGTGAAAGAGGCAAAAGATCGGGTTTGCAAGGCGGGCCCAGGGTCCCTGCAACATGTGTACTGCCCTTCAAGGAAGGGAATTCACTCAGCTGTTTTCTAGACTCTACAAACTTATTAAGATCATTCAAATCTGCGATACATGAAGAGTTAACACAAGAACACTCACGTATTTAAATTGTTAAACGGGATATAGAAACTTAAATGAATCATGAGGTATTCTTTTATTTCAAAAACCTTAGTGTTATCGAGGTTCTTGAACCATTGAATAGGACCAACACGCTAGCAACAGCGTCTTAACTGGGACTGGGTCAAAGAAAGCATCACCATAGTTTTATATATACTGACAAAGCCTGGCAGATCACCACGAGGAGCGGCCGCCGAAATGGGAAAAGTGGAGCGGCAGACAACGAATGAGAGGAGGGGCACGTGACTGGCGCCCCGCTGCAACGAGATGCCAGAGCAGGGAGCCTCGGCCCGCTGCGGCGTGTTGTAGCGGACTTGAAACACAAAAGAAGTGTGTTTCGGGTCCTCGCCGATGCAAAAGCTGGGTGCTGAAGTCGAGATTCCGGCATAAATTGCTCTTTAGTGCTCTGTGCTGCCAGATCGCCGCTCTTCAAATATGCGATCGGGCACTCTAGGGTTCCGTCGTCGAACTGCCAGGCTGAGTGAGTATAGAGGAGGCTATGGCACTACCACGAGCTGAGCGGGAAAAAAACGTGTCTCAAGACGGCTCGCGCGCCCAGCCTTTGGAGTGTTTTCTTTCACCCAGCCTCAGCTGCAACGCTCTTCTAGCAAGCCGGCCCAAGGATTATTGGCTGTTGAAAGTTTTTGTAAAAGAGAACTTTGAGGAATTAAAACTTTGGATTGTGCTAGTTAGTTCATTGTGATCTGGAGGACTAAGAAGCGCAAAAAACGCGGACGAAGAAGAGACATATACAACAAGAACTGGCGCTAACCTTCAACTGATTTAATCAAGGCAAACCACCCAGCACACATGCGTGAACACTCTTTCCCATCACGCCTGCCCCATCTGATAAAAGCAACCTATATACACAAACAACAGATGACAATGATTTAGACATTCGTATCAGTGAAACGTGACTACACAAAACTATCTAGAAAAGAAACTTCTCTCTCGTTTAGTAAAATCGAAGGCGTGCTGACGCAGTTGCCACCTGAGGACTTTATAAAATACGCTTCAAGTATTTCCCTCTCAGTCATGTTATTTGCTCTTTTAGTACATTTTGTTATTTCTAACCGGGGTCACACCCGCAGCGCATGCAGTGTACTACAGGGTGTCCCCCCGCTTTGTTACGAACCGCTAGACGATGTTCACGCGCCCATTCGTTAAAACACCGCCCAGTCTGTCCAATGTACACGCGCCCGCACGTTAGCGGAATCTCGTAAACAACATTAGAGGCACGAGCTTTGTACTGAGTGACGTGCTTCTTCGAGCATTGAACACGTCTCTGTCTAGTCATCATAGGAAAAATGTTTGCCAGCTAGCAGTCAGCGGAGAAAACAGCATTGACATCGTACTTAATTTCTATTTTTTAAGGTTATGCGGCACCTTGTGTAAATAAAATATCACTTGAACTCTTGATTTTTTAACTCTTTCTCGCATTACCGTTCCCTGTGTTGTCTTTACTTTTTACCTTTTGTAGGAGGTTTTCACACAGGCTGGTAATCAGGCAGGCGGGGTAGCCCGCCCTGTCTAAGCATTATTCTTGCAGTTCAAAGCTAGTTGTCAAAGCGTGATGGCAGTTTCTTGGCAGAGCAGCCTGAAGACGAAGACGGGCGAGAGCAATTCCTCGCTTTATCAGCTTAGAATGAGCGGTAGCAAAAGACAATAGGCTCTCTTTTGAACGTGGTTTGTACAACCAGCACACGTGTTCATCTGTAAAAGTAAGCTGTAGGTCTAAAAACTGAATGCACTTGTTAAATTCAGTTTTTAGCTTGGCCTCAAACAGGTTGACTACCTAGAGGTCAAGTCGGACGGATTGAAGTTTACCTGGGAGCTTCCCATGAACAAGTGCCGTCAGTTTTTAGACCTAAAGCTTATTTTTACAGATGAACACGTGTGCTGGTTGTACAAACCACGTTCAAAAGAGAGCGTCTCGTCTTTTGGTAGCGCTCATTCTAAGCTGATAAAACGAGGAATTGCTCTTACCTGTCTTCAGGCTGCTCTGACAAAAAGCTGCCATGACGCTTTAACAACTAGCCTTGAACTGCAGGTAGAATGCTTAGTCAGGGCGAGCTATCCCGCTTGCCTGGTTACCAGCGTGTGTGAAAACCTCCTACAAAATATCAGAAGCAAAGGCAACACAGGGGACGATAAGCGATGAAAAAAAGTGAAAAGATCAAGAGTTCAAGTGATACCTTACTTACACAAGGTGTCGCATAGCCTTAAAAAATAGGAATTAAGTACGATGTCAATGCTGTTTTATCCGCTCTATGCAAGCTGGTAAAAATTTGTCCTATGATGACTAGACAGAAACGTGTTCAATGCTCGAAGAAGCACGTCACTAAGTACAAAGCTCGAGCCTCTGATGTTGTTTACGAGATTCCGCTAACTTGCGGGCGCGTGTATATTGGACAGACTGGGCTGTGTTTTGACACATGAGCGCGTGAACATCGTCTAGTGGTCCGTATCAAAGCGGGGGGACACCTTACATACAACTGCTAGCGGTCCGAGTGTGATCCCCTGTTAGATCTAACAAAATTTATGAAACGAGCAAATAACAAGACTGAGAGGGAAATACTTGAAGCGTATTTAACAAAGTCCTCAGGGGCTCTACACTCGTCGAACACAAAGTTGGAGCCAAAAGATCGCGGAGCGTTTTCATTGGACGTCAGCGAAAAAAGCGCGAATTCATCGTAATGATGGGCCAATTGGTGCGCTCCATCAACTTCCTCCCCAACTTTGTGTTTGACGAGTTTAGAGGCCCAGGTGGCAACTGCGGCAGCACTCCTTCGATTTTACTAAACGAAAAAGAATTTTTTTCTAGATAATTTTGTGTAGTCACGTTGCACTGATACGAGTGTTTAAATCATTGTCATCTGTTGTTTGTGTATATGGGTTCCTTTTATCAGATGTTGTTTGCGTGATATGAAAGAGTGTTCACTCATGTGACCTTGGTGGTTTGCCTTGATTAAATGAGTTGAATGTTAGCGCCAGTCCGTGTTGTGTGTGTCTCGTCTTCGTCCGTGTTTTTTGCGCTTTTTAGTCCCAAGATCCCTTTAAGGAGCTTTATATTACCCCCCTCCCCATGTCAACTTTTTTTCAACAATGGGATGGCACCCCTGTTTAAGAGGTATCACAGTAGAATTTTGTCTCCGATTACGGATATTTACCGATCTAGATTTTCCCACCAATCTAGGTTCGGAAATATCTTGGCAAAGGTCACTTTAAAAGTCGAGCCAATCTGACATGTCTTTTTGCGCTTTCACTGACGTCTCCTCTAAGTAAAATAGCCGATTCAACTTCCGCTTTGTGTTCGCTTTTGACGGTGTGTCCGCGCACTATACTTTGAGGCAACTGTGAGTGGGAATTCAGAAGAAGTCAATTCGGTGCGTGCATGGCATTCAGCGGCACTCGACCTAGCCGTGCGCTTGGTGCCAATAGATTGATTCATTCTAGAGATGTCTCCGAGTTGTTTCCCGTTCATTAAAAAGTTTCTGCTTTGTGCCATTTGCACCATTCGCGCATAAGCCACGCTTTTACTTGCTTTCAATAGAAATAAAATTGAGCTTTCTGGACTGCGGGGGTTCAGACTTGTATCCTAACAAATTGCGGGCGTGTTAGTTAAGGCTAACAGCTATACTCCACTGGCTAATTTGCTCATACAAAACGTGAACTGGTGCAGCCATATCTCAAAGACAAGCGGACTCAGCTGTGCCACGAGAAATGATCTTGCATAAAAAATAATTCCTGTGAACTATGTTTTCTTTTATTCGCCACCTCCAATCGTCCTTGAGGTTGAAGCTAGACTTCTGGTTTATGTTGGGGTTACTATATTTTGCACAGGGAAAGATATGTGCCAAGTAAGTTTTTTTTCGGTCCAAAACATTATATCTCTATACTCGAAATCTTTGACAATGGGAGAAAGTCAGAAAACTCTTATCGACATATGAATTCAGAACAATCATGAAAAGCAAAACAACTTTTAAAGACAGCGTATTTTTCCCCTTTACGCATTTATATCCGCTAGACAATGGCGGTGATTTTAGAGGTATATGAATAACGTTAATAATATTATTGTCACGAGGATATTGGCGCACTTGACCAAGCCCTACATTATTTTCAATCGCTATTCCCGCTTAAATTCGTAGGTTGTCTTTATAAACCTGCCGTGGAGCATGGGATTTGGCCCGGACTACTTCGAAACTAACATCGCTCACTGATTAGAAAAAAAAAATATTGTAACTAAAGCAAATTTATTTTGATAAATTTAATAAAGTTATGCACTATTCACTACGCCCGAAGTATCAAAGGTGACAACTCTTGTTCTCCGGATAAGAGAAAAAATGCATCTGGAGGGCGCCACCGTCCTGGCTTCACAAGACACGCTCTGTAAGCCAGTCCAATTTTGCCAGGCCTGTTTGCGCTTTCTTCGACACCTTTTCTTCGTGAAATAACCCCAATTCAACTATCGCTTTGTGTTTCTTTTTGGTAGTGTGTCTGCGGTTTACATTAAGGGGCAACTTGAGGGGAACTTCAGAAGTGAAGACAGTGTGTGCATGGCTTCGAGCGGCGCTCGAGGTGGTTGTGCGCGTAGCGTCCCTACATTTCTTCATTGTTCCAGAAAGCTGTCTAAAAGCTGTACCCCCTTTCTGGTCGGTTTTAGTTTCTGCGTTCGCGCAGATGGCAAGTTTTGAATAGCTTTCTAAAGCGATGAACACGCACTTGTTGAACCGCGGGGATCGCATGCTGCGGTGGAAATTTGGAAACAGGTACCTCAGCGGCGTGCGGCCAAGTTACCTAAGCTAGCAATCATATCGCACTGGCTAAATTGCTCATGCAAAGCACGAAGAGGTGCAGCCATGTCTCTAGGACTAGTTTTTTTCTTCGTTCACTGGCCGTATTAGCAATGTATTTGTTTTTGCAATGACGTTGCTTGTGTGCTCACCGCAATCTTTATAAATTTACGGCATATGTCTCGATACTGTTCAAAGAAAAAGCTTCTCGTCAGTGACATATTCAGATTTTGGGCGTGTTGTGCTCGTTATTCGAAGCTACAAAAGTACTGTTTGACTCTGAATTCGAACGGTGTAGCGAGGTCTACAATCAACTGGATTAGAGGCAGGGATTCTTTTCTGTTTCCAATTTATTTGCACGTAATTTGTCTGGGTTTTGAGTATGCCAGAGTGTTAATTGCGCAGTGGTCCAGAACGGATTACAGTGGTCCAAACATCCTGTTTCCGAGGGTGATTATGATAATATTTTTGGTTTTCGTGTTCTTACTACTTTTGAAACATTCGTTTAACAATTCTTGTAGCCCTCTCTCATGTCAATTAGACTTCCGTAAACCGCAGAATCAATGTGTTTATGCGGCAGCACAATTGCAGGAAAATTGCCTGAGTTGGCCAAAAATTGATTTTTTTTTCTAGACGGAGAAAAAATGCGTTTGGTGCGCAGTGTTTCGCATTCGACATATACTGGGAAGAATTTAGCTCTCCTACCACTTTAATTAAATTTGATATCATAAAAGTTTGTAAAACACATTCTTATGCACATCTAGTGTCCATGTCACAATTTGGACACAGTGCTCCCATAGGAATTCACTCACGCACCCAAGAAAATAACCCGAGCCACGATGTACAGGGTGTCACAAAAGAAAATTTACAGGGTTTTTATTTCCGCAAAGATAAACTAAGGCATCGCCGAACGCTCATTCTCCGCCCAAAAGTAGCCCTAGAGGTCACAACCAGATGCCAAAGTTTCAGCCCGATCCGATAACTTAATCAAAAGTTATAAGTGATTTTCTGAAAATTGCAATGGGAAAATGGCGGCCGACGGAGTTTTCGAATACATGGGGCTCTATGGCACCAGAAACCAAAAACGGGCGAAAATGGGCTCCATTTTCCCATTGAAATTTTCAGAAAATCACTTATAACCTTTGATTAAGTTATCGGATCGGGCTGAAACTTTGCCATCTGGGTGTGACCTCTAGGGCTACCTTTGGGCGGAGCATGAGCGTTCGGCGATGCCTAGTTCATTTTTGCGGAAATAAAAGCCCTGTAAATTTCCTTTTGTGACATCCCTGTACTTGAGGAGTTGTATTTAGAATTCCATCGATCACATACAACGCTGTGAAAAAAAAATATATCCCGACCACTTCATTTTTAGGCGTTTTTTACTTTTATTTATTGCGAATGATACTTAATAACAAATTCAGACCAGCGCGGTAAGACCTAAAGAGATTTTATATATGTTCTAAGGGCGAGTCACTTAGCGCAACATATTAGTTCGTAAAATATTCCTATGAGAAGTGAAGCTCAAAAGACATATGCGAAGGAAAAAAAGAATGTTTAAAAGCCTGAAGGAGAACACGATGTCAGTAAAATAAATTGACAGCGAAAACAAACATTTAGAGCTATATTTACGGCGCGAAACCAATTTGTAGTTGGTGCCCGCGGGAGTCGCGACTAGTCACGTGGTAGACCTGTTAGTCGCCGCGCTGCGTCGCCGCAGTCGCAAGTTAAGCACGGGATACATGAACAAAGAAACTGGGCGCCGCGCTGTGGTGTGCATGATGCACCACCTAGTGATACGCGGCGATATTTGTGGATCCAAAAAAACAGAGGCACGAAAAAGCCTGTCGCGCAAAGCACGAAGTTGCTGGGCCACAATTGGCATTGAATGTAGAGCGACTGGTTTGTTCTGTATACTTCGAAGTTGACTGCTTTAGCACAAGCGGTCAAACGAGAAGACTTTGACCGGGTAGCAGTGTTTCCTGCATTTCCACCATACCTGCGCCAAGCAGTGAGTATAGTAGCGACTGTGACCGATTATTTTGTATTTTGGTTTGTTGCATTTCAATCTCGATACTTATAACAGATCGAGATTCTAACAGCCGTGCATCTGCAAATCCGCGCTTATGTTCGGGAGCTTGGCATTTCTCTAATTTCTCGAAGTGGCGGTTTCGGTGATAGGTCAGGTGCACGAAATTTCGCGATGGTGAGAGGTATGCTATGTATTCATTACCATGGGGTGAATTATTCCGGAAACCAATTCGCGGAACTCAACATCGTGAGCGTTATGTTTTTTGTAAGTACTGCAAATAATTAAACAGGCTAAAAAAATGAAAAACGTGAGTTTATGTTTACAACCATATTAAAGAAGAAAACATATTTTGGTTCTTCCACTCGGCCTAGAAGCTTCTGTATTATTTCAGAGATAACTACAAAGTTATAATAGGCTATCCGAGGAAAAGTAATTCAACTTGCCTTAAGCGGCATTCGAGTCCTTTAAAACGAAAGCAAACTAAAAAACCTTTTTTTTTTTTGTAGTACACAGCCCTAAACGCAACAGAGCACTGCTAGCGCAACTTCTAGCGTTGCCACTTTTTTGCCCTGAGTAAGATGGCCGCCGACCAGTTAATCTGGCTTCACCCGGTCGTAGAGGAAAGTGTGGGCGGCCGCCACTCCAGAAGTTTTATATATACACGAACTCATCTCTGTTACGTCACGGCGCGGTGGTGGCGCTTCAGGCGCACTTCCGGTCTGGGGCTGTGGGCAGAAGTCCCCATGCCAGACGTGAATTCCTGCGTTGTTTTGAAAGGAACCAGACAAAAACCTGCCTTCTCGTCAAAACGCCGCGACTGGAGCCGTTCCAAAAGTGTCGAGAAAGGTTTGAAGGTCAGTTTTCACGTGCTCGGTTCGTCCGAGAATCTGGATACGTGCCGTAAAAAGGGAAAAGCTGACGTCATCGGACAACGATTGCTTGGGCGGGAAGCACTTTGGGTTGAATTCACGGATACTTGTGGTCATCAGATTTATTTAGTTTGCTCCAACATGAACGCCAGTAAGCCGTCAAGTTGTGCGGACCATCTGCGGACTACGTTCAGTGCGCCTTCAAGTTCAAACGGCCGCAGCTGGTCGTTCGAACTGTCGTCTGCTCTTTCGAACGTTTCTGCTTGTCGTCTGCTCTCTTAGACGACGCCGGCCCGTAGATCAAAAGTTGGCCCGGTACTTGCGATAAGAAGTAAGTGCAGGCATCAAAAGACTAAATTTTGAAGGTTGGTAAGCAGGCTCGATGTAAACAGCAGATACAAGGAGATGTTGATCATTGTTAGCAGTGATCATCACCGACTTGTTATGCCTAATTTACTTGGTCCAGGCTGCTTGCGAGTTTCAGTATCGACGTCGACCATCTCAGCTACGGTTCACGCTTTTGCAGCCCAAGTGGCGTCGCGACTGAAAATTGCGAGCGAAATCTCATCATGCGAATCAGGCTTTAGCGTACATACTGCGGCGTCCACGCGGAATGAATCGCCACATGTCACATTATTCACGCGAAGTTTTGCGGTGTAACGAGCCTTGGTAATTTCGCTGACGCCGCTCAAGTTGTCAGACATCGCCAGGAAGAAGTAGAATCAACAATTTGAACGCGAAAAAGGGCAAAGGGACTCACACTGACGTCTACATCATCGCATTTCAATGGTTTGTTTATGGGCGACGGCGGGCTTCTTGCCCACACTCCTATCGCGCATGCGCGGCGCCGGTGGCGTCCGCTAGGGGCGCTCCGGTTTGTTTGTAAACATGAGTTGGTGTATATTTATTTTCAAATACCCTGAGGGCCCCGAGGGGCATTACAAAGGGGAGTGGTGGATTAGTGCGAGACAATACTTGGTGTTTTTTGTGACGGTGACGATGTTATCGGGAAGGCCATTCCAGTCCATAATAGTTTCGGGTAAAAGTGAATGCAGGTAGGCTGTAGATTTGGTCTTGAGTCGGGCAATCTTGCATGTGTGATCCAGTATTGAAGAGACATAGTTGGGTGGGCTAAGGAGAGACTGATTTGAAGGGGAGAGTAATACACTTTATGCAGGAGGAAAAGCCTGGAAATATTGCGACGCAGAAAAGGCTCCGGGAGGGTTAGTTGAGATTTCATTTTAGTGGCACTGGAAAAACGGGCGTAATCGGAAAGAATGAAACGAACTGCGGGGTTCTCGTCTGCTTCAATTGCGTTGGTGAGACATGAATGGTGGGGATGACAGATAGATGGGGCGTATTCTAGTTTAGGGAGAACAAGAAGAATATAGAGAAGTCTTTCAATGTTAGAAGGTGCAGACTTGAAATCACACCGAATGTAACCAAGAGAGCGATTAGCTGAGGATATGATCTTATCGACATCAACGTTCTAGGACAAATTATTAGTTAAATAAACACCTAGATATTTATCTTTGGTAGTGTTCTGGAGGGCGGTGTCATTCAGTGTTAATGTTGTTACGTGGGGGGAGGACGAGCGCGTGAAACCTACGTGCCTGCATTTATTAATGTTTAGAGACAACTGCCAAGAACAGCACCAGTGGGCAATTTTGTTAATGTAATACAACATCCTTGGGCGCACCGCTGGCAAATATCTGGAGCGACCAGGGGTGCTGCCGCACTCGGCCGCGCAGTGCCCGTTTTCGCCAGTCATGTGTCTCCTGCTTTACGCCGGGCCCGGAGACGTTCAGCGTCGCAGCTGAAGTTCCCAGAACCCCGACGCCGTAGCCGCAGGCTGAGCGTGGCAAGCCGCCTTCTGAACGCGTTTCTCCACGCCGCCGCGGAAAGAGAACTGTCCGGCGTGCTGCCGCCGTCTTATTTCTTACTGGCGCACGGGTCTATCACGTGGTGCTTGCGCTCCCTCATGAGCTTCCATCGGCTCTAAAAGTTACTTATTATTCTTGTTTTTTTTTGTTCTTTTGCATTTAAACCTAGGTATAATAAAAAGAAAAGTCAAGGAGGAAGCTTAAGCTTCTCTTTCAAGACACGAACGGGATAGCTAAACACACGAACTCCCGCTCGTTCCCAAGACGTACAAGCCTGTCTGCGTGGCCTAGTGAGTAGCGTGTCTGGCTCGCAGCCGAAGGGTTGCAACCGCAGGTGCTTTAAGGCAAATGAATTACTTTACGAAGTAAAATCATTTCAGAGATGCGGCGACTTTTGTTTCGCGTTACATGTCATGTTTTATTCACTTTCATCCCAAGCGTTAGGTCAGGTTTCACGTGAGTGTTGTGGGTTGTTTCAAATTCCCGCGTGAGGTCATGTGGCTATGACGTCATAGCCCTGTCGACCAATCAGGATTTTCACGTCCCACTAACGCCGCTGCCGGCTTTTTTTGTGACAAGAGCTCCTTAACGCTATTGGGCAGGAGATCGAACTATAGGGGGCGCTCTGACCCGTTTGTTGTCCCCATACTCGGTGTTTAATCAACACAAGGCCTGTGCACATGCCTAGAGGCCTTATGGGCATGTCCATGTCATCTTACACAATAAAGCGCGGGGCACAGTTTAATGTAAAAAATACCAACAATCGACGAAGCGACGTTAAGTTCCGGATCTATCCTGAGAGAATGCGAGCTTGACCCTCTTCGGCTTTTCTGCTGAGCTGGGACCGTGCGTGCTGCATTGTTCATGCAGGCCGGAGTGGAAACAAAAAGAGCCCCTCCTCCCCCTCACCGGGGAGCACGAACTCCAGCCGAACGCTGACGCCGCGTTCGGTTATGTCGGCCGAGCGTTGAGTCATTGTATTTGTTGTCCCCATCCGTGTAGTTCTAAAGTTAACCGCTTGCGGCGTCACGGTCGCTCCTCCTCCCCAATCGCGTTAATGAATATATTTTAGGGCACATAGGAAGCTCCGGAGAGAGCGCAAGAACCACGTGACTATACTCCTTTTCTACAAGGGCGCAGTCATCTTGAGTTTCGTGACTTCTAGTACACTGTAAAACATCGTTTTTATCTCTCCACGCCGCTAGAAAATGCCTTATTGTCACATATTCTTGTTTTTACAGAAAATGCTTTATTTTCACACATTCTTGTTTTTACAGAAAATGCCTTATTGTCACACATTCTTATTTTGCCTCACGTGTAATTTATCGCACATTGCAGGTCGAAATATTGTTTCTTTTTCGTCCCATTTACCAGATACGGAACGCACGTGACTGAGAACGACAGGAAACGTCTATAGCGGACACATTTCCGCAGAAACCCGCGGGCGCCAACTAAAAATTCGTTTCCCGCCATAAAAATAACTAATTTTTTTTCGTTGTAAATTTATTTGACGGAATTCTTTTTCCATCCTGGCTGTTTGAAAAAATTATTTTTTTCTTTGCATACGTTTATTAAACTAGGATGCCAAACATTCATAAAAATGTAGCGCCCTAATTATCGGAACGTGTAAATTTTACTATTTTTCTAGTCTGTGAGTAAATTGCATTCCTTTTTTTCGATAAGACCTAATCAAAATATGCACTCGCCTATTTCCCCACTAAACCTTCATCAGAGGTAGTACTTTTTACCTTCCACAATTGTAAAGTTAATTACGAGAATAACAATATTCGATTTCAAAGTGCGTGGCAAAGCAGGTACTTAAAAGTTTCTTTTTGTTTTTGTTTTTAAGTGTAATGCATGCAAGTCCCAAACGTTTAACAAACGTCAAAAATAAACGAAACTTGTAGTTCTATGTTGCAATACAGTATTTCGCACTGAACGTTCGCCCGGGTAGTGGACTTAATTTTTTTTTTTAAGTCTTTGCTGTTGCTAGGTTAATTTTCAAAGAAATTCTTTAGAATTTCGCGGAGCGGTTATATATAAAAAGCATGATAGATGCAGCCTCTCGGCACTTTTCCGCGGGGTGAACATTTCCTAAACCCCTATTCTCCCTGGCGCCAGCAGATCAAGTCACTCAAAGTGTTCATGAAGGACGAAGTCTGCACAGGATTGGCTGGTGATAGAGAGACACGGCATCCCGCAACACCTAGCAACCGAGGCACAGTGGGAGGCACCAGGGCAAGGCGTACTCGGTCCGCCGGCTGGGCTCCGCAAGGCGGCGTGTACGGGTGGCCGAAGGGGTAACCGGACAAAAGCTCACTGGACAAAAGCTCACCGGACAGAAGCTCACCGGACAAAAGCTCACCGGACAAAAGCTCACCCGTTTTTTCACAAACCCGGACAAAAGCTCACCTCTTTTTTTTTGCTGCCTGGGCGAAGCACGGGCTTGGATAACCTGCGTACGCGATGGACATTGTACCATTTTTATGAGAACTGGTACCCCATCCCATGCAAAGGTGTCGACAGATAAGCCATGACAGGCAGAGAAGTAACGTTTTGGGACCAAAATTTAGGTCTCCGAAACTGAGTGGAGCTGATAAGATAGAGCTTGCTTGACTCAAGGTATGACGAAGCACCCTTGTGCATCGCCCAAAAAACTTCAAAACGAAGTTTTTGAACCCGAAAAGGGACCGAAGAAGCGAAGTCACCCTTCAGTGAACTCGCTTTTTCATTGCGCTTATGTTACGCTAAACGCGTACATAAAGATTAGGCACAATGTCTCTTCATTACTAATGCATGGGTTTTCATGAGGTTCAAGGTAATATTTTAAGAGAAGGGCTAAGAAAATTAATTATTTCCCTCATTGTGCGTCGTAAAGGTATTTGCATTTTTTAGTGTCGCAGGCATGCACCTAAGTTGTCCGCACTCGTCTTAAGACCAACATTAAATTTTCTCCTGGTGAGCTTTTGTCCGGGTCTGTGAAAAAATTGGTGAGCTTTTGTCCGGTGAGCTTTTGTCCGGTGAGCTTCTGTCCGGTGAGCTTTTGTCCGGTGAGCTTTTGTCCGGGATTCGGCCGAAGTTAGAGGAACTGTAGAGGCTCTGCATGCAGAGCCAGAGTACCGCATTCCTTCTCTTTTCGTGGCACACTATGTATTGGCGGAGAAGCGGTCAGTGCACCGAGCTGCAACCTAATTTCATGCTTGAAGGCGACCGTGCAGATGCCGAGTTTCCGGCGGAGCACGTTTCTCACTTTGAGTTTGCAAAGTATACATGCTACACTACACTCGAACCAACTTGAAGGTCCCGTGGCCATTTAACATTATCTATAGCCACCGTGAAAAGTATATTCGCGTGTTGTGTGATAACGCACGCGATGTTTTAAATTATGTTTCCAATGTCTTGACAGCAGACGAGACGGAGGACGATTGCGCTGCTCGCGTCTGCGGTGCTCGCGGAGGGATACGCGGCCGGCACATCCGGGCAGCTCTGATCAGACAACAACAGGCCGCTATGGCTTGCGAAGGGACGACGTCTTCGTCAGCTACTGCGTCCTTCCGAGTGTACAGTGAGAACACAAGACAAATGACGGGACAATGGCTCACGCGCGGCGTGTCGCAGCACTATATCTTATCTGCTCCCCACGCCGCAGCGCGCCACCTCACAGCCACGTGATAGACCCGAAGATTCTACGGCCGCTTCTCGCAGTGCAGCTTTGGCCCAACATGGCCTCCCTGGGGCACCATTGCTATACTCTGCCCTGCAAGCGGGGTGTGTACAATTAGTCTAGCGTAAGTTAAGTTAAAATTTCGTAATTAGCTATCCGCAGGCTTTCGCCGCGAAGCAGTGTGAACAGGGGAATTAGGGTGGGTGCCCCCGTGCGTATGGGCCTTAACGCAGTGGGCGCGTTAAGGCCCATACGCACATTCGCGTTTGAACGCGTTTGAACGCCTTTGAGAGCGTTGCGGCGTCCTTGCGGCCATGAGCGGTCGCTTGTGGAGCGACAACGCCTTCCCGCAACGCTTGGTAGCGCGACTCCATAGAGTAGAGACTCGCCCAACTTTCCGAAGCGTTGCGGTGCGTTCGACCAATCAGAAGCCGAGAAACGAGAATGGTCGGGCGCATGCGCAAGAGCCCGAGAACCCGCCGACTGGCTCGAGGACTCGAGCAGCGATGACTCGTGGCTCGACAAACGAATGGTTCACGGATTTTTATTTCGTTTGTTTTGCGGTGGTTTGCGGAACGTTGTAGCATGGCGACGTCGGTGGCAGTGTGTGTAGACCAGGAGGCAGTGGAGTCAGGGGAACCATCAGTAAGCGACCAGGAAAGCTTAATAATCCAGGTTAAGAAGTTCCCCTGGCTCTATGACTCCCGCCCGACCAATTACCGGGACAGCGTTCGGCGGGAAAACGCCTGGACAGGACAACTATCGCACAGAAAATGGGTAAGACTCATTTGTTCAATCGATTGCTTTTACGAGTTTTTATTGATCGCGAGTTCTCAAAGCCGTAATTTGCACTGTAAGGTTTGCCTTGTCGCAGTGCGAATAGCCCCTTTATTCTGCGATCCTTTTCGTTATACGCACTGTCTAGCGTTGCGTCCGACGGAACCCGAAATAAAAATTAAAGTTGCCCACGTATCACGAGAACGTTCTGAAAACATTCCGGCAATGTTCAAAAGAACATAAGCAACATTCTTGAAATGTTCCAGATTTACGTAAGAACATTCTATCAACGTTGTCAGAATGTGGCGCAGGCACTTATCGCTACATTCGGGGAATGTTTTCAAAGGGATATTCTTAGAACGTTCTGAGAACGACATGGAACATTACCAGGACATTCAATCAACATTCAAATATCCTAACAACGTTCTAAGAACTTTCTCAGAACATCCAAAAAACTTCTGCAACTTTCTTGAAATGTTGCAAATTTATGCAGGGACATTCTTGCAATCTCCTCGGAACGTGGCGTGGGTGCATCGCTGCATTCAGGGAATATTCTCTGAGGACTATTTACAAAGATTTCACAATTACGGCTTGCTTAATCTACAGCTCAATGAGCCGTACTACATATAAGGATATGATAAAGCTCGTCAGAGGGTGATCAATATTGTTTAATCGAAAGATATGTTTAGAAGGCGCAAGCACAACCTAGCCGCTTTACCAGCGCACCAGCCTGAGCATGTACTAACGACAGTTTACTCCTCCCTGTCACTTGTCAACTTCTTTCATTCTAAATGCGCTGCATACATAACCGATTACTCAATCTGAGCTTAAGAACAGATACACATGGCATCGCACACTCAACTTAGAAATACCTTTTTCAAAGTTATGAACCCCAGACGCTTAAAATGGGGTCTATTAAAAAGTGCCCCTCTGCATGCGCAGTGAGTGCCAAGTTCATTATCAAGTTTTAAAAAACCATTCCTTTTTTCCTACACCTCATATCACATTCCTGATCTCGTATGCCAAGTTCCCAGAAACTCCACTTAATTTGCACATTTTTTGTACGAAGTGGCATATAGTGGATGGTGTTTCAAGCCACAGGTTGTGTGAGACCTCCGTAAAGTTGGCTTCATTTGCGAAATTTTAGGAATGTTCTCAAGCGAACGTTTCAAGAATGTTGCGCATATGAATGTTCGAGGGGGAACGTTCCGAAAACATTGTGCATACGAATGTTCGCCAACGAACGTTCCTAGAATGTTGAGCAGCTTACCTTATAGAGAATGTCCGCATACGAACGTTCCTTGAACGTTCCGAATGGTGTTTTAACGTTTCTTCAACATTCAGAACACCCAGGGAATGTTCGCACGACATTGGGTGCTCTGTGGGTGCGTGCTACATAACTTTACCCCAAGGTTTTCAGAAATCGAAATTAAAACTAAAGTTACGTCCAACGTAACTTTACCCCGAGGTTTCAATTTACATCCGACGGAACTCGAAATAAAAATGAAAGTTACGTCCGACGGAAATAAAAGTTAAAGTAACGACCTGTGTAACCTACGCAACCTTATTGAATGTTAAGCTTTACGGCCGATACATGACTTATACAAAAAAAAAATTGTGAATTATGACTACGTTACATCCGATGCAGCATTCGTTAATTGGTTAAAATCGTGACTCTATCTGTACCTCCAGGTTTATTGATGGGGCTGGACTGTGTTTTTCGTGCATATTGGCTAATCCATTTATTGGTCAAGAGACAGATTTTCGGGGCACGGTCTGAGGCTCTTCCTTCCATGACGCTCATATTGGTCACTCAAAAAGTGAGTTCAGACATGTTCGAAGCATACATATGTATCAAACAAACATGCTTTGGAGATGCTCGAGACGTTTCCGCAGGTACTTCTGGAGCACACACCATGTCTTTTGTGTCAAGTGATGAGCAGTGCGACTTTGCGATTCCAACACATAAAGCCGCAGCCAATATTGTTGATTACTTCATAACATTTGACCATAATTATTGTTGTTTGTTAGTACCATCCTAATGAGGTTTCAATTTCACGTTTGGAGGTACTTGAATGTAAAAGAATGTGGAAGGCCATCCGCCATCGCTACGTCAAAGAAACAAGAGCGGCCAAAGGCAAGATGGAGCCGGCAGGGAGGATGCCGAGCCATCCACATGGGTGCTCTTCAAGTTCCTGTGGTTTATTGATGGCCAGATCCTCCGCAGATGCGAAGCGCAAAATGTTTTAGGTAATGAAGGGGATTGCAGATTGTTCCATACTTTGTATGCATTGTCCTGATTATTTGGAAGAACCCTGATTTGACCCAAGACCAAAGGAGCCTCAACCAACACCCTGGCTACAAACAGGAAGGAAGGAGCCCCCACTTCTGGGCCACAAGGAAGGTTGTTTATAAAGAGTGTCGCTTTCCAGACAGACTCCAGTGCCTGAGTCATGCGAAAGCGAAAAACGGAAATAACAAACACTGGCAAGCCTCAAACAGAAGCACCATGCACGCGAGGGTATCTTTTTCGGGCTGGCAATCACTCGTGCTTACTTCGCGAGCACGGAACGACTAAATTCCTTCCAAAGGTACCATCGCAAGCCTGCTGCACGTGTTTGAGGCTTGTCGGTGTTGGCTGCTCCTGTCTGTCGCTTTAACGGGACTCGGGCATTGCAAGCTTTAGGGTACTTGACTTCCAGTAGAACGACAAACGGAAACAGCCGACATTGACAAGCTTCATACACGAGCATCATGCACGCGAGAGTATCTTTGGTGGGTTTGCAATCACTCGTGCTTACCTCACGAGCACGGAACGACTAAATGCCTGCCAAAGGTACCATCGCAAGCATGCTGCACGTCTTTGAGGCTTTTTGGTGTTGGCTGCTCCTGTCTGTCACTCTAATGGGACTCGGGCATGGCAAGCTTTCGGCTACTTGAGTTGCAGTAGAACGACAAACGGAAACAGCCGATATTGACATGCTTCATACAGGAGCATCGGCAGATTGATACTTTAGACCCATGTTGCGGATAACAAAAACAGGACGCGGGATGGCCAAAAAAACGTGCTTTTCGTGTAAGGCTCGTCAAATTATGAGGCGCTGGAGAAATTCAGCCTTCTGCGTTAAGTCCTTATTTCGAACTCTTTTTGTTCGCCTTCCGCCCATTGAAAAGCATGCGGGAAGGGCCTTAGAACGCACCTGGTATCGCTGCGCCGCAGCGTTCTTCCGCACGTCTGCTTTCCTCGCCGTCACCATGGCAACGAACGCCGAATGAATGGAAGCACGCACGGTACCGCCGCGTGAAGCCAGCAACAGCTGACGCCATTTTACGAACGCCGTCTGCTAGCCAAAGCCGAACGCGGTATGTCAGACCATTTTACGAACGCCGTCTGCTAGCCAAAGCCGAACGCGGTATGTCAGATCAACCGCCTCCGCCGGTGCTCGATCGCCGCCATTTTACGAACGCCGTCTGCTAGCCAAAGCCGAACGCGGTATGTCAGATCAACCGCCTCCGCCGGTGCTCGATCGCCGACGCGATCGAGCACCGGCGGAGGCGGTTGATCTGACATACCGCGTTCGGCTTTGGCTAGCAGACGGCCTTCGTAAAATGGCGTCAGCTGTTGCTGGCGTCACGCGGCGGTACCGTGCGTGCTTCCATTCATTCGGCGTTCGTTGCCATGGTGACGGCGAGGAAAGCAGACGTGCGGAAGAACGCTGCGGGTGCTTACTTCCACGAGCACCGAAGACTAAATGCCAATTCCAAAGGTACCGTCGCAAGCACTGCCTGCACATGTCTGAGGCTTGTCGGTCTTGGCTGCTCCTGTCTGTAGCTCTAGCAGGACTCGGGCATGACAGGCTTCGGCTACTTGAGTTCCAGTAGACGACAAACGGAAACAGCCGACATTGACAAGCTTCATACAGGAGCATCATGCACGCGAGGGTATCTTTCGGCGGAATTGCACTCACTACGTGCTTACTTCACGACCACGGAACGACTAAATGCCTGCCAAAGGTACCATCGCAATCATGCTGCACGTGTTTGACGCTTGTCTTTGTTGGCTGCTCCTGTCTGTCGATCTAACGGGACTCGGGCATGACAAGCTATAGGGTTACTTGAGTTCCAGTAGAACGACAAATGGAAACAGCCGACATTGACAAGCCTCATACAGGAGCATCATGCACGCGAGGGTATCTTTGGCGGGTTTGCAATCACTCGTGCTTACTTCACGAGCACCGAACGACTAAATGCCTGCCAAATGTACTACCGCAAGCATGCTGCACGTGTTTGAGGCTTGTCGGTGTTGGCTGCTCCTGTCTGTCGCTCTAACGGGACTCGGGCATGACAAGCTTTCGGCTACTTGAGTTCATGTGGGACGACAAACGGAAACAGCCGACATTGACAAGCTTCATACAGGAGCATCATGCACGCCAGGGTATCTTTGCGGGTTTGCAATCACTCGTGCTTACTTCACGAACACGGAACGACTAAATGCCTGCCAAAGGTACCATCACAAGCATGCTGCACGTTTTTGAGGCTTGTCGGTGTTGGCAGCTCCTGTCTGTCGCTCTAACGGGGCTTGGGAATGATAAGCTTTCGGCTACTTGAGTTCCAGTAGAACGACAAACGGAAACAGCCGACATTGACAAGCTTCATACAAGAGCATCATGCACGCGAGGGCACTTTTGGCGGGTTTGCAATCACTTGTGCTTACTTCACGAGCACCGAACGACTAAATGCCTGCCAAATGTACTACCGCAAGCATGCTGCACGTGTTTGAGGCTTGTCGGTGTTGGCTTTCCTGTCTGTCACTCTAACGTGACTCGGGCATGGCAAGCTTTCGGCTACTTGAGTTCATGTGGGACGACAAACGGAAACAGCCGACATTCACAAGCTTCATACAGGAGCATCATGCACGCCAGGGTATCTTTGGCGGGTTTGCAATCACTCGTGCTTACTTCACGAGCACGGAACGACTAAATGCCTGCCAAAGGTACCATCGCAAGCATGCTGCACGTGTCTGAGGCTTGTCGGTCTTGGCTGCTCCTGTCTGTAGCTCTAGCAGGACTCGGGCATGACAGGCTTTCGGCTACTTGAGTTCCAGTAGAACGACAAACGGAAACAGCCGACATTGACAAGCTTCATACAGGAGCATCATGCACGCGAGGGTATCTTCGGCGGAATTGCACTCACTACGTGCTTACTTCACGAGCACCGAACGACTAAATGCCTGCCAAAGGTACCGTCGCAAGCATGCTGCACATGTCTGAGGCTTGTCGGTGTTGGCTGCTCCTGTCTGTAGCTCTAACAGGACTCGGGCATGACAGGCTTTCGGCTACTTGAGTTCCAGTAGAACGACAAACGGAAACAGCCGACATTGACAAGCTTCATACAGGAGCATCATGCACGCGAGGGTATCTTCGGCGGAATTGCACTCACTACGTGCTTACTTCACGAGCACCGAACGACTAAATGCCTGCCAAAGGTACCATCGCAAGCATGCTGCATGTTATGTTTTTGAGGCTTGTCGGTGTTGGCAGCTCCTGTCTGTCGCTCTAACGGGGCTTGGGAATGATAAGCTTTCGGCTACTTGAGTTCCAGTAGAACGACAAACGGAAACAGCCGACATTGACAAGCTTCATACAAGAGCATCATGCACGCGAGGGTACTTTTGGCGGGTTTGCAATCACTCGTGCTATCTTCACGAGCACCGAACAACTAAATGCCTGCCAAATGTACTACCGCAAGCATGCTGCACGTGTTTGAGGCTTGTCGGTGATGACTGCTCCTGTCTGTTGCTCTAACGGGACTCGGGCATGGCAAGCTTTCGGCTACTTGAGTTCATGTGGGACGACAAACGGAAACAGCCGACATTGACAAGCTTCATACAGGAGCATCATGCACGCCAGGGTATCTTTGGCGGGTTTGCAATCACTCGTGCTTACTTCACGAGCACGGAACGACTAAATGCCTGCCAAAGGTACCATCGCAAGCATGCTGCATGTTATGTTTTTGAGGCTTGTCGGTGTTGGCAGCTCCTGTCAGTCGCTGTAACGGGGCTTGGGAATGATAAGCTTTCGGCTACTTGAGTTCATGTGGGACGACAAACGGAAACAGCCGACATTGCTAATCTTCATACAGGAGCATCATGCACGCCAGGGTATCCTTGGCGGGTTTGCAATCACTCGTGCTTACTTCACGAACACGGAACGACTAAATGCCTGCCAAAGGTACCATCACAAGCATGCTGCACGTTTTTGAGGCTTGTCGGTGTTGGCAGCTCCTGTCTGTCGCTCTAACGGGGCTTGGGAATGATAAGCTTTCGGCTACTTGAGTTCCAGTAGAACGACAAACGGAAACAGCCGACATTGACAAGCTTCATACAAGAGCATCATGCACGCGAGGGCACTTTTGGCGGGTTTGCAATCACTTGTGCTTACTTCACGAGCACCGAACGACTAAATGCCTGCCAAATGTACTACCGCAAGCATGCTGCACGTGTTTGAGGATTGTCGGTGTTGGCTTTCCTGTCTGTCACTCTAACGTGACACGGGCATGGCAAGCTTTCGGCTACTTGAGTTCATGTGGGACGACAAACGGAAACAGCCGACATTGCACAATCTTCATACAGGAGCATCATGCACGCCAGGGTATCTTTGGCGGGTTTGCAATCACTCGTGCTTACTTCACGAGCACGGAACGACTAAATGCCTGCCAAAGGTACCATCGCAAGCATGATGCACGTTTTTGAGGCTTGTCGGTGTTGGCAGCTCCTGTCTGTCGCTCTAACGGGGCTTGGGAATGATAAGCTTTCGGCTACTTGAGTTCCAGTAGAACGACAAACGGAAACAGCCGACATTGACAAGCTTCATACAAGAGCATCATGCACGCGAGGGTACTTTTGGCGGGTTTGCAATCACTCGTGCTACTTCACGAGCACCGAACGACTAAATGCCTGCCAAATGTACTACCGCAAGCATGCTGCACGTGTTTGAGGCTTGTCGGTGTTGGACTGCTCCTGTCTGTAGCTCTAACAGGGACTCGGGCATGACAGGCTTTCGGCTACTTGAGTTCAGTAGAACGACAAACGGAAACAGCCGACATTGACAAGCTTCATACAGGAGCATCATGCACGCGAGGGTATCTTCGGCGGATTGCACTCACTCGTGCTTACTTCACGAGCACCGGAACGACTAAATGCCTGCCAAAGGTACCGTCGCAAGCATGCTGCACATGTTTGAGGCTTGTCGGTGTTGGCTGCTCCTGTCTGTAGCTCTAACGGGACTCGGGCATGACAGCTTTCGGCTACTTGAGTTCCAGTAGAACGACAAACGGAAACAGCCGACATTGACAAGCTTCATACAGGAGCATCATGCACGCGAGGGTATCTTCGGCGGATTGCACTCACTCGTGCTTACTTCACGAGCACCGAACGACTAAATGCCTGCCAAAGGTACCGTCGCAAGCATGCTGCACATGTTTGAGGCTTGTCGGTGTTGGCTGCTCCTGTCTGTAGCTCTAACAGGACTCGGGCATGGCAAGCTTTCGGCTACTTGAGTTCATGTGGGACGACAAACGGAAACAGCCGACATTGACAAGCTTGATACAGGAGCATCATGCACGCCAGGGTATCTTTGGCGGGTTTGCAATCACTCGTGCTTACTTCACGAGCACGGAACGACTAAATGCCTGCCAAAGGTACCATCGCAAGCATGCTGCATGTTATGTTTTTGAGGCTTGTCGGTGTTGGCAGCTCCTGTCAGTCGCTGTAACGGGGCTTGGGAATGATAAGCTTTCGGCTACTTGAGTTCATGTGGGACGACAAACGGAAACAGCCGACATTGCTAATCTTCATACAGGAGCATCATGCACGCCAGGGTATCCTTGGCGGGTTTGCAATCACTCGTGCTTACTTCACGAGCACGAAACGACTAAATGCCTGCCAAAGGTACCATCGCAAGCATGCTGCACGTTTTTGAGGCTTGTCGCTGTTGGCAGCTCCTGTCTGTCGCTCTAACGGGACTCGGGCATGGCAAGCTTTCGGCTACTTGAGTTCATGTGGGACGACAAACGGAAACAGCCGACATTGATAATCTTCATACAGGAGCATCATGCACGCCAGGGTATCTTTGGCGGGTTTGCAATCACTCGTGCTTACTTCACGAGCACGAAACGACTAAATTCCTGCCAAAGGTACCATCGCAAGCATGCTGCACGTTTTTGAGGCTTGTCGGTGTTGGCAGCTCCTGTCTGTCGCTCTAACGGGGCTTGGGAATGATAAGCTTTCGGCTACTTGAGTTCCAGTAGAACGACAAACGGAAACAGCCGCCATTGACAAGCTTCATACAGGAGCATCATGCACGCGAGGGTATCTTTGGCGGGTTTGCAATCACTCGTGCTTACTTCACGACCACGGAACGACTAAATGTCTGCCAAAGGTATTTCTTGCCTCTGTTGTTTCTTTCTGTTTGTCACTCTAGCAGGACCTGGGCATGATGAGCTCAACGCTGTTTCAAATTTCCTACTTATGAGAAAGTTTGCACAAAACTGCAGTCACTCTTATTCTGTTATTTCGTGTTTTTCTCATTATTCAGAGATCCTTATGGGAATGTATTCCTCTGGAGAGGCTGCAACCGCTGCAGAAAACAGTCAGCCTTTGATGCCTGCTGATGTCGAGATGGAAGACGTACTGCAGCATGAAGTCATACATTTTATTTAACAACTGCCTTTCATAAGGATGTTTATAATTGGCCCTTGTGTAATTACCTTTTCTCGCTCTCCTCCTTCATTTAAGCGATTGGGTAAAGCGATTAGGTATTCTTGGAGGCAGGTCCAAAGATTTGCCAGTTAGTCATGTCCTTCATAATGAGGATTCCATAATTTGGGGGGTTTAGCGGAGCAGTGGTAAACCTCACAAAACTTACCTGCAGTCCAGTTTTATCAGTATAGCGAAAAATAAAAAATACCCCAACTGGAGCAGTCCTTGAATGAAGAATCCTAAGCTTTGCTGAAATAATATGTATGTGTGGCTTTATTTTGTGGTGTTAGAACACAGCCTCCAAGAACTGTTTGCATACCTGCTTCTATCTTTGGAACACCCCTTATCTCATTTCTTTTTTTTATCGGTACTGAATGTTTCCCAAGTATTCGGGTCCCATGTATTTCTCCAGAGGCCGGGGAAATGCACGCCCATGTCCCGTTTCCTAAACATTAGCCCAAACCAGCAGCAATGTTTCGGTTGACAGCTTAGATTGACACCAGAAAACTTAGGAAAAAGAAAGACCCTAAAAACAAACTCCAATGTAAAAAAAAGAAAAAGAAACCCCCAAAAGAAAGGAATTCTATTTATAGTGGACGCAGTCCTCCATCAATATGCATAACACACTTCAATCGCATTGGTGAGAAAGAGGCTGGTGGGGATGATACTCTCACCTTAGGAAATTCTATAGTGCTCAGAAGGGATAAATACCTTCGGCCTTTGTGCACTGATTCAGCTAGTTTCTTTATCGCATTTCATTCTACGTGGAACGATATGAAATTGTCCGCAAGGCATGTCGCACCCCTGCCGGTCACTGTATTGGCCAGATGCTCCAAATGGGCCCCTCATATCGCTGAAGACTCTCCATTTTACAATACCTGAGGTTTCTGGAGCTGTGATGCTGCCTTTGACCTTTCTTATTGCCACGGTCCAGGGGATTATTAAAATTTAAGTGTTTTCTGTGTGAAAGTTCCAGACAAAAAGTTATGTCGTAGTTTGTATTCCCGTTTGTGTGTTCTATGCAAGCGACTGCCTCTGCAGGATTTAGATGACATCGAACCATCGGCAGCGTGATTGGCGCTGCTGGAACTGGAAGAGAGCGGCCAGTTGCCTACCTCGGAGCAACTGGTACCACCAGGCACAGCAGCCTCTCAAGGAGCATCACCAACAGATGCTAACCCTACTCATAGAAATGGAGGTGCAGGGCAGAGGGCGTCGACGTCACAGCAGTCGGGGCCCCCTCCTGCCAATCCAGTCCGTTTAAGTGCTCGACAAACTCGTGCACGAGAGGAGTCAGGGCTCCTGCACCTCCTGCAGTATTCTACGCGGGAAATGGTACACACGTGCACAAGGACACACCTGGATCTTAGCAAACCTAGCATTGCTTTTGCAGTGAGTCTTGGTAATGACCTAGAAACGATGCTTCCACCCCGCCTGCAAATCGTTACAAAAGCGCGGTTTTATCAAACTATCCTCGAGCTTCTGGATAGCCTAAATGGCGAAGTATGAGAAAATATTTTTTTTTCTATCTGACGGAGATAGGTGTTTGCACAATGTCGGGCATGGTGGCAATTGTTTACTCCATTTATTTAGAAAACAAGGTGTCCTTGAAAGAATTATAGTTTTTTTTTTGTTTTACCACTAAAGTAAACTATGCGTCGCCAAACACTCAATCTCTGCACAAATGTTGCGCTAGAAGTCTGGTCATGATGCCAAAGTTTTAAAGCTTGCTGGTATCTTATTGAAAAGTTATGTGTTTTCTGAAGTTTTCAATAGAAAATGACAGCCATACAAAGCTCGGAATATGTGAAGATGAATGGCGGCGTCTGCAGAAGCAGGCCTCATTTCCCCTTTGAAAGTTTAGAAAATCGTAACTGTTGAGTAAGATAGTGGTTAGTTCTGAAACTTTGGGGCGTTTTGTGATGCATGGTTTATTTTTGCATTGAAAAAAAAAAACATTTTTTAACATGTTGCAGTTCTAGTGTATCTGATCAAAATCGGGAGAAACCCAAAAACACCCCGAATGGGAGCAACAGTAGACTCATTATTTCAAACTCCAGAAAGCACCTACTTTTGTTTGAATAATCAAACTAATCTAAATATGCTGCAAGATAAAATTGACTTGCCATATGAACGGCTACATAAAGCAAATATTTGATGATTTCCTTTACATAGGCCTTATGATCATAAGCAGGTATGCCACACATGAAACATCTGTGAAATGTATGACATAAGTTTATTTATCCCTCAAAACTTTTAAGCGTGGACTGTTTAGACAGCACTCGACAACTTAAAACGAAACTGAATTTGTTCTTCAGGCCAAGAAATGGTCTAGCGCAAACTATTAGCCAGGGGACAGCAGTAAAAACTGGCACCACGCGACAGTTTTCATAGCAACTTGCGCGGACGCTGCAGCGTGAACTTATGCCATGCTGCCACACACAGCGTCCGTGCAAGTTGCGGAAATTGCTTGTGGTGTTCGTTTTCATAGCTCATGTGTGCCCTGCTTGAGCCTCGTTCAGTGCGCTTCTCACCGAACACCGGGGTACTGCGGAGTAGCAACACCCACGGAAGCAATCCTATGGTTGTGTCTTCTCTGCAGTGCATGAGTGCTCGGAAAGAAGCGCACTCAACGTGGCTGTGGGAACAAAAACAATGAATTGCACGAAAACACCCTTCGAATTTATCGGCTCATGAATACATTAAACCATAGCGGGACAAGCTACATTTTAAAATTTGTTTTAATTAACCAGAAGTATGAAATATTCTAGTTTGAATTATTGCAAGCCAGACTTGGACGTAGTTCAATTACTCTACTCAAACTATGTGTTTTAACTACTTTTCCGAGTAACTTCGTAACTTTCAAATACAACTTTATTTGGGTAATTAGAAATTTAATTTAACTACGTTTTTCAAGTAACTTTTCCTCAAATTACTAACTGCTTTCGAAATCTAGTGCTAATTTTGCTCATCACAAAATGTGAGCGCAGGAATAGATAAGACGCCGGCAGATGAAGTGGCATTCCCGAACAAGGGGCCTCCTCACATTCCGTTTCCACGCGCTAATACTCGGCAGTCATAGAAACTGCATAACAGGCGTCCTTGGGCCAAGGTGGTCCGTGGCGACGAGCAGCCAAAGCAAAACACCGGTGCGCACGAACGCAGGAAGAGATGCTTAACAAGCCTTGGCTGGGTATTGACCTAATCCGGTAATGCACGCAGGCGCCGCGCCTCCAGCTAAAACCGTGAATGACGGGGACACTCCTAGGGTTGTTGTTGTTTTCATGTTGTCTGTATTTAGTGAGTTCTGACTCAAGCGGTTTGGGGGTTCCACGGGAGACCCCACTGGAATGACCTCGCAGCTGGGCTGCCTGTTCCCACACAGTAAAAGTGTTTACATCTTTAAGGGTGTAAAAAGGGTGTTGTAACAACGTACACCCTCGGCTACACCCTTTTTAACACCCTAAAATGTAGTAATACACCTTCACAATTTTACCGCAAGGGGTGCTGTTTCGAGTTATACCCTCCATTCGGTGAAGGGTGTAAGAAGGGTGTAAAGATGGTGCTAAATAAATAATTTGAAATGATTTTGGAAAGCTTATATATGCCTCTCTCCATAAAGTACAGGTTAGATTTCTGCTCGAATAGCAACGGTTATTAGCAGTCTAGTTTTTTTATCATATCAGTTTTAATTCATGCAGACAGCTGTTAATGAAGTGTTTCTTTTGCATGCAATTTGTACGTTTGCAAACAAAATTTCATATATGAGTTCATATTTAATTATCTTATAAATCACTCCATGCACAGAAATTGGAAACCAGGGAGAAATGCTCGATGCTAGCATTTTTTACAAATATTTATTGATGGATGTGTACAGTAAGAAAATCAGTTAGTCTCGAGTTTATATCTGACAACACAACATGAAATCAAAATATAGTAAAAATGTTTAACAAATATTTATGACATGCTGCTTGAACCTGTCACATGACCATGTCAACCTGGCTAAAACATTCATTTGAGAATATGATGGCATGCACAATAACTCACACACATTAAGAGCAGAACCCATAATGAACCAGTCCGAGATATCCCATACAAAAATGGTCTATGGTCGTCTATGGAAAATTCAATGGCAGGCTATCAACCCCTGTAGCCCTCTATGGTCGGCCTTAGAGATTCTACAGCCAGCTATATAAAACTTTAGGGCCCTGTGTCTAAAGACTGGGAACCAATCAATTTTCTTTTCCCGCCGATACAAAATTCTGTTATCCCGAGTCTAAAGACAGGGAACCAATACATTTTCTCAACCCACCTATACAAAATTGTATGGCCCTGAGTCTAAAGACTCAGGGCTATGTTTCAATAACAACAACAGCAACAACAACAACAATAGTAATCAAGATAACAACTAATAATAATAATAATAATAATAATAATAATAATAATAATAATAATAATAATAATAATAAATAAGTTAGTGTCTTAAGTGTCGAGGGATATCGAATTGGTCTTCTTGCAGGTACAGTTTAATAGAACGCACAAACAGACGCTTGCGCGCGCGAAGACACACATATACACACGCGCACGCACGTACCCACGCACGCACACGCGCAAACGCACGCCCGCGCGCAGACGCACACGCACGCACAAGCACAGACGCACATACGCATGCACGCGGACGCATCCACACTCGCGCACACAACACACGCACGCGCATACACGCACATACACGCACGCAAACAAATACGACGAAGGAAACGTTGCTGAGTAATAGTCCCTTCCCCTGGCAGATGTTGAGCGCTCCGCGCTAGCGGTCGTCGAGCGGCTGGCCTTCGCGAGCGATCAGTCACGTGATCCACCCCAGTGGCGCGCGCTGCGGAGCAAATCGAGTGCAACGCTCCCAGCGCCCCCGCTTTCAGAGTGTCTGCTATCTTGCTGAAAGCATGATGTTCTGATCAGAACTTTATGCTTTGACAAAAAACAAAATTCATTGTTTACTACTTGATTAACGGCGACCCCGACGTTAAGACACAATTTTTTTTTTTACAGTTATATAAACTCGATGAAGACAACTAGAGGTACTTGTACGAGCCGTACCAAAAACGTGTGCCGTAAAGCGATCGTCATCTCCATAGGCGACTTCCACCTGAGGAGTGTTTGGCGTATTTTCTTCTAATTATTCCAATTACATTACAGAGACCACACAAAAGAACAAACGACATATTTAGCTCTTCATCCTAATACACGCGCACAACGTCTTCGACATAACGCGATATCTTGTGCCTCTTCGCTGGCAAGGCGAACGACTCAGCAAAGACTTCGTTGAGAACGGCTGTTTCGTCGTCACGTCACTCGAGCTGGAGCCAAGCTGGTATCTTTGTCGCTGTCGCTGATTTCGCTGTCACTGCGTTTTATTAGATCTCCTGAAATACACTGCAACGCTGTCATCACCGCAGTATGCTCGGGCGAGTCGGTCATGACGAGAGGAACGAAAGCAAGCATAGCAAGAGAGCCCATCCAGCAATCGAAACAAAAAAAGCCGCGAAACTCCTTCACTCCCCCGCGGGAACGTAGATAACGAAACTGAAATGTTGCGAGTGACAACAGATCGAACTCATCCGAAAAAGCTGCGTGGAGAACTACTCCGAACCGCAAGTTTCGGTTGTACACAAAAGAAGAAACAACCTAAACTTTAAATAAAACCTAATATTTACTAATGTTTTCTAATTTTTTACATTATTTTTGTAGTGACATTCTTATTGCTACTAATATAATAATGATTTGCATAGTATCGTTAAAGAAATATAAAAAAAGGAAAATAGACTCTTGAAGACTGTGCAAGACCATCGCTATTGCAATCAGCTTCCGTTGGGCTGCCGTTGAATGGCCGTTGGGGTTCCAGATGCTTCAGGAATCTCTTTTTTACGTTATACACGTTTAAGCGGATATTTTAGATATCTTACTTATGAAAACCGTGTTCAAGAATAGCAAGCAATGAGTGAGAGCTGGGAGACGCTGCGTCTTGCCAACGCCCGCAAGTTCAGGAAGCATGGACGACTTGTGCAAACGCCGGTAAGCAACTTTCTTTTGTTTCTGCAAAGTGGGCTGCTGTTTCAAACTTTGTCGTGCACCATGTGCTTGCTAAGCTATGCTTCATTTTAACTATGCTTCTGTCCTGTGTTATTTCGTTATTTGAAAAGATCGTATCTTCTTCAACACCTGTGGCTCGCTCCGCAGTGTGAGGATTCCCGTGCGGCGGAACCGTGGGCATGTTCTGGGCGCCGTCTAACGACGCTCCTCCGACGACGCTTTTGCGGAGCCTTCAAGTGCCGTCTGACGGATGTTCAAGTATTCAGTCGCCGTCCCAAAGTGTTAATCATAGGTCGTGCTAGTTCTGACGTCTTGTACCAACAGCCGCTCGCCACCGATTTGTTTCATAAAGCGGGAGCGAGAAAAACGATACAAGAGCGAGCAGCATGATTTTTCTCCTAAGCTAATGTCTGGGCCGTAGAGACGCGCGGTCTCTTTGCGTTTGCCGAACCGGCACACTTTCCAAGTTTACGATTGTGTAATGTAAAAAAAAAGAAAGAAAAGTTTGTATGTTACGTTTTTTAGTGGTGACGAAAGCCCTTACAAAAAGCAGAGCAGCTAGAGAAAGCAAAAACATAAAAAATATGGAAAAAGTTAACTTAAGCGCCAATGTCAAACCGGAATATTCGATGGAGTTCAAAGACAACCACCGCACCAACTCGCTCGGCTTATTTTTTCTGTCAAAGACTAATAGCCAATAGTAATAAATAAATAAACGTCACCTATTAATTGGTTACAAATTTGTAATTGATGCAGTACAATCCTACCCTCCTCTACTGTTTTTATGATATCAGGTAATGTGTAACTGTAAAGGAGAGTTCATAGCAGCCATTTATGTCCGACCCATTATATTGAATCGCTTCTCAAAAAGCTCGAAGTTATATAAAAACGTGCTCTTTATAAATTAAGCCGCACCACGTAATGTACAATAGCGTGTGACTTGTATGTATGTTATCAGCGAAAGGAAAGAATGCATTTCAAAAGGGCCAATCATATTGTTTCCTCTCTGTTAGAGCTTCTTTCAGTTATACGCGAAATGTGGGTGTCTAGGTCTAAAAGAGTGGAATTGACATTTCCTGTAGGGCTGGCAGTCCTGACTCAGTTTGGCTAGCAGCTTGAAATCTATGGGGACTTGGGGAAATGCACCAGAAGAGTGAGAGTGACGCCCGCCCAGCACTTCCTCAACGATGGCGCCATGAGGAAGGCGCAGCTGCCCTAAAGTGAATTCAATGACAGGTGGGTTGTTCCAGTGAACCCCTATACAGATGATACCAAGCAGAACATATTAAAAAAAAATGTATTATTAAAAAAAGACGGAGTGTGAATCGCACGGACAAGGAGGAGATCAACGCAGCGATGTGTTGCGTTTGTATCCTCTGTTCCCATATTCTTCATGCTTTGTTTTTAATAATTGGCTAACAACTGGTCTAATCATGAGCACTAGTCAACAAAAGTATGCTGCTATTTATTTGTATGCATTAACGCAGTGCTTACAGTTGAATCATAAAGTCATTTAATAATGAACAAAAACAAAAACGAGGGTGCAAGCTAGCTATTCAGGCTAAACACGAATAATTTATTTAAGACTGTTCCTCTAAAGGATGACACAAACGCAGACAAGTGTCAAACACAGCTGAGTTTTCATAGACAAAACATGAATAAGCGACCCAAAAGAGCAAACATAGGGGAAGACTTGAAGTCACTCTTTACAATTTCTCTTCTGCTTACCCCGCCTCTACAAAGGGAATTTCTTCCTGGACCTTACAGCGCTATACTGTTCACAACCCCTAATATACCCAAGGACAGTAAACGCAAAGAAGCAACCTACTAACATCTGGGTAAATGTGATTTAACAAACAACAGGGAATGCCCTTGAGCTTTTAACCTAGGAAATAAACAAATATCATGTACAACATAAAGATTTGAGAAAAGGAACAGATGAACATCACGCCTGTTTCTAAAATAAATATAGGCCAAGAAACTTCTTCCACTCGATGGCGAAACACAAGGGAAGGCATTCAACAGATTTCTAGGTTTCATCGTTGTTACTGATTCTTTCAGTAAATACATGTGGTCATTCTCTTTAGTCAAAACTATTTAAGTAGTGTTCTATAAGGACACACAATTATTATATTAGATCACGTGTTTTGACACAGCTGAATACAGATCCTTATTTTTCTGTAACATTTATACTAAGTTCAGTCGGTCCTTAATGCGGGGTTTTGTCGCATGAAGTTTCTATGAGGTGAGCGAGAATTTCTAGTGGCCCTTGGGACATGTCGTGCTGTTGGCGTATGTATTACTGGCTTTCTCTTTGTTACTTTGTGGTATATGGCAAGCAGTATTGTATTTATTGCAGGTCCCAGCTGAACCAGGTGGGTAGACCCACCGTCAAAGACCGCAAGCCACTCTCTTCAAGCCGCACAGAATGTTCTATGAGGTGAGCACTCATTTCTGGCGGTCCTTGGTACATGCCGTGCTGGGCATTCATGTCAAACTGTCCTTGTCCAGTTTGATCCAGTTTTACGTAAGGAAAAAGTGGACCTCTATGATAGGATGGTGCTCAACTGCATGCACATGCACCCGGTTTTTATATATACATATATACAAAACTTTCTATATTTTGATTCGAACAAAAATTAAAAAAAAAAAAAACGACGCGAGTGTTACTTGGATGCTGTTTTCACTGTGTATTTGTGGGGCTCAAAGGACATTCGATAAGGAGATACCCGTCGCAGAATGTTAATCAAAACTAATCTACCAAAATGTTTTAAGAATATTTTAATTAATGATTTTATGGTTTCAATGATTTCAATTCTAGTGTCAAAGGCGGTGAATATTAAAGACTCACCCAATTGACACAATTTGCGAATGGCAACAGGTTTCGAGATATTCAGTGCTAAAAATATACCTTTTCGTCACCCAATTCCAATATCTTGCGCTCAGAAGACCTTATTATGTTGCGCAGAAGGGGTGGCTTCGAACGCACCTTCACTATCTTGGAAGTATGACGTCGATGCATCCACCAAGGGCGCACTGTCGAGATAGTGACGACGTGCCTGGTTGGACTATGTCACTCTTCTACCCACCATTAACGGCACTAATTCTTGAGCTCAAACTTAGCGCGGTTTTTGTATCCGACATTAAAAACAAAAAAGTGCGACTATGAATATCTCGAAGCCGCTTGGCTTTTTGTGGAAAGTTTAAATCGGGATAGCCCTTAATATTGGCTGGCTTTTAACAGTGCAGTTGCAGCATGGCCCATGAAGCCATTAATTACAAAGCTAACAGATTTTTGTAAATTAGTCAACATACTGTGACGGTTATACCCTTTACTAATCTCCGCCGAGCCCCACGAACACGCAGTGAGGAAGGCATTGACATAACTCTCACGGCCTTTTTTTAAGAATTCTGTTAGCTTTCAAATATAATTCTGTGTCTACATTAAAATGACTTGTAGAATGTAATTATGCATATAATTGTTACAAAGCTTTGCGTTTCACCCAATTAAGTATTGCATTTTTTATCGCAACCTTTCAAACTTAAGCAAAGCATCCAGTTTGGTATTCAAAATGTATTCTATTCGGTGATAAATTCAACGGACTACTACTTGGTTTGCTTTTGGCTTCATACTAAAAATAATAGGCATGTGCGAATCATAAAAGTTTGGCTTAAATTGGATAATGATTTGAGGTTATTAACTTTTCAGTTTAATATCCCATAGTTTCTGCACCTCTCTCCAAGCCCGCGAATTCTGGGTCCGTTTACATCAAGTCATCCAGCAGTCGCAGGTTACCTTTTGGGCCACCGAGATTGCTCTTCTCTTGACGCAGACAGCCCATTGTATGTTTACGGGTAAAACAGCGCGAACAAGGACACAGGGCCAGGGGCGGATCCAGAACTCCGCTTTGGGGGGAGGGGGGGGGGGCGGAAAAATTTGTAAAGATACTATTCTCCCTTTCGACGGAGTGCTTCTCCAGGTTCAGATTATAAGTGTGCCTGCTAGGGTGCGATCTACCTTATTTTGAACCCTCGTCCTTGAGTACCGAGCGTTCTACCACCTGGCAGGCCGGTAATCGGTTTTATTTGGAGGGGGGGGGGGGGGGGGGGGTCGGGGGTCTACCCATGTCAAATTGCCCTCCGAGAAGGGGGGAGGGGGGGAGGCGACTTTATTTGGGGGGGGGGGGGGACGGCCGGCCCCGCCGCCCCCCCCCCCCCCCAAAAGGGCTTTAACTTGTGACGGTCATGTGTCGTGATGTAATTTTGTTTGGCGTGACCACGCCGTTGGGCGTTTCTTTAAAAATAAAGAGTTGACAGTCAACGCTCCGTCTGTGTACATCTTCTCTGTCCTGTGTCCTTGTTCGCACTGTTTTATCCTCCGTAACCGTGCTTTACCAACTAGCCCAAATTTCAACAGTGTTATAGCTCATTCTATATTTTCTCACAACACCTTTGTCTGTCACGAATTCGAGCAGCGAGGTGCAAACACAACAATGTCTAATAGTTAGCTGTAGAAATATATTACCACTAGTACCTGTTTCTCTGCAATCACGCGCTCTACCGTTGAAAACCACAGCCGTCAACCTTGTCACGCTCGACGCGCAGCATGCTGGATTTTTGCTGCTCCAGTTGGGATGGTGGAGCTCATATGGCCTGTGACTGTACATAAAATGTAGTTCGTGGAAATTAATTTTTACAGCTACATACAAGACATTATTATGTTTGCTGTTTACTGTAACCTTCATCTTTGGGTTTTTTAGTGTAGAAGAGGAAGAAACAAAATTAACACTGGCCAAGGGACAAATATCAGCATGTACCGTTATGGTCAGTCGGCAGCCCTATACAGTTCATAAATGCAGGGTGGCGAGGTGAGAAGGGTGCGCCCGTGGCCGACATAGATTGTAGCTCCTGAGCCCTCCGCCTACTGTCGGTGTTTGTCCCTTTTTCTATTTGAAACTTGCCTTCCCTTGGCTATGTTCGCTGATACCGATAAGAGCCCATTATCGCACCCAATGAACGCTGGCGACCGATGACACCGCCTGACAAAGCGTGTCTGCCAAACGTCCCTGCTTTTTGCCTTCTGACTCTTTTGGACTCACTGTTTCTCATCTGCGCATCCTCTTACCCAAGCAATAACCTCAAATGTACACAGGAAGGCTGCTGTCTGCAGAAAGAAAACCGGCCGCGCTAAAAGCGAAATGTGATAGCAAAGCAAAAAATCACTCATTGCGAAAATGAACCAGTGATGCGTCGGATTTGTGGCATGGTTTCTATTTTTTTTTTTTTTATCTCCAACCTCCCAGCTCATTTCCAACAAGAAATGTTGCAAGATACACAAGTCTAGCACTGTATAACATACATCGCAAAAGTATTTCGCTACTGAAATACAAATAAATTTCGCCAATGCATCTTGGTACAGAAATAGAAACACTCACAATCGTCCCTAAGATTATATCGCAATACTTTCATGTCGAGATGTTGCCCCGATTGTAATTCCTTATTCGTTTTACATTGCTGCAGACGCCGGTTACTTGTTCACACATAAACACTGTATGCCTGTGTGTAGGCTGATGTTCATGGCCTTTACTGCACCAAACAATAGCAGTTGACAAGAGCAAACCTCTTTTGGCCTTCTACATTAAAGTATGTTGTGTTTTTTTCTTTTATCTAACCCAGGACGAGAACATCCTATGGGAACCATGTGTCCTCTACACCAAGCAAGAGCTGGACGATGCAGACTTTCTTCTCCTTGTTGTGGATCGTGAGCGTTTGTTCACTGTTTTTAATGCAGAAGTCGGGCTGTGGATGTTGTTGACAGCATTTTGGCTGTTCAGCATCCAGTGCAAATGCAAGGCTTCCAACGCGCTATTTGCTCTGGAGGGGCTTTTCTTTGGCTTGAGCGGTACAACTCGAAGGGCAGTCGTAATTAAATTTTTGAACAAAGTATGCAGACAGGTATGTGGTTGAAGAGATGTTTTGTGAGCCATTTTAAAAGTGTATAATGCACTTTTCTCGAAAGTATTAAGAGGTTAATTTTTATTTTGATTAGAGAACGAATGCTAGAGGGTTTTATGGAGGTATGTTTTCTTTTTGTCTCTTTAACTGTTGGGCACTTTCTGTGGTAACTTATGCTAACCTCCTGTAGGCGAGGTACTTAGAATTTAGCTGTACAAGTTCCTCATTCATAGTCGTCTTCCAGAACTTTATATTTTCCTTGTACGGGAGCGTCTTCTACTGAAACATTTGTTGTTGTTTTTTGCCTTAGAGTGCATTTTCATTCTGTGATATTTTTTACTACATGTTTGCAGATAGCATTCTTTATGTCATGAAATGGCATACATTGTATTTTTTATTTGTCTCTTAGGGTTCAATAAATGTTCAATTTAATACATTCGAATTGATGGCGTAATGAGCTTCACTTACTGAAATACTTCTGTGGTTCAGTCAAGGGCTGGACCAATTCCCTCTACCCTGCTTCCAATTAGTAAACAGATGCGCATAAGGAGACAAGTGATAAGCGAAGCATGTTTCCTGCAATCCTCTGAGACAAACAAAACATGTCACTTGATCTCCAAACAGGAAGGCTGCACATGCTTCGTTTGTGGCAACCCATGATGGGCTACCCAATTGCCCTCGGGGTTATGATGTGGCTTGCAAGGAGCTCTTTTGTATTACTTCAAGAAGTGAGTTGTGTTCAGTGTGAAGGCGCATTCCCACCGGCGATGTAACAGTCCCGCGATGCGACTAGATCGCATCGCAAAAAAGTTAGGTGGTCACACGGGCGTGCGCGATGAACGAGCCCAACGCCTTCATTGGCGAGTTGTTTCTGGAAAACTCTCGCACCGAACGCCGTTGATTGGCTCAGCCGCTCCGCGACTAGATCGCATTGCCAAAACGTCGGGTCCAGTAGCGACTGCTCAAATCGCGTCGCTTTTTGCCCGCGATGGTCGCTTTTTCGATGAAAGTTATCGCGCGACTAGATCGCATCGCCGGTGGGAACGCGCCTTGACTCATTATTTCTTTATCACGTGCCTAGTATGTGGTGATTTGGCAATCCTCCTAAGTGAAAAAAGTGTAAATGTGTTCAGTAAACATAAGCTATAAATCATATAATAATAATATAAGAATATGCAATACCTTATATGATTTTTCTACAATTTACAAGTTATGATATGTGTATTGGACACATTCCTACAAAGTTTTCACTGGGGCCTATACTTCACTTCACCCTTCGTCCCAGCGCGGCGGATGCTACCAGCCAATCCAGCATCAAGAGAGCGTCATGTGACCTTGAACCCCACATAACCAAAACGTCGCATGATACTCTTCCGGCGCCAGATTGGCTGGGGTGGCCCAGCATCCACTGGGCCACCCCAGCGGGCGCCTATTCCATGCCAAGCACCCTTCGCAGAGGGTATTTAGCAAGCACCCACTATGAACGGTGCTCGCCTGAACACCCTTAGGGTGTTAGCCCTGGGAGAAACTGATTTACACCTTTAAGGGTGTAACAACTTTTACTATGAATGCTCGCCTCGTCGTCGGCGCATACTTCCTTGCAAAGCCGGACTCCCCCGCGCACAAGCGCAGACATGGATAATCCGTAAATGGGAGCAAGCTCCCGCCTCCGGCTGCAACTCTACGAGCGACGACGCTTGTTCACGCAATCCTTCGCGCCCTTCCGACCTTCCACGCCATGGAGACCTCTTTGGTGAAAACGATTTACTTGTCAGGCGTGTCAGGCGCGTCAGGATACCATAGTCGCCGGCGAGGATTGCGGGTCACGCTTGGGAGATGCGTTTGTTCGACCCGGCGTCAGCGGCGACGTATACTTTGTTTCATCTTCTGTTAAGGCGGCGGTCCCACGGCGGCCATGACATACGTTACTTTCCGCGCGTTTTTGAAATGCGATTGTTTCGTGTTCAAGCTTACTAAAATTATGTGTTATATATCATCTTGTAGTGTACAACATTATCTTTCTTTTGATGTATGATTTGTTTTTCTAATGCAAAAAGCTAATTCAGTGGGCACCCGCGAATATTGGCCTTTTCGGCAAAACATGGTTTCGTAATACAGTAGTGCAGGGTTCACTATTGAAGCAATTTCTTTCAAATCTTAGAATGTTATAGAAAAAAAGTGCGTTCATTGTCAACAGAAGCCCTTTTTTAGATTTTAAGTTTATTTTGACAGATATTTAATTTAGAAACACTGACTTCGCGGAAGCACATTCAGTCGCGAATTGTTTGGCACCTACCCAGGTATTTTATTTGAAACTTTTTACATGTGTTTACAATTAAACTCGAAAGAGCTACGTTAAATTTCATTGTAATATGACCTAAACTTTTTTTCGGAATGCTCACGTGAAAATTGACAGAACAGTCAATTTTGGGAAACTTCACTTGGTTATACAGTGGTACAGCTCTTAGGGATTGGCATAGTTGAATAAAATTGTAGGCCCGCAAAGAAGAACATATTCTGCTTTGCATACAGAGGCCCTTTTTCTAAATTTCAACTTGGATTGTTTATAAAAAAAGTTTGAATATAGGCCAAATCACGAATTTGTTGATAGTCAAAAACGAGTATTTGGACCCCTTTTGGCAGACATTTAGGCATATATTTTTAGTACAAAATAGAGTTTACTGTCCCAGATCCTCGTGATCAGCTCACACTTTCAATGATCGTGCCTGAATATTAAATAAATCATAAAAAGACAGGAATTATAAATTGGACGTCGTGTTGCGCCCTCTATGTGATGGCGGTTGAAACGTGACTATGCGAAGTTCAGGAATACATCAAGGATGGCGCTGCTTGCAGCTGTGGTTACCAGCTTCGGAAACTGGTTGAACACTTGGTTTCGCGCAAAAAAAAGTGCATAGAAAAGCCGGCCTTGTAGAATGTGCTTAATTATTGCATATAATACGGTACTTTTTGCTGATATAGCGTTTAGGAGGATTTTACGGTCGCTGTTTATATTGTCAAATTATTTTTTATGCGTGGTTCCGCCGGTGCACACTCTGCTGAATACAATCGTTCACGCGATCGATATCGACATTTCAAATCACCAAAATTGCCAGTTCCGTGTCGATACGTGCGAGTGACCCACGTGCTTTTGGTGCGTGTGCGCGTACACGTGTTTGCGGCGTCGTCCTTCGGTTGCTGCGAGTTTTCGTGTATTTATTGTACACTGCTTGCCTTCGTGTGCGTATCCCTCTCATTCTTGTAACTATCCCTGCTTTGTTTGTGTGCCTGGCAGTTCTGGGCCCGTCAATAATTTGTTTTGTTCGGTATTTCGACGGTTGTTACTGCTTTCGGAGGTTTATCTCATTGTTTTGCGCGCTATTCCGACCGGGGAGAATGGTTGTGCGTTTTATAAAGCTCGTTTCTAAACCGGCGGGTCCATCCGAAGTGTCGTGTGCTTCAGGGAGTGACGCCTGTGAGGCTTTACTTTTTTTGACGGTAAGCAGGTGCGATCATTAAAGATTAAATTGAAAACATTATGATAAATAGTTAAATGGCTAAGGTACGTGTTTTGAGTGGTCCGAAGGATGGCTTACGGCAATAGCAATGAGGCCTGAATGAGGCCTGAATGGAGCAGGGCGAGCAGGGGGCTCTGATCAAGACGTGGCTTTGTCGCAAGACGTTCGAATCGCAGCGTTGCCAAATTGTTATACGATCGTACTCGATAGCAAAATGCTAGAATTGCAACACGGAACTCTCACACTTTGGTCATTGAGACAATTGCGTCGAGTCCGTCAGCTTTACGGGCGGAAGTTGCGACTGCAATAAAATCCGTGTGCCCCACGTTCACGCTTCTGCGACGAGTGCAGCGTCTCCGACGAAAATTGCAGTCGGTATCGCTACGGCAGCTTCGCCGGTGTCAGCTGTTTCAGTCGTGTCTCCAAAACACATTGTCGTTTTCTGACATAAGAAAAAGCAGACAGGCAATTCTTGATGGACAGATGTTTTATTAGATTTTTCAGACATCAGGCTCGCAGGGCTGAGTGCAAAAGGAAAAGAAAGTAACACGCCGGCCGTTCCTGAACTTTGTGAACCTGAACACTGCGCGACCTTACCAAAAGTACACTGCACTAATAAGAAAAATTTTTTTTTTTGCCAAGAGAGCAGCATGGAGATATTATTTCGAAATAACACGGAACAAGCGAACGTGCAAGAATGCTACCACTGACCAACCAACCAACTTACTTCACTGTGAACATTGCCCTTACTCGAACTCGTAGCTAAGAAATAATAAAAAAGTAAGTAAACCGCACGCACCAGTTAAAACTTGAACTTGAGCTCACCAATGGAGTGGGAAAAATAAGGAACTTGCGGACGTTCGAGGACTCACACTCAAAAAGTACCAACGTTGATCGCGTCAACAAGCACAAAGCACAGCACTAACCAACTCGCTTCACTCACAGGATGAAAACGTGGAACTTCGTATAATTCGGACACAGGTAGAAAAACAATACACACCGCTTGAACTTGAGCAGACACATTGCTAGCATTGCTTGGTCAATGCTAGCCCTAACCGACTTCACTCACTCACAGGATGGAAACGTGAAACTTTGTATCATTCGGACACGGTTCGAAAAGCAACACGCACCGCTTGAACTTGGACACACATAATGAACACTTGAGCGCACACACTGATCACGGGACATAAAAAAGGCCGATTGTCGAGGCCCCGCGAACGCTGAAAAATCACCGTAGGCGAGATAAACCCACGAGCGGTTGCATGCTGCGATGTCATCTGGCGGATGGATGAGCCTTGTTTTCTATAAAAAAAACTTTGTTTCAGCTTAGGTCCGAGCGCGGCCGATGTTATGAGCCGAAGGGCCAATCAAACAGCGAAAGAGGCACAACGTCATGGCGTGCTCTCTGCAGTTGGTAGGACCAGCCGGTATTCGCCGTCTCTCCGTGCGTGCTTCTCCGCCGGCTAGTCAGATCAAGTGCAGAGAGCACACCATGACGTTGCGCTTTTTGCGCAGTTTGATTGGCCTTTCGGCTCATAACAGCGGCCACGCTCGGACGTAAGGTGAAACGAAGTATAGACGTGCAGGTTTTGCATGGCGACTAGAATGCCACAGCCACGACCAAAGGCTGGCTCACACAGTAGCGACCAGATGCGATACGTGTGACTGCGATTTCATGAGAGCAGATCAGACGCCAAGTATTTTAGGGGTGTTCTTTTTTATACATATACAGGCTCTGCGTTCACTGCACGGGCACGTGCAGTAAGCGCAGCTCTCGTGTGTGTATAAAAAAGAACACTTTTAAATGCATTGGGCGTCTCATGAGCTCGCATGAAGTAAATCACACGTATCGCAGCTGGTAGCTACTATGCAAACCAGCCTTGACATTTCATCGAGATGGTGGTACTTCGAGCTTTTTGCAGCTCACAGCAGGGCGACGTGCAGTAAGCCCACGACGGCGTCCATGCCAACCGCGCTCCAGTGGACCAAGTCCTGCCGTCCTCTGCCAGCATACCGCCTGATAGAAATGGTTGTTATAATTTGATCAAACAGCGCAAGCCAGTTATGATTCCATGATTTCAGTAAAGCTAGAACAACTTACCTAGCATACATGTCAAATCGCGCTTTCGTCCGCCGCACCACGAAAGGTCGATGGATCTCCACTGGCAAGGTGACACCTAGAACGATCGGTACATTAACGAAATTAGTGGCAAATTGTCGAACCGGCGAAGTTCCGCACTTACTGCTTCCGCAGTGAGCGATCCAGTGGTTCACCCTGTTGACTGTTTGCCAGCTTCTTCCGCGTCGGTGATGCAGCGCAATGGGAGGCAGCGTCAGTATCACCACCTTCTCCGCATGAAGTGTAAGCCATCCTAGTATGATGGCCAGGTCGGAGATCAGGCTGCACGCTTCACATTCGCCCCGCAAATCGTTGGTCCCGATTATCAGGATTATGCGCGGGGCGATAGGCGCCTCCATCACCACATCAAGCAGCTGGCTTGCTGCGGCCCCGCTCACCAACGTAGAGCTCACTGCGACAGAAAAGGACGTTCAAAACAAGGATATGTCATGATATGGAATGAAAAAAAACATCAACAACAGATACACACACAGAGGAGGACGGCATACATGCATTAGGCAAGCCTACGAATTAGGAATCCCGGAGAAAAGGTCACCGGAGTAAAGCTCACCGGAAACCCGGCGGATGCGGAGAAAAGCTCACCAGAATTTTGATAGGTGCGGAGAAAAGCTCACCCACGATTCTGCGAACCGATCTAACAATTTTTCTTCACAGCCTGTCGCTCCGTGACAGAACGTTCAGAATTGGGTGCACACATTTCATTGACGCCGTTCAATCAAGGCCATTTCATCAAACGTCGTTTCATCGAAGTCGTTTCATATAACGCCGTTTTATCGAACGGTATGGTTTCTGGCCGGATTGTTTCTTGCCTTTGTAAATAGTTTTTTTTTTCTTTTTGCATAAAAACTAACAATATTCTGCTCTGTTTTCTTTTTTTTTTTTTTTTTGCTTTGCTTTGTGATAATCAATGACCTCTTTCGGTGATGTAGACCAAGACGGACTTGTCACTTTTTGGGGGGCTGTCTCCATGTGGAAGTAAGCAGGTTAGAAAAAAAGACGCGTCGACAACTTTGTTTGTTGTTCTCATGCATTCTGCAAAACTGTGGACTCTTCTGCTTCTTCATTTTTTTCTTAGAAAGTAAGCCAGTCTTCTGATGAAAACAGTGTGAGTGCGCAGGAGAACTGGTGGTAGGTAATCATGGCGTTTTTTAAACCTAAGACTGTGGTGCAGAAAATTAAAAAAAAAACTTAGTCTAAGGAACGGACACAGAAGGAAACGTCTGGGGTTGAACGAGAACACTTGATTTTAGAAATACTTATACGAATATGAAAACAACAAAGCGCAGAATGAGTGGAAAGCGAAGTGCGACATATAAACAGAAAAAGAAATCAAAGCCCAGAGTAGGGCCGCGAATATTGAATTTCAAGTATTGATTGTTAGATTTTGTAGGTGACCTTTTCCCCGCACTCGTCAAAAGGCAGATGAGCTTTTCTCCGCATCCATCGGTTTTGACGTGAGCTTTTCTCCGCCGCCCACGAATTATACGTACCAATTTGTTGTCGCCTTAGTCCGGAGCAGTGTTCCGCTAAACGCAACAACATCGAATCGCCGATCAGTTGGTAGCCATTTAGCGACGCTGGGCCGTTGGAGAAGATCATGTCTGCGACAGATACAAAGTTTGTAACACTGTGCACGAATTAAAAAAAAAAATCTAAACTCTTACGAAAAATAAATCGTGCTACTCACCTCCCAATTCACACTCGAGGAAGAAACACAGAGACCTCCAACTAGAAACTAAATGTATCCATCGTATTTTGTTTATATAGGTGAAGGGAAAAGGGCGAGAAGGTGAAAAGTCGAGAACAATGAAACACCTCCCAAGCTTTCGAGTGCTTCTAAACACACAGACGGCAGCCTTAGAGGCTGTTAGGAAAAAGACAAGACTACACAAGACAGGAACCCAATACGTCCATCTATTCTTTTTCTGTGTATGTTTTCCTTCTAACTAATAGGAATATTTTACTTTCTACGAAAAAGGTCCAGAGATTGCGCGCAGTACTGTGAAAGCTACTTGTGAGAGGGGGAGGAAAGTCGCTTTCGTAGAAATGTTGAGTGACGGGCTAATCTTCGAGGGGCACACTAGCGACCAGGATACGACGTGGAGACACACAAAAGGGGACCCTCTTCTAATTCTCCCCCTCATCTTCACCTGCGTGTGTAAAGGTGCGTTCACACCGGCGATGCGATCTAGTCGCGCGATAACTTTTATTGCAAAAGCGACCATCGCGGGCAAAAAGCGACGCGATTTGAGCAGTTGCTTGCTGACCCGGCTTTTTGCGATGCGATCTCGTCGTGGATCGGCTGAGCCAATCAACGGCGTTCGGAGCGAGAGTTTTCGAGAAACAACTCGCCAACGAAGGCATTGGACTCGCTCATCGTGCACGCCGGTGTGTGCATCTAATCTTTTTGCGATGCCATCTAGCCGCATCGCGCGACTGCTTACATCGCCGGTGGGAATGCGCTCACCCCTGTACATTTGGCAACACTGCGCGCTGACAGTGCGGTGGAAGCCGCACGCTCCTTAGACCACTCAACCGAAGCTTTGCGACACGTGGTCACCCCCTCTCCGCATACTCACGGGAGAGAGAGAGGTCAGGTGATAAAAGGCAGGCAAGTGATTGGTCCGGCGAACACGTAGCTCGCATCGGGATGCGGAGCGCGACTCGTAAAACGCGTTCTAGTAGACCGTTTTGAGCACCGGCTCCGAGTGTTGTGTAACCGCAGGACAACGTCAAACACATGTGTGCTCAAGTTTATGCGTCCGGATCTAACATCTGATACAGTGTCGACTAGAATGTTTCTTTTGGCCATGACTTTCTACAAAAAAAAAAAAAGCCGTGGTCCTCTTTTGTTTTGCGCCCCGAATGAAAGCTGACCGCGTTCTGGCGACTGGTAACAGGCCCGCTCCTTACAGCGGAACATGCGTCAAGGAGAATTCGTCACAAGGGCAACCGCAATAGTTCGTCCTCTAGAAAATGCTTTTTTTTTTTGTTTGTTTTTTGAGTGGGGGTAGGGGTCAACCTGGCAAAGCCCCTACAAGGTCAGCATTGCTAATCGATCGATGGTGAACAAGCTGAAAGAAACGTAGCTCCGGGTTCAGTTCTGATCGAGGAATGCTGCGGTTACCTGGGCACAATTATTTTCGAACGCGTACTTCATTCTGAAAGATGGAGGTAATCGCAACGGTGAGAAGGAACAATGCACTGTGTTTTCGGATTTGTCTCAAAAGATCGCAACCCAAAGCAGAAATAACGTCTCATACAGCCAGTCTTGTACGCGTTACTGAAAAAAAAAAATTACCGATTATAATTACAATTACTTTATTGAAAAAATGTGACTGATTACGCCACCATCTTGTTGTAGGATTTTTTTTTTTATTGTGCCCATTTCGTTTACACTAGATCTTACTGGTGTTTCATCGTAATTCGGGCATTGAAAGAACTTTTGCTGCCGATCCTACCATTTTTTTACCCTTTCGCAGCAAAGGGATATTATGCTGGCATTACACACGAAATAAGAATGTAGCCACACCGTCCGAATCTCAAACTACAGCACAATGGCCTGACACAGCTGTAGTGCAGCAGTACGATGAGCAGGTTTGTATTTTCAAAAACCCCATGAAGCTATCCGGTGGTAAAAATAAAAGAACCGCAGATGGCCAGTGCGTACAAGAAAAGGCAGTGGTGACAGGAAGCGCAGGGCGTCTCTTTCGTACGGCCGGCACCCAGGGCGCACTCATATGTACCCTGTTGCTCTCACGAAGTCGGGAGACATTGACGCATTATCGAAGGTGTACCCTTTTTCACACATATTCGTGCAACGCTGGAGAATGGGGGCGCGTGGTTTTGGAAAGCGCTTTCTACCATTTCTACGCGCGAGTGCTCCTGCAACCCAAGCATTGTGAACAGTTACGCACTCGCGCCCGTGCCTTGCCAGCCCTGCACACAAGTTGTACAACTTCGAAAAAGCATAGTTCAAAATAGGCGGTCCTACTTTTCCATACTGCTGCAAAACCCCATCTCGCTCAGATCACTTGGCAGCTGGACAAGTTGGGGCAGGGGGCCTTCAGTTGGGGATTATCCGGTACATTGTCCTCTGAACAATGAACGGACGCGCGACGAGCCAGAGGGTGAACACGTGAAAGGAGGGGTGTAAGAGCGGAGAGGGAAACTCAAGGTCGCAAGCGACGGGAAAAAAAGGTTTCGAAATTGGCGCGGTGGTTCCGCAGCATTTCCTCACACGGACAGCCAACGCCGCCCTGGTGGTTCAACTAATGTCTTGTTCAAGATGACCGCCGTGGTACCGCAGCTTAAGGGTGAAGGGTGCCGGGTGGCTTAGGGTCGTAGGCTGCATGCTTTGGGTGAAGGCTGGGTGTCTCCGGTGCAGGTGGTCTCGAACCAGGAGTGCGACGGAGC